>OZ024737.1:28487559-28955482 GCA_964016875.1 Fallopia convolvulus | reverse complement strand
ACTGTGTTTTGGTTTTCACTGCAACATATAATCATCTGATTAGTTACTCCGTATCACTGAATTGTATTATTTGACTTGTGGGATCATATAATCATCTTATTAGGTACTCAACATAAGCAGATTTGATCATCTTATCATTACATATTTACATTATGCACATATATTGTCAAATGAACCTTACTCATGCAAACTCATTCTCAATTTTTGAATTCCAAGATCTTTCTTGATTAAATGAACCTTGCAAATGCTGAGAGATCGTAATTGTTTTTGGTCATGTAATACATGTGCAATATGAAAAACCTTGCTTGAAATTAGAAAAAACTCTTAGATATACAAGTAAAAAATGTTGAAAACTGAATTAAATGTTGGAATGGGGAGAGAATTAGTACAAACTTCCGAATGAACAAGTCGATTTGCACACCGTCTCTTCCGTAGCCATACTTCATGACGGCAAAAGAATTAGGAAAAAAAAAGAGTGAAGAAATTGGTGGTCAAAACTGGTTTTCAAGGCCATAAAAATCATCCTACCGGTTTTGAGTACACGTGGGAGTCCATGAGCCGTACGATTACCAATTTATGAATACAAAAGGCGATCATTTTCCAAACCCAATCCACAAAGTTCATAGAGCAACACAAACAACCAAACACCTCTCCCTGATCCACCTCTCTCCGTTCACTCAAAATTCCCCTTTTCCAATAAAAATCGAGGTAGGCATTTTGTGTTTGGGTTTGTGGGTGTTAACTATAAATACTTTGTCAACTTGGGCGGAGAGGAAGAACAAGTTCGTAAAGCCAAAACACAGTCTTTTTTTTCTGCTTATAATTAAGAAAAAGTCAAGAACAAGAAGAGAGAAATGGCAGGTGCTGAGATGTTTGCAGAGATCAAAGAAGGAGAAGTTTTCAAGTATTACACTGATGGGGAGTGGAGAGTTTCTTCCTCTGGAAAATCTGTTTCCATCATCAATCCTACCACTAGAAACACCCAATTCAAAGTTCAAGGTCTTAACTCTGATACTGATTCTCTAAAATGTGTATTTTTATGCTCCTTTTATATGATCATCCATTATCTCTCTCGCTCTTTAACAATTTCTGCATATAATTATACATTGATCACTTGCTTATCAATTTCTACTCCTTGTTTTAAGTGGTCACTGTGTTTGATGTCCCGAGTCTCAAGTTTTGATCAGTTGAAATTTCAAAGTTTGCTTCTTTGTTTTTTTTTGCATTCCAAGTGAGTTTGTGTCCTTCTTACTTCATCATTAGGATGCTAGTGTGCTGATTTAAACTGAAATTTTCGGGCCTTTTGTTTCCAACAGCATGTACACAAGAAGAGGTGAACAAGGTGATGGAATCAGCCAAGGCAGCACAGAAATCATGGGCAAAGACTCCTCTTTGGAAAAGGGCAGAGTTGCTTCACAAAGCAGCTGCTATTCTTAAAGAGCACAAAAAACCCATTGCTGAGTGCCTTGTTAAGGAGATTGCCAAGCCTGCTAAGGATGCTGTCACTGAGGTAATTCGTAAATCTTTCTCATGGATCCTAATTTTCTCTTTCTGGGTTGGTTTATTTCTCTGTGAAATTTGGTGGGTCTCTTGCAAATTTTGTGCTGAATTTGGTGCCTGCATTCCTTCTACGAGTCATGATAATGTTTGATATCTACCCTTTGTAAATATGGTTATCTTGTTGTTGGAAAGGTTGTTAGATCTGGTGATTTGGTGTCATACTGTGCTGAAGAAGGAGTGAGACTCCTTGGTGAAGGCAAGTTTCTTGTTTCTGATAGTTTCCCTGGAAATGAGAGGACCAAATACTGCCTTGTTTCTAAGGTAAATTTCTTCTGTGGACCTACTTATTTCTTACATTTTGTTGGTTCCTGTGTATTTTATTGTTTGGTCCCAAATTTGATGGCTTATCTAATCTCTACCACATACATTCTCTATGGCCCTACACATTTACTGTGACATCAAGTCAATTAATTTTTTAAAGCTACCTCAGTGTGGGGCTGGTACTTTCCCTTCCTTGTGAAGTGTTAAATTTGAATATTCTTTTTTTTTTCCTCTTAACATTTATATGAGTTATAATTATCTTGGCCTTGTCTTTCACGTTTCACAATTTTATTAGCTATTACTTTTCATTTGTCACAACAATGACAACATGCTTATTTACCTTTCATTTTTGTGTGATTTTCTTTACAGTACTTTGACATTTCAATGATTTATTTTGATTCGTGATGGTGCCATTTCCTCTAAATGAGGAAACGAAATGTTGTTTTTCTAGTATAGTATATGATGTGGATTTTTCAACCAAAAAATGATTTTTTTATTGAGGAAAATTATCAATAGTACTTTGGGATCAGTAATATTAAGGCTCCACTGCATATAATGTGACATCAATCTTTCCTTTTCTGTCGCTTTAGAATACATGATAAGAGGGTTCATCTGGGGCAAAACTTCAAAATAAAGCTAAGCCCCATTAAATAATGTGTTTTGGATTTTATGAAACACCTCTTAGCATTATGAGTGTTCAGTCTTTTCTTCTGTCATATTTTGCAAAATACCAAAGCATGAAAATGGTTCCAGTCATACATGCAACAGGACACCGTTTACAAGAAGTTGTCAAGTTACTTTTGAACTGAATTTGCTCCTAGATAAACAAAGAATATTTCAAAGCTTATTTTACTCTTCTTCATTTGATAGTAATAAGGCCATCATTCATGTTAAACTAAATGCTAATGGTAAATTTGCAGATTCCTCTAGGAGTTGTGTTGGCCATTCCACCATTCAACTATCCAGTCAATCTAGCTGTCTCAAAAATTGCCCCGGCTCTTATTTCTGGAAACTCACTTGTGCTGAAGCCTCCAACACAGGTATTATTGAATTTCACCTTGAGTGTTGTTTTCACATCTCTTGAATTTCACCTTGAGTGTTGTTTTCATTAAAACCAAACTTCCCTTTTGCTGCATTTGGCAGGGTGCAGTTGCAGCTCTCCATATGGTCCACTGCTTTCACTTAGCCGGTTTCCCCAAAGGACTTATCAGCTGTGTCACCGGAAAAGGTTCTGAAATTGGCGACTTTCTCACAATGCATCCTGGAGTCAATTGCATAAGGTATATTTATTGGTTGGGTCAATTGTAGTTTAAAATAGCAACACATAAAGGAATGGTATTTCATATGTATGGAATTTGCCATGCTCATAACTTATAAGCTGAGACTTCTCTTTTCTTGCCAGCTTCACGGGTGGAGACACTGGCATTTCAATCTCGAAGAAGGCTGGAATGGTCCCTCTCCAGATGGAGCTTGGCGGGAAAGACGCTTGCATTGTTCTTGAAGATGCTGATTTGGATTTAGTGGCTGCCAATATTGTCAAGGGGGGCTTCTCTTACAGGTGAGTGAATATTGATGCGATTACAACTCATTTTATGATGCAATCAAATTGGTCTAATTCCGAAAGCTCATTATATTCTTCTCGGTTTGTGACAGTGGACAGAGATGCACAGCAGTGAAGGTAGTCCTGGTAATGGAGTCTGTAGCAGATGTACTTGTTGAGAAAGTGAATGCCAAAGTCGCCAAGCTTACCGTTGGGCCACCAGAGGATGATTGTGACATCACTCCTGTAGTGACGGAGTCTTCAGCCAATTACATTGAAGGTCTTGTTATGGATGCTAAGGAGAAGGGAGCCACATTTTGCCAGGAGTATAAAAGGGAAGGCAACCTTATTTGGCCACTTTTGTTGGACAATGTTCGTCCCGACATGAGAATTGCGTGGGAAGAGCCGTTTGGACCCGTCTTGCCTGTTATCAGGATTAATTCTGTTGAAGAAGGGATTCACCATTGCAATGCTAGCAACTTTGGTCTCCAGGTATGGCTTTTGATGGTGTTTTCATACACAACTTTAGCATTGATTTCAGAAAAACTAAAAAATAAATGTCAGAATCTTTCACCTGCAAAGCTGCAATAGACTCCTTCTATAATTCACTGCCTTTTTTCTGACATAATTTTAATTTTATTTATGATGATGTAAGATAGATACTCAGTAACAATATCACCATTAAAGATGCTCTAATGAACTGGATTTAAAAACATCAGTTTCGTGTGGATGAAAATTACAGGGATGTGTGTTTACACGAGACATAAACAAGGCGATTCTGATAAGTGATGCCATGGAGTCTGGGACTGTTCAGATCAACTCTGCTCCTGCGCGTGGACCGGATCACTTTCCATTCCAGGTAAAAATTCACAGCTCCAAACACACTGTACAACACAACAACTCCAAACACACTGTATTCTTAAAAATTGTAACTGAATTTTAATAATATTTAATATGCATTGGCCGGTAAGCCATGAAATGAGAATATTAAAGATCAGAAGATGCTGAATAATTACCAAATTATAATGGTGTTGATTATGCCATTGCAGGGAATCAAGGACAGTGGTATTGGTTCACAAGGGGTAACAAACAGCATTAATATGATGACGAAAATCAAGAGCACTGTAATCAACTTGCCAGGACCAACTTACACTATGGGTTGATAAGCAAATGAGGGTATTTTTTGCTGGTAAGAATAAAGGTTATGTAATCTATGGACGATGACTCAACTGAATTAGTATGATGAAAAGGCTCTTATTCCACGAGCATAAATAAAGCTTGCTTTTGAAATATGTATGGTGTGATTTTCTGATGGATGTTTAGCTCCTGAGTAGTTTTCAAGTGTGTTTTGGTTTCTGGATTCACCTCATGTTCTTTTCAGAAATTTATCATGTTATATTCAGCTATTTTGATTGTGGAACTTGGGGCTGTGTAATAATCTACCTGTTTGAAATGAACTGTTTGGTTTTGTTCAAGTGCTCAATCTTTGTGGGGTGAATGCTTTCTTCCATCTTCCCTTGAATTTGACTGTGATTTACTGATATTTGCAAATTTGGAATTTATGTAAGATTCAGTATTAGATTTCCATTGTTTCAGGTTATCTGCAAACAAAGTAGTTTTAATATTACGAGTCAAATTGTGCTTAATTGTTAATCCTATTCCCTTTGGATTCACTTGGGTTACAAGATAGACAAAAATTTAATGCTCTGCCAAAAAACATACAAAAATAAAATTTTGATTGTGGGTTAATTTATCTTAATAAAGACATTTATAGATTGGAATTTCTTGCAGATCAGAAACTGAAAAAACACTACTGTATGTAGTATGATCAGAAATTGAACACCTTCAGTAAACTGTTCATAGCAGTTGAACAATTGACAAGAATCAGCTTTTCAGAAGTACTGCAAAAAGCAACAATGCCAAAACAGACCTAGTGTCCAAATCTCATTGTACAACATCAACGTGGAACATACCAAAACTTTCCCCTTTTCACTAAAAAACATCAACGTGGAACAACCCCAAAAAGTGACCAAAATTCCCCCTCTCTGAACAAAAGGTTGGTATAAGATGTCTGATTTTTTTTCCCACCCCCTTCTCACGTGTCAGGGCTTTGCAACAATTTAGCAAATCACACAAGTACAAGAAACAGTATGGTACAATGAAACTGCTCTATTGTATTTATAAAACTATATGCAAGAGTGGAAAAGGTTTGATCAACTCCTGTGAGAATGCTTTCGGCTTGTAAAATACGCCTCTCCTTTCTCTCGGTTCTTCCTCTGGATTACCCTCATGATGAATGAGATGGCTCCAATGGCGGCCATGGCGTAGACTGCTCTATAAGGAGCCAGTGCTAGGCCAGTTAAGAAGGAGAAGTACCCAGCAAGCATGTAGAGAAAACTCAGCCTTACTTTTTTCTTAGGAATGCAAGGAAGAGAGGAAGAGAAGAAACTAAATTCAGGCTTTGAGTCACAGATGCCGTGGAGGATGATGCCAATGCAAAGAACCGAATCTAGAAGCCATGGGAAGTATTGGCCAGAGCCTATTCTCTGTAAAACAAAAGAATGCTCAATGTTCATAATCACCAGAAATTCTCAGCCTGAGTGTATCTATTTAAGGAAACTCAGTAATTGGTGAAAAAATAATAACTAAAAATACAGAAAGCTTTAACTTGCTCAAGTCAATGCCATTTACAATGCATGTAATCTTAATGGTTAAGGAAAACGGTATGAACCAAGAAATTTCTCTTTAGATGAACAATATAGAAAATTAATTTCTTGATAAATGAAAGAAAGCACCAGATATTACAGTGCAAATTATATTACAGTGCAAATTATATTACAATAAGAAATAATATAAGCGTACCTGAAACCAAGCTAAAAGAGAGGGTCCAAACATCATAGTAGCCAGAAAATGTAGAATCAGCAACCCATGTCTGTGGTTAAAGATCTCTAACTGCATGTCGCTGAAGCTATTTGCAGACTCGGGGCTAGTTGAACCACTTTGTTCAGAGGTAGATGGGTATTTCATCCCTCCATCACGCTTTAAAGCATACTGCTCTACATAATCTATTTCCTTGCTTCTGGAACCAAATGATTCCTTCTTCTGTGTGAGGCTACGGAAAGAAGCAGACAAATAGCTGTAACAGAAATTTCAAGACTCCAATAAGACAACCCTGGAACAAACCATAAAATTTTGTATGCGACAATTTTTTTCAGAAGGAATTTCAATCCTTCGAGTAAAGCAGATAGAAGCTCATATTATGGCCCATGACCATTAGTTATGAATACTAACTTACATAGGAACAAGGAACAAATAGTGAACAAAGACAGCATAACCCAACCATCAGGCCAAAATTTGAACTTTGCACCAAACTGAATCTCTGTAGAAAATATCAATTTACATATGACAAATAGTCAACAAGACCACATAACCCAACCATCAGGCTAAAATTTGAAGCCTATATACGCCAAAATTTCATCCAACTTTGATTCTAGGGCCAAAATCCATTCTAAAGCCTGCATGTACAAGTCAATCAAATACCTCTGAGGTTTAGACCTAGAAGTAGTTTTGGTTCTAAGCACACTAGGGTCAAAACTATACATGACCTCCAGCTCAAATCCACATCAACAGCTCACAGAAACATATATTAGACCAAAGTTCAAGGTCATATTCTTACAGATCAACTACACAAATATAATTACAGACATGAAATCATAGGGTGAAGCCTGGGGGAAGAGAAAGGCATATATGATATATCTGAAGGTAGAGGAACTTTTGCCAAAAATTTGAATTGTGCCCCCACGGCTCAAAGAAAGGGCATATCAAAACTAGCATAATGTCACCAATCACATTTATACGGACGATGCTGAAAGCATGATACATTTAAAATAGCTAAGTTTTGCAGAGACTTACCTGCATAATGCATTATGGCAACAAATGGCATGAGAAAAGAGCAGTATGCATAAACCAAGTGCTGGATGAACCAAACAAACCACAAGAGTTGAAGCTAGTGCGGTAACAAGCAATGGATTGAGTCTAAGAATGTTTACCACCTGTTTCAGGGGGGGGGGGGGGGGGGGGGGGGGGGGGGAGTGGAAGAAAATATGGGTAGAAGTTCAGCATTTTACATCGTGGAAGAAGAAACTCAAAGGTACAACGGTAAAATTGTGTATACAAAAAATATGATGTACCGTGTACCCTATGAATTAAAAAGGGTCCAGAAAGCCTGAGCACCTTAAAAAAGAACTTAAATATTAGATAACTAATTACCTTCAACAAAAAGAAGCTAGATGAAAGATTGATGAACCACTGAATGAAAGCAAAACAAAAATTTGTTTTCCAGATTTGCCATCTGAAAAGGATGTCATAAGAACAATCTTTTAGCATGCTAATTAATCTGAGACCCCAAACACAAGAATCCCCTAGATTCCTTTAATCATGTCAGCAACAAAACTAACAACAGGTTAAACAGGAAGGAAACTAACCTTTTCATGAAGAAAACATGTATACCAGCAGCTACATATAAGACCAGCTTGGAGATTGAGATCAGAATAACTAGGAAGCCATTAGCAACCATATAGCAACTTAGAGATACCACAAGAAAGTTTCCGGCTGCTGGAAGTGGCCAAGCCATTAGAAGTGATAGCAACAATGCAATCAGGAGAGGTGCAACTGCTGTGATCAGAAATGGTAGTGGAAATCTCATATTGTACTCAACAGCCATCAGCAACGAGGGTACAGGCAAGTCAAGCTCCCAAGCATGCGCTTGCCTCATAAGTGCAAAAAAGACAGCAGCAAGGGCCAGACCACTTATCTGCATTAGATGAGTTACACAACATGAAAGAAATTTCCGGGAGCTTACACAATGCAAAACGTAAGTAAGTCAGGATTGCTTGGCAGAAGCTGCCCAACCCCCAAAACAAAGGATTCAATGCTCCAATCAGATATAAGTGGCTGAGAAATAAATAAGTTGAAGAAGACACATTTGATTTTATTATTTGCCAAGTAAAACTGTCAAGCATAGGATTCTGATGCTAGCAATAGCCACCTTCATTTATTGAGCCATGTCAACCACAATTTCAAAACAGAATTTTCAGGGACTATTTATTTACGATTAGGAATTTATGTATATATCAATATAAAATGAATTTGCTACCACTTTGCGAAATCTGAATATTGTAATATTAATCGGACAGGGCTTCAAATGATTTGGTGAATGTGATGTATCCAGAGATTAAACACAGACACATGGTATGGTATTCAGACCATCTATCAGTACCTTTTCAAAATACAGAAGCAGAAATCTGCTTGCAGACCCAGTAGAAGAGACAGAATAGCTGATTTCAAAAGCACAGTGTGGATCAATCTGCAGCAGCAGGCACAAATTTAAATAGTGATGGAGAAGCAAATATCAAAACCTTAATACGCCCTATACATGAGTGGAATAACATGAAAATTAACAAAGAATAGTGAACTCATACCAATAACATGACAGTGGTTTTATCTGATTCCTGTGCTGAAGTCCAGAGTGCTGGTGCTGAATCTACGACAAGTGTCTCTGACTGCAAATTTGGGTACACATGAAGACCAGATAGTGAATCCCAAGCAAGTGCTACTGGTGGAAAGCAGCGCAGCTTACAGAGCCCTTGTTGAGAGCAACATTTCATCAGTATTAATGAATCCAATCAAACAATACATATAATAATAGTGAAAAAGTGTCCTTAGGACTCAGCCAACTTTGCAAGAAGATGAACAACATCAACAACAGCATCTACCCAGATGGAACCCGGTATGAGCGGGATCTGGGGGGTGGAGATGTACGCACCCTTACCCCGGACGGAAAGTCGGGAGGGTAAAATAACCAAAGGTCATTAATCAGGTCGTGGATCCTTTTTGTCACGTGTGTTTCATGAGGGGGGTTGTTCTTACCCTTCTTTTCTCCAGCTTCCCCTGAATTTTTAATTCCACATCCTGTCATCTTCAGGGATAATGTGAGTGGCAATAAGCCTAAGCTAACTGAGGTTGAAATATTGACAGCTAGAGGATGATCCTCCCTAAATTCCATATTCTGCATGATAAGTTATCTAGTTAGTAGAAATCCTTCATTAAACTTTCTAATAGCTATTTTTTTTTCTACAACCCTTAAAACAAACCTGCTGAGAATATGCCGAATGAAGCAGTGACACTGGAGACAATTCCAAATTCCCATCTTTTGGATCAAAGAACTGCCCAACTGCCATGGAAGCAGATGGTGGGGGTCTTCCCGAAGTTGTCTGAAAAGCAGGTATTCAAGCATGAAAACATTAGTCAACTCAGGTTGCTACATAATGAAACAATCAGGATAAGGCAGGTAAATGTGAATATACCGGTCGGGGAGCAACAGAGATAGTTATAAATCTGTAACCTTCCATATCCTTAGGACTCAGCCAAAACATGCCAGATGGGGGAGGCTGTTCAGTTTGGCTACCAGGTTCAATCTAAATGATGATGACAAAATTCAAGGGTAAGTAAGTACTCATCCATATAATAGACTTTTATCAATAGAAGGAATTTGACTGTGGTGGGGGATGCAAGGTGAGGTGATACAACTTGAAGAAAAAACTCACAAACCAAATCTAACCCAGAAGAACTTTGGCACATAAATTATACCTGCTTTGGTATTGGACCAGATGGAATATGCACCATCTTAGATGTGACCTCTACATTTTTTTTACTTGCTGGCAGATCTGAAGAAACCCTTCCTTTCTCTGACCAAAGATGAATTCTCACACCATTACATGGAGGAAGGTTTGTCACAAGTACAAAGTGGCTTGTTCCATTTGTACCCTAAAACAAGGATGCATGCTATCAATGTAACAATATTTGCAAAATGCAAAACAGCCATTTCTAAAAATTCTATATAATTTAATTTTTCAAAATTTTAAATAGCTCAAACAGAAGCTTTGCATTTCATTTGAAACATAAAGTCAGATCCTACTATAACTTAATTGAATATAGTCAGCATACAAGTGAATGCAGGAATGAGCCAGAAGAGGAGCACATTAAGTTCCATTTTCTTTGTCAATATTTTACTTCAGCTACTATAGTTAATCACACTTGTTCTCACTTGTACTCTGTAGTAAGATAGGCCAATTTTCAAATCACTCTAGTAAGTTAAATAAGGAGTATAAAAAAGTTAAACTAGTACAGTATGGACTGTCATATATACATCCATGGCATAACTTACTAGCTTCTGTATATCTAACCACCGCCTGCGACCATCCATGGCTAATACTGTAACTGTTTTTGTCTGAATATAGAGGTCTTTTTCAAGACCCTCATCACCCCATTGAACATTCTTGGGACAAGCATATTCAGGCTGTACTTGAGATACTGAAAGTATAAGAAAACACAAATATGAGGACAATTTTGGATATAAATGAATTCTCATGTAGAAAAAACTAACTGGGTCAGGCAATGCAAAGACAACTACATGTTTAGTTGGGAGCAAAACTGGAAGCAAGAAAGTTCATATTTTTTGTTTTCCTGAAGATAAAAAGGATATGATAAAACTCGTTTGGAGTTGGGTGACACAATAGTGGATTATGTTTGAGATTATTGGATACAATCAATGTGAAAGCATGCTTTCTGTAGAAGCAAGTCCAATTTTTCCGAGATGTTTGAGTTGTGAGAGCGCAATGGAGTCTTAAAACACCTTCATATAATCTTAACACTTATGTTGATAAGGATGAGAAGGTAATAATATGCTAATAGGGTGGCCTTTTGGACATGTCAATATGCCCTTGTTGTCAATATTAACAGTAAATTATAGCTTTCCAAAACTACCAACATAAATCACAAGAATCAGATGAATTTGGAAAAATGTAAATACAAGACTGAAGGCGGATTTTACCTTTAGTGCTATCCCCATCATCTGACCCTACAAGACTCGGCTGAGACTGCTTCATCCAATTAAAATTTGGTGCAACCCCACTTTGCAACATTTTTGCAAATATGGCTAATCTTCTTTGGCTGTTACTAAATGGTTGACCAGTTTTAGGGTCTATCAAACTAAGGAGGGTATGCGATACCTAGCACAAAAATCAGAAGAAGAAAGTTCAGCATCTAGAAGTTCAGGATTTGCAAGGGATGGAGATTGGAATAGAGAAGGACCAAAGCTTACTTGCACTACGAGTTGGTTGCACCATAAAATTGATTGATGTTCCATTGACAGCCACACATTCTTCATGCTGGTACTGCTGATCATGAAACCATGGCTGGGAGGCACAATACCATCAAGAGATTCTAACTTCGTTCGCACCTTAACATCAAAAGAAACATACATGTTAGTGGAAGAATCTACTTGATCCAATACGGATGCCACAGAATAAATTTATTTTCTTAGTAAGTAAATGAATACTCATCTATAAAACAAAAAATAAGTGTATAGTCAAATGCAATGGGGTGGGAAAAAGAAAGACAAAAAACATATTAGAGGCCTGGCACACTGACCAAAGAAACACAGTGCACGAAATGAATACCTGGTAGTCATTGATACCTCCAGAGATTGAGATAACAACCACATTTGAGAGTACAGGATCCATTACATAGTTCCCAGCATGAGACACTTGAACCTCATATCCTTCTCTCCATTTCTGATTTATTGATGCATAATACCAACCGATAGATGGCTGCAATGCGACAGGAGGTGACCTGAATAAAATAAATCTCATTAAAGATAATAATGAACATGCAGGTTCCGAAAAAAATAGTGTACACGGAAGAAGCAATAGGACTCACTGCTGTGGGCTTGAAAGTGAAATGATAGTTTCAACTGCAGATTTCCTAAGATGTGGATGAACAGCTGCAGCTCTAGCAACAAAACCACCAACAGAATGACCGAGTAATATCACACTTTTTGGCAAATCCAGAGATCCTGCTGCCCCTTCCTTGGCCCGAGCCTCGTAGGACTCTTTATATTGATCCAAAATCTGCTTAAACCCAAATGAAAAGCTCTTATCTTCTGGGAACGATATGAAGCAATTTTTCTTAAAATAACATAATCCAGATATGGCTCTTATCTATGTGGAACTAACAAAAATGATTGTTAACGGTACTGAAGATACAAAGTTTTCACAGATTCAGGGACAAAGATAAGCCCCAACATTCCTTTTAAGGGAACACAATTAAAGACATCACATTGAATTTAATGAATTTTTAGTTTATAAAGGACAAAAGATACGCAAATTCATGAAACAAAATTTGCATACCCTATGGATGCAGTATACAACATATTCTGTGTGCTCTTCTAGTATCCGACCATCCATTGCAGAATGTTCACCTTCCAGATCCACAGCAAACCAGTCTAGGTTTCTTGTATACTGATTGGGTAGAGAAACTGAAGCATTCAGATTGAAGCCTCCCTCTTGAAGTACCAGGGAAGCTTCCTGATAAAAGGTTCGCTCAAGTGGCCCTGTTGTATATGCCCAATGAGACTCTTTCGCAATGGATCGCACCTATCAGGAGAAAAGAAACAATTGCAACCCTAAGGATAAGAAGTTCCCTACACGCAATTGACAAGGTATGACTACATGCATGAAGTGTTCCTTCAGGGAACTTATGAACCACAATTATTTTCTCAATGCCTTGTATGCTATTGGTTGCATGGAAGTATCTAAAAGTAAATCCAGCTTTTATTCAGTATTTTGCTATATGCTTATATTAATTGATTTGGCAAGAAAATTAGTTTATCTGATTGGATAGTTTAGCTTTATAAGAAACACAATCATGCATCTAGCAGCTTGCAAAGTGCATTCTTATTAGTCTCATTCTATCAAGGAATTATTAATTCATCAATCTTATGTCAATAATATAATTGTGTATGAACTAGATGCACTTGAATTGTGTTCGTGCAAAATCAGAGTCCCTCTATATGTAATAAACGTCATATTCACTGTAAGAGTTGTTGAACATACCTACAGGCTACGGGACATAATTCACTATTCTCAAATGGAAATACAGACAAGACTTTTATCTTCAAATTTGCTAGCTCAAAAATGTGATAAAATACACTGTAAGAGCTGCCCTAATACTGAGTTTGTGTACATTGTAAAAATAGGAACTGGTAGAACAATCAACTTGATTCTTTATTGATTGGGATTACTGCGCTGGTTTTTTTCTTCCAACAAAGAAATTCAACCAGATGCATACAGTCCCCATTAGAAACCTTCAAAACTTCTCACAACATTTCTAGTATAATTAATATAGATAATAACACCACTACAAAGCAATTTACACTTCCAAATAAGGAAAGAAATAATGAATAATATGATACAACATACTGTATGAGCTGCCCTAATTCTTAATTTGTTGTACATTTTGAAAATAAGAATTGGTAGAGTAATCATCTTGATTCCTTACCGATCAAGTCCACTAGAAACCTACAACACTTCACACAGCATTTCTCATAGAGTAATAAATTATAACACTAATACCAATCTTCAGAACCCATTAATGAAAAATCAACTGCAAGTATAGAGCTGCATTGACCTATGTGTTATCTTTAAAATTTTTGACATACATAGGCTACTAATTAAATCAATTTCTAGTTCCAAATAAGGAAACAAATAAAGGAAAAACCTAAAACTTAGATGAGTAAGCAAATGCTAGTTCTCACAATCTTCCCCCACCCCAACCCTAATGCAAACTATCCACACTTCAGAAAGTATATGAAAATTTGAATATTGATAGCAAATGCAATCTATTAGAATGACAAATAAAAAGAAGCAATGTGAACATGCCTGCTTATAGCTACCGCTGCTCCCAGGTATAAACAGAACCGGAATTCCATTGATGCTCTTCAAATGCTCATTAAAATCAATCTTCTTCCACCCTTCATGGTACAGATGCAAAGCATACCTGCTTGATGACAGGTTTTGGGGGGCTGGAACCGGTATGTAGGTAGGATACATGTAAGTCATAGCACAAGCATTTGGAGTAGGTCTTAGCAATCCATAAGTACCAGCAAGAGCAACAAGCAACGCTAACCCTATGAGGGCTCCAATTCTCGCCCTGGATGTGAAACCTTCAAATTTATTCCCCGAATTCCTAGAAAATAGTAGTCCACCATTTCGCGCCCTTGCTCCCCCTACACCTCGAAGATTCAACTGCCCAGCTTCCTTGTGCTGAGGAATGTAGTCCATCCTGCAGAACACAAGTCAACGAAAAATCAACGACTATGGCTTACAATCCGCTTCACTTTGTACAAATCCATTTCTCACAATCTAGCGCTTATGGATGTGGATGGATTTGTTCGGACATGAATCAAACAACATAGTGAGAATATCGAGAGCTGGATGATTCAAATCGATGTTGAATTTGAAATTTGTAGCTCTGGATATCAAATCTTACTCTTAACTGAGATACTGAGCTCTAGAGAGCGGAGATGAAGGGAGCAAAGTTTAAGCAATCATTTGAAGGATGGAGAAGAGAGAGAGAAATATAAGTTTTCCAAAATCTTACTCCAATCTAAGAAATTGAGCTCTACAGAGCGGAAATGGAGGGAGCAAAGATCAAGCTACCATGTGAAGGGTGAAGAAGAGAGAGAAAGAGAAGTCTTCCAGGGGAATCTCAGATCATAAAAAACAATTTTTCTGATGTTAGTGACTCCATTGTTGCCCAAACTTGAAAAGTTTTTCTTTCTAGATTAAATTTCACCATTTTTCCTTTTCCAGAATAGAGTTTAGAATGTCTATTGATATGGGATTACTGATAGTGCTCCAAGTTGTTATAATGTTCGTTGTATCTCACTTTTTCCCATTCAAAATCAGTTAAAACATTTTATTGGTAAAATTAAAAATCAGTTAACTATATCTCATTTAATGAACTTAAATTAAGTTTGCTCTACAACATGTGCCTAAGCAGGCTCATTAAGTTAAACCTAATTAAAACCAAACAAAATTATTCGAATATTTAGGAAACTAATTTATTGCTGCCGAAAGTCAGGAAATTTTTTATTTAAAATAACTCAAATTTATAGCCCTTCAATCAATATTAACAATCCAAAATTTTAAATAAGCATTTACTATTGATTTTTTAGGAATGAGTAATGATCTAGTTCAAATTAGTATGCATCCAATATATTCTCAAATTTGAATTTGAGATCTGGAACTAAAAAAGAAAATTTTATCTTGCATCATTTTTTCGCATGAAATCTAACAAATTTTGGATCAATTGAGCCGGTGACAAAAATCATTTTCATCAGATAGTTTACCAGTTTATAGACTTCTCTAAATACATTAAAGAGACTTACCAGAATACTCCATGAGGATGATTTCGATCCCCCACAATCAGTTACAAACACCATTAATTATTCTCATAAAACAGATGTCGTCTTCAATCTCTTTTCGAATTCCTCAAATGAGATCTAACGAATAATAAATTACTTCAATTGATTTACTTAACTTTTGTGTAAGAGAAAATAAAGATGCCTAATCTAGCATCGAGTAATTAATAAAATCATATTTCCCAAAAAAAAACATTTACTAGTATATTATTAATTTACAAATTTATAGGAATAATTGAGTGCTCGTTTGGTTAAATACAAAAAGAAGAATTCATAGAAACTTAATTAATGAGAATTGATATTATAAACCATGGGAATTTATAAAATATGTTTGGTTTAAATTAAAGTTTCACTAATTAAGATCATTATCTTTTGTTTGGTTGATCATAAAAATTCATGTGAATTTATGTAATATTACTATTATAATTTTTATCTATTAATATCTAGAGTTTGACTAATGGGTAAATATGAAATTTGTAATTTAAATATAAGAAAAATATTTACAATAAAAATGGACGAATTTGATATTACTCACCACCACCCAAATAATTATAATTACTCCATTATGGAAGAAGTGTAAATTATGAGAATTTAACTTCATGTGTTTTATCCGCAAAATAATGTTACCAAACGCATATATTAGATGCTACTTCCTAATTTTTTTTTAAATTATGAAATTTTAATAGACAATCAAACAAACACTAAATAAAGATATCTCATTCATCAACCTTTAAGTTTCTTATTCAGAAATATCAGTCACACCAACTTAAGATTTATTATTAATCCACAATCATGAATTTTGATAAAATTTTATTATTCTTTTTCTACAAATGGATCCCACTACCTTTTGAATCAAAATTGACTTGTTTTATTATTTTTATCACACGTCAAATACAATATCATCATCTGCAAGATACTTGCATTAATGAAAATATTTAATTTTCTGAATATTTTTGACACAAAAAGTAATACGCTTTTTTATTTTAAATTTTAAGAACTCATCCCAACCCTGTAAGAAATGAAACTCATTATAGCAATCAATGACCTTACCAAATATAATTTGATTACAAATTTGACTTACACTATGTCAAGACCAGAACCTACTCGGCTACTCCAAAGGCAGGCATGATGGTAGAAACTGTCGCTAAAACATTGAAACAATGAAACTACTCTTCCAAATTCCCAATCCATTCACCAGCAAAAGCAAGTAATATCAACTTCTAAAATCGAGGATAGAACATTCTGAGATCCTTGCAACTACTGCAGAGCCAAGGATGTATTGGTGGATCAAGGCAATAGCAGTGGATACATCTAATATGGCATACATTACACACGACCAGAAGATCTTCAGGTTCTCGAGAATGGCATTGAGAACAAGCTGGCTCGGGTACTACCTGCGTTTTGAAAGAACACAGACAATTCATGATTAAATGTTAATCTTAATAAACCCTATAATTAAAACAAAAATTAAAACATATATTTTCTAATAAAGGTTATAACTTATGCCCTTAGAAAAACTGAAACTATTATAAGAAAAGCTAGAGAAATTTTTATTTGAAACCCATTGACCTTTCACTTTTAAGATCCCTCTCGGGGAAGTATGCCCATAACTAGCGTTACCTGCATATGGTTAAAGACAGGTAGACCATCAGGAAGGATAACTATATCCTGTGTTGATGAAGCATAAGGAATAGTCTGTGAGTAAATTTTCTGGTCCACACAGTCTGTTTCATCCACTTTTGTAATGATCGTGAAAGAAGACTTGCATAAAGGGCATGTTGACGTCTTTCCTTTTGAAACCTGCACAAAAATAAATTCACTAACAGATATTATGACTGTCCTCAAATGATGTGCAGTGTAATGTAGCAAGGCATTACTGATTCGTCAAACGCATAATTGCATACGCACAATCCAAAAGAATGTAAAACAGGGGAGCATTCTCATATATCATGTATGTCTACAAGAAGAAAATTAACTCTCCATAGCTACTCAACAGTATGCAGGAAAGACTTGGCACATGAATATAAGTATATTGTTGTTTTTAAAGGGTTTACAGCTACTATTAATACTTGAATAAGTGATATTTAAGGTGACCAACACTGACACTCGGTGTATCCGTCACACATGGAATCTAGTGCAAATACATGAACTTATTACTTATGCAGTTTATGTGCATGATACCAGATATAATAAACATAAAAGTCTTATGAAAAAGTATTCGTACCAAGAAATCAGCCCAGTTTTGAATGCAGGAAAAGCAAAATCGATGCCCACAAGGAAGAACTCCCCTCGCTGAACTAAACTGAATCAAGCATATCACACATGACGAATCCAATGATTTGGGGTTTCCTGCAGCAGCAGGTTGTTCAACTCGTTCTGTAATTTTCACCTCTTCATTTACTCTTTCTGCATCAGAGCTAGCATTTTGCAAGGTTCTTTCTGGTGTAGTTACTGTCCCATCTCTTGGCAAAATCAAATCTATAGCATCATTTTCAAGTACATCAGTTACCTCAATCGCAGTGGAATCTTGATTTCTAGCACGCCTTTTGCTGGAAAATTCATCTTCAGATCTTTCATCTATCCTTGCTTTATTTTTATTTCTCAGATTATATTTGTTAGAAGTACTTGCAATATTCTCATCAACATTCAGAATTTCGTTTGCGAGGCAATCCCTTTCATTAATAGTAAGAGACTCCGTATGATGTCTGTTAGCATTTATTTTAACTAGCCGTCGACTAGTACGCGGTGGATCAGTTGAGATTGTGTTGCTGGCACCATCATGGATCCTTTTCTTCTGCTTCCTTGAGTACTTGGAAACACTTTTACTTGACTCCTTATTCTGCATGAATGAACATATATTCAGTAATCATAACTGCAGGTTGATTTCATAATTTATCAGGGCATAACTGAGGACATTTTGGTTATAAATTTGATAGCTTGAGGAAGTAACAGTGGGCTCCTAAACAAAATCATCCAAGGAAACAACTATTAGAAGGTTTAGGGAGTTGGTTAGGCTTTGGTGGGAAAAAAGAATTGAAGAAAAAGCAGTCTACTTTAACTGGTGGTAGAAGATCAGTAAGTCTCCCATAGTAACAGAAAGAGCAAAGATCTAGATATGCTTCCAAAAGGAAGTAAATGTAAACCAACAGAAAAGCTAGTAATCATTGACTCAATATCAGCCATGCCTAATTTTATAAAGAACATTAAAGATTGTCCCACTCTTCCGACACCAGCAGATGACACCTAGGACATTTGAGAACTATCCATTTTGTATTGATCAGTCATCTATAGCACATTAAAGAAGTACAAAGTACAATTTCTGCTTTTTCACCTGGTAATGGAATCAAATTAATGTCTGGAATACCTGATTTTATAAATATTGAATGCATCAGCCAAAGATGATAGCAAAGTAGAAATGAGTGACAATACAAGGAAGAATAGACAAACAAAGATATAAAGCATCATTGTATCTCTCAAAAATCAATTAGATATTTAGATTGAATGGCAGCTCAAACAAGAATTGACACATGAATAACTATGGATAATTCAAGATTCAAAGAGCACTCAATTAAAACTTTCAAATTTAGGCAGCATACAAAAATTAAAAGCTACCTTAGCAAACAACCATGTGTCATCCCAATCATGATGTTCTGTGATTTCATATTCGATGTCAATAACAGGACCAGTACAGGACTTATGGCCACCATTCGAAACCATTTTCTTTTCTCTCATCACACCCAATTCTTTGGAAATAGCTGGAATGTCCAATGTTATCAAACCCACTTGTTGTCCACTGCAGGAAGATTAAAATTTATTAAATAGTCAATCCTTTAGTACTTTAGTAGGGTGAGGTTTGGGGAAATGTATACAGCAGCACATTCCACCATTAAATAAGTTGTCAGGACTGTAGTAGGCCTCCAGCTTTCACTACCTCAACAGAGTGTAGGATTTCTCTGGGATACGCTTCCCTTTCTTTATGCAATCCTCGAACCATTGATGATTGACAATTTTTGTGCCAAATTTCTTGGCTAACTGATACTTTTCTCCTTCAAATTTCCAACAAACCTGTCCACATTGCATAATAGCCTCGTTGAGAGAACAGGAAAACACTACAGAGAATCATTCACAGTTTCTATACTATACTGTTACAGTGTTACATGTTGGCACAGAAGATAAAAGTCCATAGTTCCATTCACTATGAACCAAGTTCACCGCCTAGAAAGACCCCTCTGTGGCTCTGTATATTATAAAACTGGAACTCTTTGAAAACTCAGCAAAAAATTGTTGTACATTTATGGCCACAAAAAATTTAATTCCATGTGATTACCATATAATCTTCATCCTTCAAAGTTCAGATTAAGAATTTTCTACCAATAAAATTAAGAACGTATCTGAAGCAAACTCCTGAGAGTTGATATGCATAACAGCAAAATCCATATCAAAATTAACAAGAAAAACAAACCGGTAGCTGAAATACATGAGAAAATAGAATTAGACCAACCAAATGTGTTGTTGATCTGGTCAAAGCTCCAACAAAATTGGCACCGGAGAGGGAGATTAGCTTGATGAGCTTGAACCGCTCGGAGCCATGGTAACCACTGACTGAAGCCACAATTTCCTTCATTCCTTCCATTTGCGTACTAAAAAAGCGTGAAATTAATCAGAGAGCAGTCATCGAAAGATCTACTGATTATCAGCGAAAGAAACAACTAATTCCGAGAGCAAAATAAAAAGAAAAAAACAAATCGACCGAATCGTCTCTCTCAATTACAAAGATAACTTGAAAGCGGCAAGAAGAAATAGATTGAGGATTCAAGGGAGGGAAAAAAAACGAGAAGATTTTCAGACCTGATGTAGTGATCTGACCTAGCCAGATGGAATTGCCGGGAATTGAAAAGTTTTTGAAATTTTGGGGATTGAGGGAGAGAGAGGATAAGGGTTTTATTTTGCTCAAAAAAAAGAAAAAAGGAAAAAGGAAAAGAGGAAGGTTTTATTAGAGAAGAGATAGTTGGAGCCAACCCAACAGAATTTGGGCTAGACTAATCAAAGTTCAGAAAAAACTTTGGACACGGCCCAAAATTATATACCGTATCATCAATCATATTCACTTTTTTTTTGAGCGCCTATTAGCCTTGTTTCACTTTTTACCCGAAAGCCATTTTTACCCAATAATTTATTAATACTCTTAAAATACCTGTAACTTTCTATTTTTTTTTAAGTTTTCAAAACACTAAAAATAAATTGTCAGAAAAAAAAACCATTTCTACCCACAATTGAATTTAAACACTTCCTTTTCATTTGATAAGGAAAAAAATATTCGATTCACCACACAAATTGTTAGATCGAGAAATTAAAAGAGGTTAGGTAGTCAGCAACCAATACACAAGTATATCAAAACATCATCAAATCAAGAGAAACAAATAAATCAACATGAATGATTTTGAAGACTCGAAGATGATGTGAGTATGACACAAATACAAGTTAGTAAAATAAAATAGTATTGTTGTGCCTAAGGGTAGCATCACAACATGACTCTCTCTTGGTAGTGCGACAAAACTATTGAAAATATGCTTCGTCTCACGTAAGTACTTTAATGTTTCGAGCAATTTGGCACATTAAAGTGTTGGAGAGAGTCTGGTTGTTCGTCTGTCTTGTTCTTCGTGGTTGTATTCTCACTAAACATGAACGACAACGTCGCCACCTTATTAATGATGAGATTCAATGGTGGGTCTAGGATCAACTAGATAGGGGTGAACTTTAAACGGCCGATGGGCTTGACAGTGTTAGCTTGGGGGAACTTCTCTTTCTTGGGCGCAAGCATTCTCTCATCTCAGTTCCGCCGCGCCCCTCAAACGCCGCCACACCTCCCGGACCTCCCCTACTCCCTGTTACTAATTCCGGCAACCCTAGACCCGCCAATGATGAGAGTTGTTTAGTGTAGTTTTGGGATTGAATCCATCTCCCATCTACTTCGCGTCAGCCTAGTGATGAAGGTTTTGTAGAGAAGTTCATTTATTGGATGAACTCGCCCATGTACTAGATTAAAGTCAACACGGGCGGGGCATTATGATAGCAATGGTTGGGATATCGTTGTTGGGGTCGCTCAGGATTCAGATGGGAGATGGGCGGATTTGTTCACAATCCGAAGGTCGAGTTTTGGGATAGTCTTAAACGGCTCAAACTTGCTTGTAACATTGATTTTAGGAATGCTTGTCTAGAGTCCGACTCTATATTGGCGGTGGAGGTTTTAAAGAAGCCTTTGGCACCTTGTCACCATCTTTTCAACTTGGTTTACAATGCAAAGGCTTGCTCAATCGAAATTGGATGCCCAATTTTGTCATGTCTATAGGGAAGTGAATATTGTCGTCGATTTCTATGCCAACTTTTTTTCTTTTGTTATTGGTTTACATTTCTTGTTTGACTTGCTTGAGGGTATTTTGTCTTTTATTGTTGATGTTGTGATGGGTAGAGCTTTCAATATGTTTGTTGAACTCTTAGCTCATTCTTCTTTTGTATAAAGTTACGAAGTGTACCGCCTCTTGTCCAAGAAGAAAAAAAAACTCGGCCTCAAACTCACCGCAACAACTTTCTCCAAGCATTGATGCGCCACCATTGCTGCGTCCCGCGATTTACCCCCTCCCCGTGGCCCAGGGCAGGGTGCGGGGAGGTACGAGTGACGTGAATAATCGACACCGCTCCCTGCTAAGCAGGTTCGAGCCCCAGAAACCTGCGACCCCCCAAAAAAAACTTTCTCCAAGCACTTAATTAGCACGTCGAAGAAATGCATCTTATATTATTGGCGTTAATAAGGTGAGATTGAGGCCAAGAAATCTTCTTACACACCATGTTTTGTTTTTCTTTTAAAAAATCGTACAATATTTTTAATTGAGGATTACTATAAAAAAAATGGAAAACATCCAAACAATATTTTAAGATATGTTGGGCTCGTATCATTGTTTAATTTTGTACCATTATTCGTAGCCGCCTATCCTCTATTCGGTCTCTTTGGCAAGGTTATCATTCCTGGCCTTGCCTAGATCCGGACCCTAAATTTAAAAAAAATTGCAAATAGCAGAGGCAAGTTCCAGCCGATGAATATTCCAAGTCATTGCCCGAGGAATAGATGCGGACCCTAAATTCAAACTCCTCTTTGCACTCTCTCTCATCAAAGAGGAGCTCCTCTTGGTTGTAAAAATTGAAAGGGGAATCCCCTTTTAAAGAGGAATGAAAATTCATTTATTTCATTTCAACTTACCATTAAATAAATTTCGAACAAAATAATAATTAATGTTGATATTTAAAAAAAATAATTAATTCATCAATTTTTATAATTTTTTTTGTCTATAAATAGAGCTTAACATTGTTGGTCATTTTTTCACAAACTCATCTTAACTTTTCTTTCTCTCCTTCACTACTACTAATACCTTCCATGGATAATCACTCTAAAAATCCAAATAACTCAAATGTTTTTTTATTTCTATGTCAACAATGTTTTTATTATTTATATGTAACACTATTTTTAATTTGTATTTTTTTGCACTTTATAATGTTGATTGAAGTTATCTTAATGTTAATTAAGATTATTTTTTATTAGTAATTAGTTTATATTATCTTAAATCCAAATTATTTAAGTAAATATAATTTATTATTAATTCATTTGATTAATTACCTTTATAAAAAAATTGAATGGTATAAAATATATAGTAAATATATATGTTAAAGTAGGAGAAAGGAAGTGAAAAATGATATGTATGATAGAGAAAATGAGGTGTCAAAAAAAAATTAATCCTCTCTCATTTTTCTCTCTCCTTCTCTCCTTTTGACACCTCATTTTCTCTATCATACATATCATTTTTCACTTTTATTTTCCTCCTTCTCTTCATCTTTCTCTATTTCCCCCCACAACAAAGGTTATAAAAAGAAAATGAGGTGTCAAAAGGAGAGAAGAAGAGAAAAAAAATGCGAGAGAATTGTACATGCTCTTGGTTGCACATGCTCTTAGGTGGAAGAGCTATGCCATTGACCGACCTTTTCGTAGTGCATGGTCCCTTTTCTCATATTGTTTGAATCACTGTGATCCATGAGGATAGAATCTTTACCCTGAAATTGTTTCACGGGTACGTCCAAGATTGACTGGTGGATTGTAAGATTTCATTCGTGTTATTGACAATTGCAATCGAGTGATGCGACCTATTATTCCGTTTGATTGCCTTTGATGTGCAAATGCTCCTCTAGAAGTTAATTTATTTATGCATAAAAACCTTTGATGTAAGGTTGTACATCTATTAAGAAACAAACAAAGAAGATATCGTTAGATACCTAAAGGAAATTGCCATGTTTAACAATAAAAAACATTGATTCACGGTTCCTAGCATTAAGAGCTTTCAAGAACTACATGTGGTTACTTCTGTCATCTTCTAAGAACCTATATGTAAGAAATATCCTGTCTCTTACGAAGTGAAAAATGAAATTAACATGCCTACGTGATCGTTAATAGATTTAATAACAAGGTTGGTTCCATCAACAAAAAGGAAAGTTATACCACAATGTAGATTTAATAACAAGTTTCATATATGAAACCCATTGTGGAAGCGGAGAAACACTAAGCACAGCATTTACCAACACACATCTGGTGGCAACCACCCCTACTTTGTACCACAAATCCAGCTTACTAGCAAAGTCAGTTCCATCCAAAAGAAATTTCCCCTTCAAAGTTTCATGACAGCTGCTGGGTGTCAAACTTAAGAGAGATGCCCATACTGAAGAGCTCTTGACAAAGCAACTTAGCCCCATAAGGCACATTCACCTTCACAATCTCCTCGGCGGCCTCACAAAACCTACAATAGGGGCCCCGCACCTTCTGCCGTCCGGCAGGTCCCACAGACCTAACAATCACGTTCGCAGAGCTCTTGCACCGCTGGCACACGTGCATGTGGGTGGCGTCGCTGAGGGTAAAGAGGCGCTCGTGGAGGTTTGTTGAGGCTCCGTGGGCAATCATGCAGTCTCGCTCCATCTCCCCAAATTTCACCCCTCCAAAACGCTTCCGGTCCGCCACTGGCTGCCTTGTCAGCGGGTGAACAGGTCCCGTGTTCCGGAACTTCACCTTGTCCTCCGACATGTGGACCAGGCGTTGGTAGAACGTCGGCCCCATGAAGATCATTGATTGCACCTTTTCCCCAGTTCGACCGTTGTACACCCGTTCATTTCCCCATCTCGAGAATCCGGCCCTGAACAAAATGCACAAAAATAATATTAGTGTATATAATCATTTTATACTTCCAATTTGGCTTTGTTTCCGGTCCTATTGTTTCAGATAGGGGTTATTTCCAGTTCGGGTCGACTCAAGTCGGTTTTGGGATCATGAATTTCAATAAAATTTTGGGTCCAGGTCAGATGGGGTATTGATAGGTCTATGATAATCTACCTACTCTAGGTGAAACTTATAGGGGTGAGATTTACTGCATTATAATGCAAGATAGTGTGCATTATCAATTGTAGTCCAAATGCGATTTTAGGAACTTGTTATAAATCTACTTGGAGGTCACTTTAGAAGTCTAGAAACATAAGAGAACTTCAAATTTTTGTAAAGAAAGATTTCAATGTTGTATAACAGCAGGATTTTCGAAGACTTTTTTTTTTCAATAAATCTACTTGAGCAATTTTCTTGACGAAGTAATGCTTAAACTACTTGTTTCTTTCTTGTCAGAAGTTAAAAACTACTCGTAAGAGTATAGTAAGAAGTGCAATTTTTAACGATGTCTATATATCTAGTTTAGCTTACTTGTGAAGTTGCTCAGCTATGGTTTCCACAGTAAGAGTAGAGAAAGGGGTGGCATATTTTGACGAACTCTCATGGGCAAGGGCGACGACTTTCCCAAGTGCGCCCTCTAACAACTGGCCAGGTGTCTGTCTTGAAGGAAATGCATGGGGATTGATAACGACATCTGGAACTATCCCTTGTATAGTGAAGGGGAGATTTTCTTGTGACTCTAGAAAACCGAGCACACCCTTCTGCCCATGCATGCTGGAAAACTTGTCTCCAAGACAAGGAGAACGAACCTGAACCAAAACAACAAAAACACAAATCAGTTGACAACGAAACAACAACAACAACAACATCACCCGGTTGGAACCCGGTATCAACGGGGTCTGGGGGGTCGAGATGTAGGCACCCTTACCCCAACTTGATGTCGGGAGGGTATTTAAGGCGGGCCCAAAGTAGAAGGGGCAAGGGGCGGGAAACAAAAGGTAGAAAAGCTAGAAGGTGGAGTAGAAAGCGATAGCGAAAAAGTATGCTAGAAAAACCAGAAAATGAAAACAGAGAAACTAAAAACAAAGATAAGGATAAGAGCAGAACACTCCCTCCAGGTCTTCCCTACTACCGCTCTAACACTGTAATCTTCTGACGCTCAGAAGAACGCATAACACCCTAATATAGAAACAATTTCCCTCAGTTGACACAGAAAGCATAACAATTTTTGGTCTTCCTAACCCATGGCCTAAGGGCACATGCTAAGAATCCTAATATAGAAACAATTCCCCTAATAATAAAAAGATAAACCCTTTAAAAACATTTGAATAATCCTAAGCAAATAAATCTAGGAGAATTTTTTTTACAATATTAGATTCTTACATGTGCCCTTAGGGCATAGGATAGAAAAATTGTTAAAATTTACTCATTTAAAGCAGGATGAAGATAGTGCTTCATTTTTATTTTTATTATTTTATTTTTTGTATAAAAGTTACTCATTCAATAATATTACCTGTCTTAGAGATACCGTAGCAAAATTCTTCCCGTCATTGTTGGAAGACAAGACTACTTTCTGCACAACACCCTTCTCAGTATGTTTGAGTTTCACACTGTGGTCAACACCCGCTTCAGTGCCCCTGCCAATGATAATGTCACGGCTTTGCAAGTTAGCACCAATATAGGGAAAACCGTCATCTTCCAAACAGTCAGCGCGTCCGAATTTGCTCTCTATCTTCACAAAGACTTCTTCTGCAGCTCTTCTCTTACTTTTACATTCCTTATTTTCCACCTCAGCTTTATAACTCCTAACGTGCTGTGAGCGAAACATCCCACGCTCCATTGAAGCTCGATTCATAACCAAGGAATCTTCTTGGTTATACCCAAAGTGCACATTTACCGCCACAATGCAATTTTGCCCATTGAAAAACTCAGGCTTTCCAAGACAATCAGAAAGAACAGTCTGAAAAAGTGGCCTTTGGGGGTAGAACAGCTGATGGGACAATGTATCTAATCTGATATTAGGGTTTGTTGTGGAAAAGCCAATTGCTTGTCCAGAATGCTTTGCAGATTGGTAAAGGGACCTTCTTGCGTGGTCGTGATTAGCAAAGGGGATAATCCCACAACTTACACTTAGCAAGAAAGATTGATCGAGCTCACAATGAGTGTATTTTTTGGGTTTTTGCTTTCCATTGACTTCCGCTGTGAAGAGGTACTTTATACTCCATGCGGTGTGACAGTCTTCCTCTTCTTCAATTCCTATCATTTCTATTATTCCTTCCTCCAGAAGAGATTGGAAGGAGTAGTCACGCCCTTTTAAAGTTTTGATCTTGCTCAGATTTTCAACAACTAAAAGAGGACGGAGAATTCTCCCAGCGTCACAGAATATCCGCACTTCTTGATTGCATACATCCCTTTTAATTTCCACCTATACAGATTGACAATTCTAATCAACATTTTTTATAAGAAGACAGACAAACCTCAAGAAGTATATAGAACATAATAGAGTAAAGTATCTATATGGATTTTTTAAATCTTCATCAGACACATAAGACTATGTTTATGGAAACACATAACAAAGTTATATAGAAAAAAAACGAAAGACAGATTTTCTATTATCCTCCCATTCTCCGTGATCTAGCAAATAAGTGTATTTGAAAGGTTCAAACTATCCAAAACCACTCAAAACCCTACAACTTTGTTTCCAATTCAAATATTCAGTAAGAAAAATGGTACAAGTTAAAAGATTAGACATAAATACTGTTACTTGATCCAAAGCAGAAACATCAGAGAATCAGAGAGAACCTGTCTTGGCAATTGCTGTTGGCGGCGCCTCCTTCTTAGTTCCTTCACAAAAGCAAAGGAATCTGAACATAATCCCACTAATTCACCATCCAGAAGTACTCTGACCTTCTCATTCAGTGGAGTGCAAGTGTCATTAACCACCTCCTCCATACCATAACAGAACAACTTCTCAACAATTGACTCGCTCATAACAGTAGTGACAATTCCAGTGACAGCTAAATTCTTCACTAGGCCACAATTCTCACCGTCTGGTGTCGTTAGGAAGCAAAGTCTTCCCCAGTGTGAAGGGTGCCTGCATCGTAAATTTAGCTCAAAAACACGAAGAAAGAAAATCATAGGTCTAGAGATCTAAATGAAACTCCATAGTATTATGATGCGTCACCAATTTTGGCTAAATTTTTTTTGCAGTGAAACAAATTACCAGAGTCCTGAAATTGAGATTTAGCTTCTGTTTGCATGACCCCACTTAATATAACTAGTTACTAGTTAAAAAAAAACAGAATTTAGCAAGTCAAAATGAACTAGTTTAAGTGAAAACCTCAAAAAAAAGAAGTTTGAGTAGTTGCTTGGAGTTGTTTTTAATAAATTAATCATAATGGAAATTATAGTAGTTAATTTTTTTCTTTGAAAAAAAAGGGAATTGTAACTTGTAACTAGTTATAAGTAATTGTTTATTTCCAAATGACGTCTAGTAACTTATTTCAACTCCAACTCATATTTTACCTACTACAACTCTAATTTTAACTACAATTAGTTAAACAAGTTGTATGCCCAAACACACCCTCAAAGGTAAAATGGAGAATAGAAATTAAAATAGAAATTTAAGAAATTGGTTTGCTCAGAATGGAATCAGGTGATATGCTGATAATAGGCAGATGGTTTTGTATTCTACCCAGTTATTTTTCTGTACATAAACATCCTAGTCCTATGAAAATAATGCTTCACTCATCCAAATAAAGTGTGTTAGTTGAAATGCATCAAAGATATGCCATTAATCAGAATACTAAATGAAATAACAGCATAAAAGGAAAGAATAGATTCCATAGTTGCTTACGGGTATCTGGCTTCCCCAACCCTTCCAGTATAATTAACCTGCTGGCGTGTTTTTCGCATATCACAAAAGGCCTGCAAAGGATTTGTACGCCTAAGATTTGCCACAACACCAGAGATTCTTTCTGTCTTCTTGTAAGGATGAGCCCACGCTCCAGTAGAAAACGCTCTTGAAAGACCATTGGTTACAACAGAAGCCTCAAAATAATCACCAACAGAATCTATACTCCGATCCCCATACATGTCTCTTTGCATTGATTTCACCATTCTTCTCACTGCATGCCTAACATGAACATAAAGTTCGTGCTCTAACAACTCCAATGCCAAATGTATTCTTTTGTTTCTGAAGTCATCTCTATTTTCAATTTTTCTTCTGCCAGAAACTGCCTGAAACATACACTTGACCATGTAACCAAGAAAACGCGCTTTCTGTTTCAATCCACCCAGATTTGGAAAAAATGTAGTCCGAAGCAATTCCTCAGCAGGTTCTTCAGGTGGAAATTGGCGTGATTTCATAAGTTTATCCAAGTAACTGACAGCATTACTTCTGAAGCGAAATCCCTCACATTCCTCATCAGCATCACGAATTGATGCCATGATTATGTTGTTTATGTGGCCATCAGATGTGCCACACTCAATTAAATCAACAATTTCTTTGTCAGATGATACCCCAAGAGCGAAAAATAAGACCCAGATAGGAACTTCTACTAATAAACAGTATACTCTCAGAACGTTCTCTCCCCCTTTAGTGTTTCCAATTTTAAGATTGTCTACTAATTTAACTATCACCTTCTTCCTACTAGCAGGGTTTCTGTATGCAATTCTCCAGAAGGGATCATTAGAAATCCACAGCCTCTTCAAGCAAGGTGATTCTTGTGCAATGAAGGCCTGGAGCAAATATAACCCATCAGTTTTAGGCAAGTTAAAATAGCAAGAAAGGTATTATGGATCAAAAAGAATTTGAAGCAGCCAAAAAGAAAGCATAAGAATTTAATACAGTGCAAAAATATAAAACTTGTGTAGTAAGGACAAATTTTAATTCAGGACTGACTTCCAAGATGACTGCATCTGCAAGCTACATGTACTGTCTTATGAAAAATATATAATTTATAGTAATACTTAATGCATGCTTCAAGTAGACAAATGAAATTTTTCTCAAAAGGAAATCCAGAGTTCATGCTTTTTGTGCAAGATATAACAAGTCCATAGAAGAACTGCGGACTAGATACAGGCAACCAAATGCTGAAACCCACCTTCTCTGCACCCTTGACAATAAAATAGCCTCCTTCATCAAAATCACAGTCACACTTTGCAGAGTCTTTCATCCAGCAAAGGTCAGATTTCACCATAACAGGAACCCTGCCAACAAAGATTTCTTTATCTTCCTCAAAAACAACCTCCTTATGAAGGAACTGCTTTTTTTCAGATATGAACTTGTCAGCTTCCTTCATCTTCTGTGTATACACCTGATATAATAGACAAAGGAGTTAATTTTATGCACACCATAGAATATTTGATCACAGATCTATGGTATAATCCATTAAGTTAATGTGAAGAACTACAATCCAACAGAGATAGGCTAATTTGCAAAAATATAAACAAGTGATATTGACCAAAATTGAAATATACTATAAAAAGGTACATCATGGGACCACAATTTTGATTGGAGGGAATAAATAAAACAGATTTAAGATCCAGTTTCAAAAACCTCAGACATACTATTGCCAATGTTTAGGATTTCTTTTCCAACTGGGAATGTTTATGATTATGGAGATCATTACATAAAAAATTGATTGATTTCTACTCCAACATAATTTCTTTCAATTAGGAATTTCCTCAAATGTACCGTGTAGGATCATCTGCCTCAAGGCAAATGCCAAAAAGCAGCTCGGATCCTTGACTATAAAATCGGGGCTGTAATGCACTGCACAAGCTTAATTCAGTCTTGTGCTATTTATGGGGAATGCCTCTCTCAAAGGATAAATTTCTACACTCTTCTGTACCAAGTCACTTCTTCAAATTCAATGACATGGAACTTCATGAGAAGAGCACATTCCTCCTAGGCTTTTTATAGAGAAGAAAAACTTGCTAATAAAAAGTAAAAAAGAATGGAAAATACAATTAGTCAAATATATTAGGGAATTAGCTTGACAAATGGGGCAAAAGGGGTAAATTTCAAGAAGAAAAGAGGCTACAGAAGAGTAACAAGTTGACACAAAGCTAGCAACCACATAAAACTTATCGATGCGTAGTCACAAAACTAAATGCAGTGAAATAAACTGTAAGGGATATAATCAAATAGCAAAATATAAAAACTGATTTTCATTTATCATTCCTTAATGCATGCAGAATGTCCTAAAAAAACTAGACAATAAAGAAAAGAATTATCCTTTTTCAGTGCCATGCTGCCATCAGCAAAACATATGATGATTTATGAATCGTTTGGGCACTCAATGAACAAGTGCAGAATCCAGGAACAAGAAACTAAGTGAAGGACGAAATGGTTATCAACAAACCTCAAAATACGTCTTGACAAAAATCCTAGCAGAATATGTCATGTTCTGCAGGCGAGCATGCCTTGGATACATATCAAGGCACATTTCACCACCATCCCTAACTGTCCCTGACCAAAACTTGGGACGCTCAACGCTGACATCACCAAAACGAACAAGCGCGTAACGAAATTCACCATCACCTTTCTTTGAGGGATCATACCCTGACTCCACCTTGATCTCACCAATAGAATCAAACACATTCTTAATTCCATATCTAATGAAATCATTATAGGCGTTTATCTGGTGACTAAGGAGTCCATGCTCCCGGAAAAACGATGTAGAAGCTTTCTTACAGAAATCAGTCAAATAAGATTCCCCAATTTCAGACAAATCCATGCAATCCAACATCTCATGATCACTGTATCCATTATCCTCATCAACTTCCATCAAAGCATCATCCTGAAAAGCCTTACTATTGGTAGTAATACCCAACTTTTCCTCGGCAAAAGCACCCATCTTACCAGAGATCTACAAAGTAAAAAGAACAAATAAGAAGCAGCAGAAAATTTTTGCTCTGAGATCCTACAACTTAAACCATCAACCAAGGAGCAGCAGTATTAGAGATTTTATTATAATAGGCAATAATACTTCAACCTTAACTATTATTACCTAGCAACACTAAACCACCATTGGTGGCCGGGAGTTCTCGGCCAGGCGCCAGCGGCGCAAAACAAGTAAAATTTTGGATATTATTGAGAAATAAGAAACTAGTTGACATAAAAACGTTAGAAAATGCGTTCGATTGAGAACGACAAGTTCAAACCGAACAAATTTGGATCTTTAAGCATTACAATTTACAAACAAGACGAAACGAGAGGAAAACCTAGAGATACATGCATAAAGTTTAAACCTTTGTAGACTTTGATGGAGGCAGAGAAGATGTGCCACTGCCGGTGAAAATTCTGAAATCTTTGTCCTCGCAAATTCCCGAGCCTCAACCTCTCTCTCTGGTTTCGCCTGATAAACCTACCGACCGACCTCACTCCTCAGAATGTGTGTGATATTGCAAATCAGATGGATGAAAACGGAGAAAAATCAGGGACAGGAAGAACTGAAGAAGGAAACACGAGAGACCCAATAGAGCATTGAACGGAGAGAGTGAAGTATTGAGAGTGGTAACGGGGACTTGGATACTTGCGTTTAGAGTCGACCAGAAACAAAACTTTTTTTTGGGGGTTGAAAAAAACAAAACTTTTTTTCCTCCTTTCCATATCTGTATATTCGGACTACTTTATTATATTCGGACTTGGACTAATTTATACATTTTAATCAATTTTATCCGATAAATTGCAAAAGGGTCCAAAATGTGCCATCGGATCGTATTCTATATTCATCATCATTGCAGAGTAATGTAGTTTATTCAAAAATCACTCCATACTACTTTAGTACAGAATATTTAATATTTTTTATAAGGTGAGAATCGGGAGATTCTCCTAGAACATTTTACGGATGAGAACACTAAATTCTGGATGATTTAAAAGTGTGATAGAAGAAAGATTATGACCCAATTTTCCAATTTTATCAGCCACATCGTTAGAAGCCCTCGAAACAAAGAGTATCTTATAAGTTTCAAACCAAAACAATGAGGTTGAGATATCTAATATCAAAATGTTTGTATTCGACTGACATTGTCCTTATAGCATTAATGATTGTTAGATTGTCGCCTTCAATCTCTAATTTTCGTATTCCTAACTATCGATCGAGTTTTCTTTATACCTTCTCTAAGTGCTTAGGCTTCTATTTTTGCAACTGAATTATCTCCAAATTTGCTCGCCTTGATGCCAATCACTTCTGCCTCCTCGCCTCTAATAATTATCACAACTGTTGTTTCTCCATTAAGTGTTTTCGAACCATCAAAATTAAGCTTGCAGAATCCTCGATTCTCTAATTAGTGTGCATTGAGGGTCAAGATGGAGGTATATATGTTTTGAACATGTCAAGAAGATGCGCCCAATAGACCTAAGAAAAATTGAAATTCAACTACGTGACAATAATAACTAAATTCAGTTAAAATACAGAAAAATTAATATAGGAGCTATAAAACAGTCCACCGACTAGATATAAGGCTCCTTAACATCGATATTTATTCCTACCTCTTTGATGAAAAATGTACATCACAGTCTAACTTTTTCTTCTATTTTTCAAAACCATACAATATTTTAATAACTCGTACATAATATTCTAAAAAACGCTTGGTAGATCCTGTGCACATAAGCCCAGGATCTCAAACGGACGCTTAGGTGAGCTGAATAGTTAACAGACGATCTCAAACGAACACTTAGGTGAGCTGGAAAATTAGACGGGTTGAGATTTTTTAACACCTAAACAAGACCTAAACGAGATTTTTAAAACAAATACTTTGTGAAAAAAATATAATTAGGGCCGATCTAGTATAAGACTATAAGAGAATATAATTTTAGTACTTTTTTTTTGGTCAAGAATATAATTTTAGTACTTGATGCGTCTTATGTAAGGTAAATGTAAGTACAGTACGTTGTAAGGTAATTTATTCAGTGAGGATTTTCTTGATTTACACACCCTTCACCTTCGTCAAAAAAATGTTTCAGATTAATTGCAGAAAGTCACACCTACACAGCTACACTTGCATTGTTCACTTTTCATAATAATGATTTGTAGAGGAAACTTGAGAAATCAATCTTCTTACAAAATTAGTGATAAAATTAATGTTTTATCTTTTGATAGACATTATTTACTGGTAAGATTGTAGGAATCTTTTCTTCAATTAGCCTCGGGTAAAATAGATACAACACAAGGCACGAATGCAACATTGTCGAGGAGAATTGGAAAGTTTACAGGGTAAGTAAAGATCAAATGGAGGATAGATTATAATGAAATCTTACAATATAACATCAAATGTATGCAAGTGGAAACTAGAAAGACATTATCACATTAATAACGAAGAGAGAGCTGATGGCTTTTTCCTAGTCAAGACGCCGAAGGAGGTAATCAACCTCAACAACCTTGGTAAGAGGAATCACCCACTCGTTATAAAGACGCGAAACTACAGCAGGATCAACCTTGTAGTTACTGCTCGCCGTGTTGTTGAGTGTCACATCTTGTCCGAAAACCATGGCTTTCTGGGCAACTCTTTGCTTCACCATTTCCTCTACTTTCTCATCCGTCAAAAGTCTTATTAGAGTGTCTTGGTCCTGAATGAGAACAATGCAAACACAAAACAGCTGAATTCAGAAGTCACAAAGATAGCATTAGTTTAGAAGACTAGTGTTTGTGTTGGAGTTGAGCAAGACCCAGTTCAGAAAACATGTTTTGGTTCCTAATTCTGACCTTTGAACGGATTGGAGGCCCGTAGTCATTGGGAGCGCCTCTGAACTTGGCCTCTGCAACAAATTTTCCATAGTGTATTCTTCTAGCCAGGGCCTGTAAAGACAACATTGTCCATTTTAAGTACTAATTGATAGCTAAATCCAATCCAAACACACCCTAAATTTACTTATGAGTTTATCAAGCAGAAACTTTACACCCAAAAGGCCTACATAAATTCAAAAGTTGATTAAGATAAGTTGAATTTTGAAGGCAGGCCAGTCAAAACAAGGGGTTTAATCAATCGATTTTCATTACATCATAATGATAAATTATCAAGCAATTTTCACCTGCAAGCAAGTGAGGTCGCAAGCCACGGTTGATGCATAATTACCATCATCGCCCTCAGAAGTGAAGAGTGGAAGAAGCTGCTTGAAGTAGAAATCCAATATCTGACTACTCACATTAACGGACGCAGCAGCAGGATACAATACCTACACAATCACAAACTTACATTACACAATTTGGTCTTCTTTGAATATGGAAATTTTTTCCAATTTGTATAAATAGATTGAATTTAGAGAAACACACCTTTGGGAAGTTGTAAGAAGGTACAAACGGACCAGGTCCAAGGTTTGTGAAGAAAGGAGTCTCTGCTGGATTTTCGTATCTGCCAAACTGAAATGTATAGGTTTAATTGTTAAGAAAAATCTGTTAAAAGCAAGGTTTAATCAATGAATCAAATAAGCCATCATTTGCAACCTCATTGACAAACATCAAAAGGAGAACATCACAATAAAGATCTACAATTCTACTTCCTCCACCTTAGCATACCTTGTATGTATATCACTTAAAAAACATAAAGCATAATAAGGTTTTATTGGCAGGAATGCAAATTTTCCAGTTTAAATAATAACAAGCAGACAACCTCCTGAAACAACACCAGAAATCCTCTTTGGAATCCAGTAGGTCGGTCGTTTTTTAACTTGGGAAAATGTTGGATTGTTGTTTATATTATAAGTTTGAATCCACCTTCTAGAGGCTTCACCTTCATTCAAGTTGTCACATTTTGGTCTTATTTTTCTTCAATTTGAGTTAACCCCATTTCCAACAATCAAGCATGGTACAAAGTCAAATTCTGCTTTTTGAAGAGAAACCACCAAGATTCCCCCCGCAAATCTCGGTTGCTTTGCATTTGGTACAAGTAAGAGAGGAATGTGGCCTGGTATTCAACTAATTGAAGAAAGAAGCTTGCTACTCAACAACTCCATGAATCCAATTTGTCAGTCTAGAGGAAAGAGATTCAGCCATGGTTTAATTAGTGGGAAATTGTAGTTAAATAGGCCATCTAAAGAGGCAATTTGCTTGTTAAGGATGACAAGCGTCTATTAATAGAATAACCATTTATTCTACCACCTAAAACATACTCCAACATACTTGGAAAACTACTCTAACACGGGAGGAATGACTTGCTTGATTAAGAAAGGCAAAAGAATTTCAATTTTCAAGTACAACATCAAAATTAAACTACTAATATTGTGTAATCATATTATGCAATTAAGCAACCCCCCCAAAAAGATAATCGATTAAAGCGTACCCTGGCTTGGACGTCTTCTGTTTCTCTGATGAAGAGCTCGGCGAAGGAGCAATGGAGCCCGGGAATCTGGGCCGTCGATGAGGGAGGGCAAGAATCGTAGGCCTTGGAATTGATGGGGAATTTGGCCCTCTCGATTAAGCTGAAAATGATGGTGTCCTCCAATCGGATTAGGACGTTTCGGATGGAATTGAGCGAGAGGGTGTCGTCGTCGTCGTTTGCTCCGTTGGAGGCCATTGTTAGGAATTCCAATGGAGAAAAGCAGGAGAAGAATAAATTTGAATGGTGTTTGTTTAGTGGGGGAGGAGTCGTCGTGGAGGGCACTTTGTATGGACGATAAGACGAGGGTTTAGAGCGGTTATTTATAAAGGGGAAGTTGCAGGAAAGCAAAGGGATTAAGGAATGGGGAAGAATGAATAGTTGTTGAGAACGTGTTGTCTTTTTGTCCTGGCTTTCCTTCCACGCTTTCGGACAGACGCAAACAAAATCTTCCCGCATCCGAATTGGTTGCTTTTAGGGTTCATTTTGAAAACTTATCTAGTCAGTTGCTTCGGCAATTTCCATGATTAGACCTTATTATAGAATATAAATGTAAGTTACTTTGTGTTATATTGAATCTCTTATAAGTTTGTATTGTGGATCAATTAATTTTTTTTAAAAAAGTTCATTAATTTCTTAATAGGGTTTTAGTTTCCTTTAATAATATACTTAGAAAAACCGATATTAAACCACTATGTAGTTGTTCTAAAGGAATTAGGGTTTGTTAGCACTTTAAAGGAACTAGAGGTATGTGGATTATGTCCTCAACGTACGCCTAGTTAAAGTGTCAAAAAGTGCTTCATATTGAAATCGATCTTGACCCTATAAAAAAGTTGAGTTTTCTTGTTGTGGGATGGTTTTGCCAGAAGGGGGTGATGAGAACCATTGAGAAATTTAAATAGATCACATTCCTCTTGTGTAGCTTAAATTTAAAAGTTTGATAATGTTGGAGAAATGAACAACTGTGAATCTTTAATCAAGTAGATACGGATTAGCCAAGTGAGTAGGATTTAAATTATTGTTGTGAATGTGCATTTGAATTTCATTTGTTTTCAGTGGCCTAGAATTGGACAATGGGATGGGTTAGGAGTGGAAAATACTCTTCTCGCATTCCTATCCATTTAGAATTTAATTTTTAATTTCCGTCTTGTCCCTTTGTAGGGATTAAAAATTATTCCCATCCGGTTTCTCATCAATAATTCTCCATTCCCATTTTATTTTTCTCATTTATAATCTGCGCGGGTTTTCACTTAAAAAACTTCACAAGCTCCTTTATTCTCTCTTGGAAAATAAAATTTCAACTTATAATAATAATCTCAACAAATTTAACTTAATATAGATAAACATAATTGTTGAAATAAAATAAAAATTAGAGCAGTTGTAAGTTGATTTTTAGCTTGCATATTGTACGATCATGAATTCATGATGGATCATCTTCCAATCAATTCAGTTATATAAAGTTGTTTTAATAATTTGCTAAACAATAACACATAGAAGGTGTTATTTACAATCGATTTACGGTCCCTTAATTTAGTTTGCTTCATGGGAAAATTGCATTTAACCACCCTTATTTTCTATTTGTTACATTGAACCACCCTTTATATTTTCTTCTACAAATAACCACCCTTTATTTGTAATTGTGTGACATTTAACCACCTCTTAACTGAATACGTTACTTTTTCAGTTAAGTCAAGCATTTTTGCCGTTCATTTTACTTTATATTTAAAAAAAATCATCTTTCAATTGAGATGAACAACCAAATAGAACACTACAGTCAACAAATTACATCATTCTTCACAGTATTCCTCTCCTCCTCCTTGCATTCACTATGGTACCTCTAGAATCAACAACAAAAACAAAGGAAATGAGATTCATAATAAACCAAGCAATTAAAAACCTGAGATTTTCTAGTTTACTCTTATTGAAGGCAAAGTGATTGAGAAAAGGCATCAACTTTGACCTCAGAAACAATTAGAAAAAATTGGTCTTCAATGTCATCAAAGCACCACAACCCAAGGATCTATGTTAGTGTATCCCTAATTGCCCATCTCATCAGAATAAAACCAGAGAGCCATTAAGCCCTAATTTCGAGCCAAACCATACACCTTTAATTTCAGCAAATCATTCACAGCAGAAGTGTGACACAAAAGTGTGAAACCTTGACCAAACAACAAAGAATCTCAATTGATAAAGGAGATGAGGGTCGAATATGCGATTCCAACGAGGTGTGAAGATTCTTGTAGGCGATTTCGAGCATGGATATTAGGGATCTGAGAGTCGAATCTCGATCGATAAAAGGGATGAGGAAACGGAGGAGATGAGGTCCGCCAAAAGATCGAATGAGGGAATCCTCTAGCCACATGACATGGTGGTGGGAGAGTAGGCCAACAATGAATTTTCACTAGTGTGCAGCTAGAAGCAACGAATCGAAGAAGGATGTAGATCTGGGGACAATTAAGGCAAAATTAATGATGAAAATTGAAGAAGGAGGTCGATTCGGTGCCAATTAAGGCACAATTAAAGTCGATTTGGTGAATTTTCACTGGTGTGCGGCTGGAAGCAACGATTCAGTGCCAAAGAAGGGGAAATAAGATGAATTTGGTGTGAGATGGCAGATTGAAGAAGACCATGAGGTGGTGATATAATAAAATAAAAACAGTAATTTAATTAGATTTTTGGGTAAATAAAATAAAAACAGAAAGGGCAAAACAGTAATTTACTATATATAATAAAAACTTAAACAGAATCCGTCAAAAAGGGTGGTGATATGTATAATTAAGTACATAATGGGTGGTTTTTTGCAAAATTCAACTTAAGGGGTGGTTAAATGCAAGAAACTTAAAATAAGGGGTGGTTAAATGCAATTTAACCTGCTTCATTCTATGATTGTTTAATTATTTGTGTTTCAATTATGACATGTTGTCTGCTAAGGTTTGAGTAAGATAGATCATGCCTAGGTAGCACTCTAACATTTGACATGATTAATGTGTACGTTCTGATTAAGTAGCTAATAAGTGTTGTGACATTCAACAAAAAATTTGGCAAATATATCAAAACAATCGAAACAATTCCAGAAAAGGTTAGGAAAAAGAACGGTTCATCAAATAATAGAAGCTTTCAAGCATCCAATTCCTCCACAGGTTGAAACCCCACCACAAAGCTTAGTTCTTCCCAATGTCTTTAAGCCCACAAATCTGCTCTTCTCCCATTGCAGACATAACCGAGACAATCAAGTCTTTGCCTTCAGCAAATCCATCTTTAATCTACAAATTCAAAAAAATATACTGTAAAAACTAAGAAAGGCAGAGTCTTTGCCACATCTTTGCATTCATATGAGCATCAATATATGTGAATGCTATCTCATATTCATTCTCAAGATCAAGGCGACCAAAGTATGATCTGAAGAATGTCATTCTGCTGCTATTCAAGAACTTAACTATATTAAAATCAATTCCATCAGCACACTACAATCACAAACAATGGCTTACCTGTGTCAGCATAGTTTCATCAGTTGGAAGCCTCAAATCATCCTTGGTGCCACCACTTTCAGTCAAAAGGCTCACCTAAAACCAAGTTAAATTAACTATCATAGTTAACTGGCTGGTAAGAAAGCAAGACTAAACGGCAAGCTGTAAAACATGCCGATCAAAATATAATAGCCGATTAGTAGCAATAAACATATATCCTGATGTGTACTTACAAAGCCATCCTCAGAAATATCAATCAGCTGGTAATCAGTACGGTTAACATGAGGGACCTGAAAGAAAAGTAGGAGAAAACAAAACACAGATTAATAAATGTATAATTCATTATAACTTTTAATTTCAAGGGCGAAACCAAGGAATTTGAGGATTACATCACAATTGTGTGATGATGGAACAATATCTTCCAGCTTCTTGGAAGTGAAAATGTCAATGGCAACAAAGTGACACTTTGCGTGTCCATGCTTGCCGGTTTTGGATGTGGAAACCTCAACAACCTGCATAAAAAGATTGTGGCACAGATTAATTTATGGAGATGGCATGCACTTTATAAGCAAACACAATTAACGCACAGTATAGACTACTTCTGTAAACAACAACAATACAGAGCAACAAATTGGCAGCAATTCAACAAATATAGCCTCAGCAATACCACCAACAGCATAAAAGTAAGAGCTGTAAAAAAACAGTGGTTCCATAAATTTCAATTCAATGTCCAAGCAAAACAGTGATATGCCTTCTCTAATTTCGAAAAGTGTGATTTTTTACACACTTGTTCAGGAGATCGAAAATTACAGTTCTAAGTAGCAATCAATTCATGCTACCAATAGGTCAATTTAGCATGTTCGGAGATGAATGTCGATCTACCACACATATATGATACGAATCCACTCAAATAATAATAATAATAAAAAGATGTACCCAAATCAAACAATGGGGCATTGTAATTCAAAAAACCCAATTCTCGACATACATCATATACGCTATTCAAAACCGAAACCCTAAAATTGAAAACTTAATCAGATTCAGCAAGTAAGGATCAAATCTCCATAGAAAGCCAGAAATTTCAAACCTTGCAAGGACGGTTCTTAATGACGATGTAGCCGTTCTTCCTAATAGTGCCGGCCTGCTGGGGATAGGTTTTGGAAGCGCCGGCATCGGCCTTCGATTCAAATTGATGCTCCTCGTCAGACATGGTAACTTTCTTTCTGGGGTTCCTAGGGTTTCAAATTCAATGGAGAAGGGGAGAGAATTATTTTTTTTTTGATAGAAGAGAAGGAGAGATAATTGAAAGAGAAGAAAGCAGGATGAGTTTTTTTTTTTTTTTTTTTTTTTTTTTGATATGGTAAGATTTAGGATAACCCAAGTATCACTTGGACTAGCCTAGAGCACCCTTGAACGGGTGAGAACTGATACAGTTCTAGAGAAATTAAAGTTTTTTAATTTCGTCACCGGTGGGTGTCGAACCGGTGACCTCGGGTTCTTCCCCAAGGCCCAACCGGCCCGACAAGAAAGCAGGATGAGTTATATAATACACTTGTGACTTGTCTCCCGCTCTTCGTTTGGGGTGATCATTGATATAAAGATAGGGTTTTTAGGAACTTTAGGTTGACTTTGACCCCACTCTCTACATTATCAAATCCTGGACGTTAGATCTTGTTCTATCTTTTTCATGTTTCAACCCGTTTATTTATCTTTTATTTATTTTTTTTGGTACAAGGTTATTTATCTTTTCCTTTGGCGTTCTTTTTTTAAAATTAAATTTTTTACTTCCTAATATACTACCCCCAGGAGGTGATTGGGTGATAAATTTTCCAAATTATATATAAAAAAAATTAATTCTTAGTAAAATATTAAAAATTACCTTGTAACCAATGTACTATCATTCATTTATAACTATAACCTAAAACGGAGGTTAAAAAAATTATTAAACGACACATGTCGCTTTTAGATTCGACAACACACCCCTTTTTTAAAAACTAACTAGTTTTACCCGTCGTACCATGTACGACTACTTCGATATTTTATAGATATTATAAATAAGATATTAAAAATAAAAATATAATATAAATTTTAATATAAGTAATTTATTGCTTGTAGAATGTGTAATTTTTTTTTATCAAATATTATATTCTTCACATTTATTACTTTTTATTTACGTAAATTTAAGGCTTATCAAATATTTTAATACATCTATTAAATATTTTATTACCTATTTTTATAAAATTTAAAATTATAAATGTTTATCATTAGTTTTTTATAAAAGAAAATCACTATATATATATCTATAAATAAAATTCGTCAAAAAATATATGCTACAAGATTTATATTTATTCTAAAATATTTTATCTTTAATCTTAAATACTTGTATAAGGAAGTTTTTAAAAGATATCGTTATACTAAATAGATATTTTTTTTATGTTAAAGATAGATTTAAATAGTTAAAGAATAATTTAATAGAAAAAGTTAAAATATTAGGAATAAAAATTAATTTTATAATTATAAGGTGGGGCCAGAATCATTCTGGTGGCTCAAAAAGGAACAACTTTAATATATAGTTATAGATGGCAAAATAACCATTAATTTTAGTTTATAAATATAAATTCTTATCCATATTTTTTTAGAATATAGAATAGAAAATATCATTATTAAAACAATCTTTTATTTTTGGATATGATAGATAGGAATATCATTAAGATATTTTTTATGCTATCATACAAATACTACATTATTTATTTTATTTTTAGATAGAATCGTTTTTAGTTAAGATATAATTAATAATATTTTTTAAATATATATTTATATCACTATAATTAATGGATAGAAAATCCCATTCTTAAAATTTTAGTTTATAAATATAAATTCTTATCCATGTTTTTAGAAAATATGATAGAAAATCTCATTATTAAACAATCTTTTATTTTTGGATATAATAGATAGGAAGATCATTATGATATTTTTTTTATGCTATCATACAAATAATAGAATATTTTATTTTATTTTTAGATAGATTCTTTTATTAACTAAGATATAATTAATAATATTTTTAAATATATATGATAATATTTATTGGTCATATATCTATAAATATAATTATTTTAATAAGATTTTACATCTATATATACATAAGCTAGTGTTAGAATCACAATACAAAAATTTATAATCTTGGACTATTTATTTATTTTATTAATAAAATTCGTAGAAGGTACGGACCCTTATACTAGTATATATACACGCAATATGGTTTGGACCCACCACGCCACATCATCTTTTGCCACATTCGTTTCTAAAATGTGTCACATCAAATTTTGACACGTGTCATCTCCTCATTAATTCATATAAATTATACAAATAAATTGGTAGTTTTGGAAATAAATCTTATAATATCATTCAATATTTTAGAAAGAATCCAAATTGTAATTTTGGTAGTTTCTAGCATATCTACTATATATATATTAATTATTCTTTCCACTTCATATTCCACATGACAAATTTTTTCCACTTAATTAAAATTTATTTTTATTTCCCAAATTTAGATAATATCTTAATTTTTGGCAGGAGATAATATCTTAACTAAAAAGTTTTAACTAATGGTTAGATTTTTTCCTTATAAGCCAATAAAATATATATGCTCAATCTCATCTCTTCCATGTTTTCAAAATATATCTTTTTTGCTTTATTTTCTTCATATTTTATCTCATTCTTTTAAATTAAATCTATTTATCAAATATTGTCAAGGAAAATGAGCAATGTAGATTATTTTATGTTATTAATGTTTATTCTCAATTTTAAACTTAATAATCTTTATTTTATTTAAAAAATAATTTTTATAGATATTACTGACAATAAATTACTTACATTAAATTTTATATTATATTTTTATTTATAAATATCTTTTTTTTAGTGTATCTAAAAAATATCGAGTCATAGTCGTGCAGGGCACGACGAGGACAACTAGTTAAAATAAAAGAGTATAGGAGGGAGTACATAAGGGAGTAGAAGATTTGGACCATTTTTTTTTAACTCAAGAGTTTGGTATAGGTTGATTATCTAATATCAATTGAATTCTCATAGATCAGAGAGTAAGCTTCTGAATGGTTGTCCAAAATCACAAGCGAATATAAATGGACTACAGTAGTTTAGTAATTTTATTTATAACAGGTTTGCACTTCGATATCATTTAGATAGGAACATTGTATTCTTAGAGCAGTCAATAATATTTCGATTTCCCATGACCAACCGTCGTCCTGTCTTAGAGCTTTAATTAGTATTTTCTTATCACTTTCGATTCTTAAATTCCGAATTCCCATAGAAATCGCCACTTGTACACCTTTGCGTATGGCTAAAGTTTCAGCTTGTAGAATTGATTGGTCATCGATTTGTTCATATCCATTCTCTCGACATCACCCTTATTATTTCTGATGACAAAACCGATAGGCATTTTTCCATTTTGTTTCTTTGATGCGTCTACATTGAATTTATACCACCCCTATCTTGGTTTTCTCTATTGTCATTTTTCTTATACCTTCTTGACACTCTCCTTCTTGTTTCATGAGTTTCATCCACTCTATGTTGTTTGTGGGCCATGTCCCAGTTTTTCCATAAATTGAAATTGAAAGTATAAAAGTTATGTTATGACATTTTGTTCATCAAAATTCAAAAGCCAATTTATTTTTATTGTACCAAATGGACCACCATCTTTTCACTATTTTAGTCAAACACTTTTTTTATCCAAATTCCAATGTACTTTGGATATTATTTCCTTTAGTCTTTCGTTATGTATATCCAAATCCACAATAAACCTTTCATAATTTTCATAGATACGGGACATTATCTGCCTTGTATATGGGCAATGAAAGAAGAGGTGAGCACCATCTTCTGATGAAACCCGAAATAACAGCTACGCTACGAGACAAGAAACAAGATTATTATATTTGAGTGCAAACACTTGCTCCTTTATTTATGATTTTTTCCGTGGTAGCGAGGTTACAAACCTACGAGGTTGACGAACAACTTTGAGAATCACACCTAGACCTCCTACGAGGTTCCGAGATCAAACCTAAATGTTGCGAGGTCGATTCTAGGGCAAGGTAGATTTGGGTACGTGGTGTAGAGAGTTTTGTGAGGTTTTGTAGCGAGGTCTTTGGTGTGGGCGAGGTCCCTGTACGACTTGGGGTCTTTTTGTGGACTTCTCCTGTCTGTAGCGAGGTCTTTTGACGATGTTCCTATCACGTCGATCTTTAACAAGCAAGAGAGTTCTTGAGTTCAAGTGGTTTTTCGACCCCTTCTTCCTATGAGGTTCTCCTCTATTTATAGAGAATTGGGGAGCCGAGTTTAGGCCAATGTTCGATGTGGGATGCTTGGAATAGGGGTTTTTGATTGGTCCGGGAGCGAGGCCGTTTGTGATTGGTTTGGGAGTGAGGTCGCTTGTGATTGGTTCGAGAATGAGGTCGCTTTTGATTGGTCTGAGTGGGAGGGTGCGTTAGTAGAGTCGGTGACGAGGTTGAGACCTCGTCCCGGATGGTTGGGAGACCTCGCGAGGGCGTGAGTTTTGTTTTAAATAAGCAAAGGGTATGGATGTGGGTCCCTAAATTGCCTTTGGGGATCCCTCCGGGCCAACTTCTTGTTTTACTGTTTTGGACATCATCACAATCCCATGCCCTGGGGACCTCGCTCCGAGGTTCGCAGACCATAAGTTCCTTGGGGCCACGGGGTACAAGGAGGGGATCCTGCGAGGTTTCTTCTTTTGCGAGGTTTCTTCCTTTGCGAAGTTTCTCTTCCGTTCGCACGGGTGGATTCTCCCGGGCCTGTTCTTCGTGTTTTAGACTAATGGGCCGTTTTGGTAGGGTAGGCCCAATAAACCTTGTGTGGGTGAGGTGAGGCCCAAAACCTGCTCTTTATAAGGGCATATCTCACACGCTTCTTCTTCATCTTCTCCTTCAACCTTTTCGCTCTCTCTTTTTTCGTCTTCTCAGTTTTCTGCGAACGGTTCCCGAAATGGTTTCCGACTAACCTTCACTGCTTCCCAGCCGTGTCAACGCTCCTTCCACGCCGATTCTACACAAGTAAGTCCCCGACTCTCTTTCTCTTGATTTCTGGTGTTTTTTGTTTCAAATTCTTCTTTGCCTGTTTTTTGTTTCGTGCTTTGGTTGGGCGACGGTGTGTCGCCCGACGCTTCGCGCCGGTGTCACGGTGGCGGAGCGACGGTGGTGAGGGGGCGGGTGTTTCTATGTGTCGTTTGGCGTTCTTCCCGTTTTGCTCTTCGCTCGTTCGCCGTGTTTTTTCTTTCTTTTCTTTCCCCCTTTTTTCTCTTTTTTTTGGTGATGGTGTTTTGATGGGTGTCCCTTGCCGGCGCTGTGGTGGGGGGACGGCGGCGAGGGGCGGTCACCGCCGTGAGTTTACCGCTGCGTTTTTGGATTTATTGCTCGTTTGGGGTGGCGATTAAACTTCCGCTTCTCCGCCCACCACTTTTTGAATTTCGCAACCCTCGGGAGCCCAAACGTCATGATGTCTGATTGACGGGACGTTTGGGTTTCCACCGCTGGCTTCCACCGTTGGTTGGCCTTCTTTATCTTTCCTTTCTTTTGGCGCTTCAAATTCTTCTTTGACGTCCTATCGTGTCAGAGTAGCTTCTAGGATGCCACGTGGCCTTCCCCTTTATGACCTCGCGTAGCTTTTCTCCCGAGGTTACGATCTCGTGCTTTTTTCTTTCCGAGGTCACGATCTCGGGCTTCTTTCCTCCCGAGGTTATGATCTCGTTCTTTTTGTCTTTCCCGAGGTCATGATCTCGTGCTTCTTTCCTCCCGAGGTTACGATCTCGTTCTTTTTTCTTTCCCGAGGTCATGATCTCGTTCTTCTTTCCTCCCGAGGTTACGATCTTGTTCTTTTCTCTTTGGTTACCTTGCCCCTAGTGTCTTACTGACCTTTTCTTTTCCAGGTGCTAGCTTCTCGCGGCCTGGACGTTGTCTTTTCATGCCTAGGAGAGCTTTTGCGAACCCACCGCCCGGTTTTGTTTTTAACATTCAAGAGAATTTCTATCAGGAGGTCTCCGAATCTGTAGGGAGTGTAGAGCCCAGTGATTCTCAGAACCCAAGTTCCCCTTCGTTGGTTTTCAGCGAGCCTTCGTCTAGCGACTCCGCTGCTTCGATCAATTCACTCTTTCCCCGTCTGCGCATTTATTCTGGTGTTGAAATGACCTCCTCTTCTTCTCCTGATGTGATTGCCGCCGAGGTTGAGGCGAGGTTGGACGCGGCAATTGCCTCAGCCTCGGCTGCGTACGTGCCTCCTAGCTTCCCCGAGGCCTATATTACTGACGCCGTGTCTAGCGTCCCTGCCGTCCTCGAAGAACGGATTCCAATGAGCTCGAGCACCCCGAGGCTTATCTGTCCGAGGGGGCGGCCACCGGTCTAAAGTTGGACGACCTCGCGAAGATAGCTGTGGACTTCCCCTGGCCCGAGGGAGTCGAGCTGACACTTCCAAAGGAGGAGGGACGACCCTTGGCGTCCTATGAGGGGTGTGCGGTTGTGCACCTCTTCAGTCTTCAAGCGGGCTTCAGGCTGCCTTTGGCCCAGCACGTCGTGGATTTCCTGTGGGCCATGGGTGTCTGTCCTGCCCAGCTGTTCCCGAATGCCTGGCGACTGCTGTGTGCCTACACGATTCGAAGTCGCGAGCTCATGGACAAACCGAACCTCAATGATTTGTCGGCGCTAGTTTTAGCGAGGAGGGAACCTCGATGTTCCCTTGTCAATCTAAGCACGCCGAACGTCAAGATCACCACGACCCAGTCGAACGTCGGGACGTGGAAACCTAAGTGGTTTCTAGTTCGAGACCTCAGCGGCAGATATCTTAATTTCCCTGTGTTGTCGGGTTCCTTCGAGAGATGCGTGTGCCCGTACAAGGTCGCTGAGTTCCAGGCACTCAAGGCTCGGTACGCCACAGCGTACCAGGCACCATACGATATATACCTTTCTTAGGACCGACTTGAGCGGGCCGGGCTGAGCCTCAGTTTCCCTCCTTGCGAGGGCGGAGAGGGTACTTTATTCTCTTTCTGATTGCTCTTCTTTTCTTTGCAAGGTTACGAGGTTATAAACCTCGTTATTTTTGTTTCTGACCTCTTCTTAACTTGCTTTTTCTTTTTTATGCCTTTTTTCCTTGACAGTGGATTTTTTGCACGCTCTTACCACGAAGTCGAAGGGGAAACAACCTCTGACTTCTAGTTCCAAAGTTCCTGCTCCCCGGGCTCTCAAGGGGATAATCATTAACGAGCCGAGCTCGCAGGTGAGGACAGGCACAGCGCAGCCTAAACCTGTTCCGCCGACGACTGCGGTCGGGGGGTCCCGCCCAAGGGGAATGTCGCGAGGGCGTCTCATTGGGACGTCGCGGGGCCGCCCCAAGGGGAAAAAAGGTCTGAGGTGGTCCCGCTGAAAGGGGCCACCGCAAAGGCGCCCTCCCATCCTCCTCGGGGGTCCGACGACAAGGCCGGGCGGAAGAGGAAGGAAGCGGAGTCTCCCCCTGGGGAAAAGAAGAAGAAATCCCGGACGGGCGATCACCAACGAAGCTCGCGGGGTTTGGACATCATCCCCGCCTTCGACTTCGAGGGGCGAAGTCGCGAGGTCGCAGGCCCCCATCCCGCCAGGTTTCACTGTCCTAGACCGATTAGGGGGCCTCGTTGGAGTGGACCCGGGGGATTACAAGGAGGAGATCGCGTGGGCCAATAACCTCATCGAGGCGGCGCTTGACGATGAGGCTGCTCGGTACTCGACCATGGTAAGCTTTCGCTTTTGTGCGTTTAATTTCTGTCTCTTTCTTGTTTCTTTTCTCACCCTCCTGTAAATTTGCAGCACACTTTTTTTGATAATTATAACCGGAGCCGCGTCGCCCTCGCTCATGCGAGGATGGACAAAATGGAGGCGGCGCTTCAAGCCCGCAACGAGGTGTGCGAGCGACAGGCCAAGGAACTGGCCGAGGTCGCGGAAAGGTCCAAGGCCGCGGAGGCTGCGGCCAAGAAGCGGGTCGAGGCCGCGGAGACCGCGGTGAGGGAGGAGGCAAAGGCGGCGCTGGCGGCGAAGGAGGGGGAGAAAAAGGTGAGGGATGAGGCCGGGGTTTTGCGGGGCGAGGTTGAGGGGCTTCGGGGCAAGCTCTCCACTGAACATGAATTCTTCAAGGCGAAGGAAGCGGAGTTTCTGAGGTTCGAGGAGGAGATCAGGCGTCTCGAGGGGCGTATTATTGAGCTCAACAAGGAAGTCGAGGCCGCGGGCCCTAGGTACGTGGACTCGGAAGAGTACAAGGCGGAGCTGGTGGAGAGCGTGAGGAAGATGTTCCACCAGGCCGTCCGCATGGGCGTCAAACAGGCGGTGGCCAAGTATGGACACCTCGACCCCCAGATTGTCTTCTTCAATCCCAACTACAATGAAACTATGGGGGAGTTGGGGTCGGATGATCCCGAGGGGGAATGCGAGTTCTTCCTCAACGAGGACGGGACTGTGTTGTAACACCCCATTTTTATATAGGGATATTACCGCCATTGACCCCGAGATTAAACTCTCAAAGTCACCCAAGGCTTACAGTAATTACAGAACTTAACCAAAAACTTTAAATGCGGAAGACATATGTATATAAAAGATGCGAAAGTTAAATACAAAAGTTGAATAACTTGAATGGATACAAAGTTGAAATGGGAAGGGTCCCACAAGTTGGAACCTCGACCTTTAAAATTTATTCTAAATTTATATCAAAGCTAACCACCTTCGATCCAGTTGCTCCTCAAACTTGTTCTTCCTTTTCAGGCTTGTTTCTCTCGGTCCTCGATGTAGAACTCCACCCCTGATGTGTCGCGACGAGAAATGCGATGGACACCAACCGACCATGCACTGAAAATAAACGGTTGGTTAGTCTTGTGACAGACTAAGCAAATGGGGTTTTGGAAGGTGGTTCGGATTTTAGGAAGGGACGAGTTGGGATGTCGGGCACCGAATGAAAGCCGGTCCCATCCTCGGACCTCCTATGAAAACTATGATTTGAAGAAAAGAGTGAAAACGTCACCCAAGGGTGAGTCTCGGTTTAGAGAGAAAGATTGACTTATGTTGGGAACTTGGGTTTCACACATTTAGTCAGGTGGGTGATTAAACCCCTCGTTGATCCACGTTTCCCTCTACCAACCTCACCGCATACGTGTTGTGCGAATTCAGACTGGAGCCAGAGAATTACGGAATCCGAGAGTAAGGATGGCATTCCATTTTGTACTAGCCTTCCTATCGTTTTAATTGTCGCCAACGGGCGCCTATTTAATCTCTACTAATTTTAAGGATCACAATATCGTTCCACTTGGAATTAAGCATACTTTTTAAGTAAGACAAAATGTGGGTTACGACCCCACGAAAATACTCAAAAGATAGAATGTGGGTTACGACCCCACGAAAATACTCAATGGTTGGGTTGCAAGCCCAGACTAACACGAGCTACGTGCCATCACCCCTCATCGAGCGAGCGGGTATTGACCATGGTCTTACAAGTAGAGCATCGACTCAAGATTAAAGTCAAATGATTCAACGTGTATACAATAAAGTACGCAAACATAAGCCTATTAATCTAGGGACACATATCACAAGGCAACGACCCTAAAGTCCATCTAGCGTAACTAAGTATGACTAGAGATAACATGTCATTAAAACGCATCCGGTTTTTATAGGGCTCGAATCGATCTAAAACGCATCCAGAATCAGCCCAAAGATCACCTCCACATCAATGGTGTTCTTTATGATGTTCTTATCCAATCCCTTCAATTTCCCAAGATTAATGGCGGAATAAATCCAACTAATTGCGCAATAATTATGCTCTTATCCTTCCACGACTTGTCCACTACCTATTAATGTCAGATACATCCCCAATTGATTGAATTAAAGCAATAACGATCCACTTAGCCATTTTAGGTCACATTCAAGAACAGAATTTTGACGCCCAAAAATCGTATTGTTTCGAACAATTGATTGAGGGTTTTGATAGAGCATGTCATGGGCTTTCCGGAACATCTTTCGGATCGAAAATCCGTTAAGAAATGAAGAAGTTATGGCCATTTGAAGTTTCGAACCAAAGGTTGAAGATGAAGTATGACGGGTTTAATCCCTTTTGTTTTAATTACACAAACAACCCCTCTAGTTTTATAAAAGTGATAAAAATACCCTTCCATCTTAACCTTTGTACTTCAAATAACATCATATAAACATTAATCTATATTATTCGCTTTAGCTTTATCTTTAAAACATTTATATAAGTTTTAGAAATATTATTACAACACTTCTTATGTTTTGTTACTCATAATTATTCTTTTATAATTTTACCTAATAAATAAGACACATATTATTAATAGTTACATTTTATCATATTATAATAATCATAAAACCATAATTCTTATGGTTCATAATTAATATTTATAATACGAGATAATAATTTTTGTAACCTTTAATATGGTCTTAAACTTATAAACCAACCTTATAACATTTAAAATGTTATAACATTATAACTTTAAGAAATAGATTATGGAAATATTTTATTATATTAAAGGAAAATGTAAAATTATATTTTTACCCATTATAAAAAAAATGAGGGATATTACATGTGTCCAGCACCGCGCCCCCCGAGGTAGAGCTCATTGGAGGGAACCCGGAGTTGACCTCCACGGGACCTCAGCCCACGACCGATGCGCCTGCGCCTCTTGTCTCCGCTGCCCCTGCTGAAGCTTCTAAGAGCGAAACCGTCGACCTTACCGGTCCCAATGCTGAAACCCTGAAGAAATGAAAATAATTTTTTTCTTGGTGGCCCTACGAGGTCTGTAATTAAAACATCTCTTCTCTTTTTTTTGTTTGGGTGACCCTACGGGGTCTGTAATCAGACATCGCGATCCTTGTGGCCTTTTTATCTTTATGCCCTATGTCACTTTCTTTTCCTATGCTTGTTTGTTTGTTTGCCTTAGACTTTCTTGCATACGTCTATCTTTATCCATCCAACCCCACGGTTCGAGTGCCACATCTTTTGTGGAGCTCGGGCCACATCGGGCGTTGTAGTTCCGCATCGAGGTCATGGGCTTCTGTTCGGACCTCGCCGTTTCGGAAGTGCGTTCCAACCTAAAATAACTGTCAGCGAATCCTGCCTTCTTAGGGGGTCCACGAACCTCGTTCGTATCCCAAGCGGGAAGCGAGGGGTGGACCAAACGAGGTTCTCCAACCCCACGCGGGTAGCGAGGGGTGGACTTAATTTCCAAATGAGATTCCCCAACCCCAAGCGGGAAGCGAGGGGTGGGTTTAATTTCCAAACGAGATTCTCCGACCCCAAGCGTGAAGCGAGGGGTGGACTCAACGAGGTTCTCCGACCCCAAGCGTAAAGCGAGGGGTGGACAAAACGAGGTTCTCCAACCCCAAGCGGGAAGCTAGGGGTGGACCTTTTAACGAGATTCTCCAACCCCAAGCGGGAAGCGAGGGGTGGACCAAACGAGGTTCTCCAACCCCAAGCGGGAAGCTAGGGATGGACTCAACGAGGTTCTCCAACCCCAAGCGGGAAGCTAGGGGTGGACTTTTTTAACGAGATTCTCCAACCCCAAGCGGGAAGCGAGGGGTGGACTCAACGAAGTTCTCCAACCCCAAGCGGGAAGCGAGGGGTGGAACAAACGAGGTTCTCCGACCCCAAGCGTAAAGCGAGGGGTGGACAAAACGAGGTTCTCCAACCCCAAGCGGGAAGCCAGGGGTGGACCTTTTAACGAGATTCTCCAACCCCAAGCGGGAAGCGAGGGGTGGACCAAACGAGGTTCTCCAACCCCAAGCGGGAAGCTAGGGGTGGACTTAATTTCCAAATGAGATTTTCCAACCCCAAGCGGGAGGCGAGGGGTGGACCATTGTTTCAAATGAGATTCTCCAACCCCAAGCGGGAAGCGAGGGGTGGACCATTTTTTCCAAACGAGATTCTCCAACCCCAAGCGGGAAGCGAGGGTGGACCATTTTTTCCAAACGAGATTCTCCAACCCCAAGCGGGAAGCGAGGGGTGGACCATTTTTTCCAAACGAGATTCTCCAACCCCAAGCGGGAAGCGAGGGGTGGACCATTTTTTCCAAACGAGATTCTCCAACCCCAAGCGGGAAGCGAGGGGTGGACCATTTTTTTCCAAACGAGAATCTCCAACCCCAAGCGGGAAGCGAGGGGTGGACCATTTTTTCCAAACGAGATTCACCAACCCCAAGCGGGAAGCGAGGGGTGGACCATTTTTTCCAAACGAGATTCTTCAACCCCAAGCGGGAAGCGAGGGGTGGACCATTTTTTTCAAACGAGATTCTCCAACCCCAAGCGGGAAGCGAGGGGTGGACCATTTTTTCCAAACGAGATTCTCCAACCCCAAGCGGGAAGCGAGGGGTGGACCATTTTTTCCAAACGAGATTCTCCAACCCCAAGCGGGAAGCGAGGGGTAGACCATTTTTTCCAAACGAGATTCTCCAACCCCAAGCGGGAAGCGAGGGGTGGATTCTCGAGGGAGGGATTGTTTTTCTTTTTGAAAAGCCTGCAATCCTTTATTCATCAATTGTGAGGAACAACGGGGTTTCAAGATTTTACATGTAATATTTTTTGAATCGCGCGACGTTCCATGTCTTGCTCAGTGTGCGCCCCTCGCCGTCCCTGAGCTTAAAAGCCCCGAGCGCGACTTCTTCTCCGAGGATGTAGGGTCCTTCCCAGTTAGGGTCCAATTTGCCCCCTTCGGTGCGTCTTAGCACGAGGTTTCCTGTGGCCAAGAGGCGAGGTCTGACCTTCTTGTCGTGATATATGGTGACACGTCGCTTGTATTCTCTAGAGCGCATGTCCGCCACCTCGCGGATTTCGTCCCGGAATTGCAGTTCGACCCTGAGGTTGGCCTCGTTTTCTTTTTCGTCGAAGTTGTACACCCTCGCCGATGGGATCATGGTTTCTACGGGAACGAGGGCCTCCGCCCCGTAGGTAAGAGCGAAGGGGGTTTCGCCCGTTGCGCGGCGCGAGGTCGTGTGATACGTCCAGAGGACGAGTGCGAGTAATTCGGCCTAGCGACCTTGTGCCACGCCCAAGCGCTTTTTTAGGTCTGTCAAGATGCGGGCATTGACGTTTTCTACTTGGCCATTGGACTGGGGATGGGCCACGGAGGAAAATTTTAGGTCGATGCCCAGCTTAGAGCAGAAAGTCCGAGTCTCTTCGCAATCGAATTGGGGGCCATGATCGGTCATGATTGTCATGGGGACACCAAAACGGCAGACGAGGTTCTTCCACAGGAATTCGCAGACCTTTGCCCCGGTGATTTTTGCCATTGCCTGCGCTTCGACCCACTTCGTGAAGTAGTCGACAATGACCAAAATGTATTGCACCTGGCCAGCAGATTTGGGGAAGGGACCTAAAATTTCCATTCCCCACATCGCGAATGGGCATGGTGCGTGAATGCTGCGGAGGGGGGCCGTCGGGGTGTGTTGGAGGTTCCCGTGTTTCTGGCACCCAACGCACCTTTGGACGTAAGCCTTTGCATCTTGTCGGAGAGTGGGCCAGAAGTATCCCAAGTGGACGATCTTGTGTGCCAAAGACCTCCAGCCCGGGTGTCCCCCACAAACTCCCTCGTGGGCCTCGTAGAGGACGTGGTCCGTGGTCTCTGGTGGTATGCATAGCAAGTTGGGTTCAGCGTAGCCTCGACGGTAAAGCTGGTCACCGATGACGCAGTAGCGGGCAGCTTGCATCTTTAGTTTCCTGGCCCGCGCGGGGTCCTCTAGGAGGACGCCGCTTTGTATATACCTCGTTACTGGGAACCTCCAGTCCTCGGTCCTTATGGACAGGACCTCACTATCAACGCTTCGTGAGAGCTTTCTCTCTACCATCATGCGGTTCCCCACATCTAAGGGAAGCGCAGAGCCTAACCTGGCGAGGGCATCCGCCTTTGTGTTTGAGGTCCGCGGGATTGACTCTACCGCGAAGGTTTCCAGGCATGAGACCAAGACCTTCACCTTTGCTCGGTAGGCGGGCAGAAAACCTGTCCTGGTGTCGTATTGGCCGTTGAGTTGTCATGCCACCAATTCGGAATCTGTGTAGACCCTGATCGTGCGCGCTCCACTAAGTAGCGCCATCTCGATCCCGGCGATCATGGCCTCTTACTCGGCGTCGTTGTTGGTGGCATCAAAGGCGAAGTTGAGAGCATACTCCGTTTCGATTGAGGGGCCAACGAGGAATACTCCGGCCCCGCCACCGGCATCACATCGCGAGCCATCAACGAACACTTTCCATTCGTCCGAGCTCGTGTCTGTTTCGGGGAAGGTGACCTCTACCATAAAGTCGGCGAGGGCCTGTCCCTTCATTGCGGTCCTCGGGAGATAACCGATGTCGAACTCAGAGAGCTCGACGACCCACTTGGTCATACGCCCGGAGAGGGCGGGCTGATGCAGGATTTGACGGAGTGGGAGGTCCGAGAGGACCTGGATGGGATGTGCGTGGAAGTATGGGCGTAGACGCCTTACGGCGGTCACTACAGCCAGTGCCATTTTCTCTGCCGGGGAGTATCGCTGCTCCGCGGACTGGAGCACGCGAATCATAAAGTACAACGGGTGCATGGCTTCTCTTGTGAGCACCGCGCTGTCTGTCTCGGGGCTCACCGCCACATACAGTTGCAGGTCTTCTCCGGCGTGCGGAGGTGACAGGGTGGGGAGCTTGTCGAGGAATATCTTTAACTCGGAGAAGGCAGTCTCGATTCTCTCGTCCCAGACGAACTTGTCATTCTTTTTGAGGGCGGCAAAGAATGGGAGAGATTTGTCTGCTAAACGGGAGCAAAATCGTCCCAAGTAATTTACAGCGCCATTGAGTCGTTGCACCTCGGTTCGAGATCGGGGAGACCTCATTGCGAGGATAGATTCTATTTTGGCGGGGTTGACGTCGATCCCGCGTTCGCTGATCATGAATCCAAAAAACTTCCACGATGATACGCCGAAAACGCATTTCTCGGGGTTCAGGCTGAGCTGGTGGTGTCCGAGGGTAGTGAAAACCTCGGCGAGATCAGCCAGGTGCTCCTCGGGGCCCTTGCTACGTACCACGATGTCGTCAACGTAGGCGGATACGTTCCTGTCCAGGTGGTCTTTGAAAACCCGATCAATGAGGCGTTGGAATGTGGCCCCTGCGTTCTTGAGGCCAAACGGCATGACCTTGTAACAGTATGTCCCCCGCTGGGTGATAAAGGACGTCTCCTCCTCGTCACGAGGATTCATCGAGATCTGGTTGTACCCTGAGTAGGCGTCGAGGAAGCTCAAGACCTCGTGCCCCGCAGTTGAATCTACGAGTGCATCGATCAAGGGCAGAGGGTAGCTGTCTTTGGGACATGCCTTGTTGAGGTTCTTGAAGTCTACACACATCCGCCACTTGCCGCTGGCCTTTTTGACTAATACGACATTGGACATCCATTTCGGATATTGGACCTCGCGGATGAAAGCTGCGGCCAGCAGCTTGGCCACCTCTTCATTTGCGGCGGTTGCTCTTTCTTCGTTCATTTTTCTTCGACGCTGCACCACGGGGAGAATGGCAACGTCGATGTTCAGGGAGTGCTGGGCCAATGTCCGAGGCACACCTCAGAGATCTTTTGTAGTCCAGGCGAACACGTCGCGGGACCCAGCAAGCAGGGCCTCTAGTGACGCTGTTGCATCTCCAATGAGGCAACCCCCGAGGTAGATATTCTCGGAGTTGTTTTCGAAGGGGGTAATCACCCTTCTTTCTGCCTCGGGGGTGGGTATTGTGAAATCCCGGACCTCGAGATCTGCTTCGCCTGAAGCCTCTACCATAAACACGGAGCATTTTTGTTTTGTCGAGGACATGTAGCAAACGCGGCCCTCTTCTAGGTTGCCCTTCACCTCTCCGACACCTCCGCTGGTGGGGAACTTAATTTTAAGGTGGTAGATGGAGACCACCGCCTGGAATTTCATCAAGGAGACTCTCCCGATGATTGCATTGTAGGCCGAGGGTAGGTGCACCACCGTAAATTCTATCACCTCGGTTCTCGTTGTCGAGCGTGTACCGAGGGTCATCCATAGGTCCATGAGACCAGCGACATCGACCTCGTTTCCCGAGAAGGAGGTGAGCTTCCCAGCATAGGGCCTCAAGGATGTCGCGGAGATCCCCAACTGCTCGAAAGTGCCAAAATACATGATGTCCACGGAAGAACCCGTGTCCACCAGTATCTGCTTTACTATCTTTGAGCCCAATTGAGCGTGTATCACCAGGGGGTCGGAGTGCGGCATATGGAGTCCTTCGGCGTCCTCGGAGGTGAAAGCCATACCCACGTGGGACCGTGAGGTCTGCGTCACGCTGTATACCGAGGGCTCATGGTGACTTGCCCTCGCGTATCTCTTTCTTTCCGCCTGGCTCGAACCTGCCAGCGAGGGTCCACCCGAGATGGTGTTGATGTATCCATCGGGCGCCGCGGCTTGTCCGGAGCGCGACTACCTCGCCGGAGCTTGTTGCTCTGCGTTGTTTGGTCGGGACCGGGTTGGTTCCTACGGCACGAGGTTGGCCCCCGACGCGGGGTTGGCGCATTTTTTCTCGTTTGGGTTGTAGGCGGGGCCACCTTTGCCTTTGTAACCTCGTGACTTCCCGCCGAAGCAGCTCCAACCCCCACCGCCACCCCCGCGGTTGTCGTAGCGGTTGTTGTTCCTATTGTCGTTGTTGTTGTTGCCTTTGTTGTTATTGTTGTTGCCTTTGTTGTTGTTGTTGCTTTTGTAATCGGCGCGCCGGTCGTGAGTTTGCGTCATGTACGCGTCCCTCGCGGCCGGTGCATCCACTTTAGCTTTCCCCTTAGCCTCGGTCACGATTTCCTTGTCGGTCCTCGGTCGCGAGCTCTGGCTGGCCGCGTCCTCGGCGTAGACCTGTGCCATAATCCGAGCACACAGATTCTCATACGTCGTCGGATTCTTGAGGAAAATGCGACACTTGAAATCCCCCTGGCGAAGGTTGCCCATGAGGATGTCTCGCACCGACGTCTCGTCGATCTGTGGCTCTGTGCGATCTCTGCGACCGCGGTGGTGAACCTTGTAAAAAAGGTACCCAGCTTCTCGTTTTCCCCCTGCTCAATGCCGCGGAGATCGCGCATGTTCTTCTTGCGCTTCCTTGAGCCGTTGAAGTGCCCAACGAAGGACTCGCATAGCTGGGAAAACGAGGCTATTGACTCGACCTTAAGGCTGGTGAACCACGTCATTGCCGCCTTGTCCAGAGTGGTCGGAAAGATGCGGCAGAAGATGGCGTCATTGTAGGAGTTGACGTTCATCTGGACGGCGTAGTGTTTTATGTGGTCCTCGGGGTCGGTCGTGCCTCCTGGATCTCAGGCACGAAGGGATTCTTGTATCCACTCTCGACAGATGAGCGAGCGGTTTTTGATTTTGACCTTGCCAAAGGGCGTGGCGCGCTTGCCGCTGTTTCGGACAACTCCGTGTCACGCCTCTCCGCACGTTGTGAACGGGATCGCGAGATCTGCATCGGATCTCGGGAGGGTCTCTCCGTGGTAGATCCGTTGGTGGGCGCCTCCTGCCCCGACATATAGCCCGGGACATACGCGGGCACGTACTCGGAGTGAGGTTGCCCCTGGGAGGGAATTGGGACATATGGGGGAGATTGGCCCTGTTGGTACTGCCCGTAACCCGGGTAGGGATACGGGTTGAAGGGAGCGCCACCCTGTTCATACCCCTGGAACGGGTATGAGTTTTGTGGAACGTTGTATGTCCAACCCGGCGGAACCACAAAAGGGTACCCCGGGGGACCTGTCGTTGTCCACGAAGGGGTCTCAGCCATGTTGTCGGGATGTTGGGGGAAGAAATTGTTTGGGCAAGCCATTTTGAGGGTTTTTTAAGGAGTCAAGGTTTGCACTGAACGGGAGGCTGCTTAGGATGAAGAGGCTTCCCACAGACGACGCCAGTGATGAAACCCGAAATAACAGCTACGCTACGAGACAAGAAACAAGATTATTATATTTGAGTGCAAACACTTTCTCCTTTATTTATGATATTTTCCGTGGTAGCGAGGTTACAAACCTACGAGGTTGACGAACAACTTTGAGAATCACACCTAGACCTCCTACGAGGTTCCGAGATCAAACCTAAATGTTGCGAGGTCGATTCTAGGGCAAGGTAGATTTGGGTACGTGGTGTAGAGAGTTTTGTGAGGTTTTGTAGCGAGGTATTTGGTGTGGGCGAGGTCCCTGTACGACTTGGGGTCTTTTTGTGGACTTCTCCTGTCTGTAGCGAGGTCTTTTGACGATGTTCCTGTCACGTCGATCTTTAACAAACAAGAGAGTTCTTGAGTTCAAGTGGTTTTTCGACCCCTTCTTCCTATGAGGTTCTCCTCTATTTATAGAGAATTAGGGAGCCGAGTTTAGGCCAAGGTTCGATGTAGGATGCTTGGAATAGGGGTTTTTGATTGTTCCGGGAGCGAGGCCGTTTGTGATTGGTTCGGGAGTGAGGTCGCTTGTGATTGGTTCGAGAATGAGGTTGCTTTTGATTGGTCTGAGTGGGCGGGTGCGTTAGTAGAGTCGGTGACGAGGTTGAGACCTCGTCCCGGATGGTTGGGAGACCTCGCGAGGGCGTGAGTTTTGTTTTAAATAAGCAAAGGGTATGGATGTGGGTCCCTAAATTGCCTTTGGGGATCCCTCCGGGCCCACTTGCTCTCGGTACCCCGGGCCCACTTCTTGTTTTACTGTTTTGGACATCATCATCTTCCTCATCATGTGGGTAGAAAAAACATTCTTTTGTAATGGATATTTTATTCCTTATGGGTCTGACTTTTGTTGGTAATCCATAAAAACATAGTCTCCGTATAAAGTTTTTGACTTTTGGAAGAACATTTAGACTCCAGATCCAATTCCAATTTTTATATTCTGACAATCATTGCTTACTTATAATATTTATGGTTGATTCTGTTGTGAACCAACCATTTGTACTAGGCCACCAGTACAACTGGTCATGTTTGGGGATAGTTATATTGCAAATTTTATGGGTCTAGCTTTAAGGTAGCACTTCATTTAATCCCGAAACATTCCATTCTTTTTTCGGGAGTAAAGTATTCAACAACTTTTTCATTGGGGTTTACTGTCGCGAAGGGATACTCATCTACGTTTCTAATGCGATTTTCTGCATCCATGTGGATCGTTCTAGAAACGTATGATTTTCATATTTTCTACTTGCCATATTAATCCTTCATAGAATTTCTCTCTTATTCTCATGTGATTTCTCCATTTCTAGGAAGTAGGAACATCTTTTCCCGCTATTATAATTAAGAATATGCGTACCTCAAAGGTATTTCTCGTTTACCACACGAGCCCAAATGTTATCTGGGTCCCCCATTATTTTTCATAGAAGTTTCATTTGTAAATCCTGATTGTCCTTTGAATTTCTTATTCCAAGGCCCTCATCTTTTCGAGTTTGAAACGCCTTATTCCATCCAATCAATGGCTTATAGTTTTGTCCTTTGCTCCAGAGGAATCTTCTATTGATTATGTCTAAGTTTGGTGTGATATAGTTCGAAAACATAAAGCTTTGCATTAGGTGTAATGGTTTAGAGGCTATGTTTGCCTTTATTAAAGTCGTGCACCCTTCTTGGGAGATCATGTTTGCTTTCCACTTAAGCAAGTTGGTTGTCTTAAGTTGTGATGATGTTAGAGAAGGTGGATTGGTTGACACACCCATTAATGATGAGGCAGCCAAAAAAAAATTCAATTGTCAAGTTATTTGGGATTCCTAATATGCCTTGTAGTTATTGTTTTTGGCACATGGACACCCTTGAAGTTACTTTGATAGCATATTTATTAAAAATCACTTTTTGCCTTGAAAAATTACAATAGTCCTCAATTATCTGTTTTAGCCTTGTACAAGTGGTATTATTTATTTTTTCAAATATTAATATGTCATCTACAAAAGGCAAAGGGAATTCGCATAAATTTGGGACCCTCGTTGTCTGGCATAAGATTGGGTAGGAAGTGATAAATCGTCTTTCGTTGTAAAAGGAACGTGAACACAACCTCTTGCATTACTGGAATCAATAATGCCTTTTAAGCATCTGAAGGCAAAATAGTTATTGTAAGCTCGACAATAAGCCCGAAAATGTGCACCAACTTTACCATCAGTTCCAATAAGTTGTTGTAACTAAGAAGGGATTTCGATTTTAGAAAGCCTACTACTACCATTGCCATAAAAAGGGACGGACATTCAAAGACGAACTTAATAGCCCACAAAATGTACATGCACAAGTAGGAGGTAAGCTAAAGAGGAGCATTAAGAATATGGGACATACCGAGCTTTGAGCACAATAACAACACTTGAAGTCGGAGGAGCATAAAAATTTGCCTCAAGTTGAAAATCATAACTAAAAATAAGCAAGAATCAAGATCATCGAGGAAAATGACTATAAATTTGGTCATCAAATGAAAGCATAATGTAGTTATCAAATATTAGCCACCTAAAGACGGGTACGCATAGGAAAGCGGGGCACTTTGGCGCGTGGCTCACATGGCAAAGGCAAATTACATGGCCAGATGCGATTGATGAAAAAAGGAATTTTGTGAAGAAAAAAAATGCATAATAGGAGCACGATAATGGAAACGGAGAAGTGACAAGTGCATAATTGATTTCCTTTTGAATAGATTTATTTGAAAAATTATAATGTGCTTCCTAGCGTCCTTTTTGTGAAGTCATTATCTATGATACGTGCTGTTTAAATTTGTGAAGAAAAGGGTATGTCTACGCTTTGCAATAACGAGTGAGGAGAAAAAATTGGCATATCACTTGTCGTGGCAATATCTATATGAAATGTAGAAGATGTATTGAAAATGAAAACAAATAATTATAAAGAACCACCCTTAAAGGCAATGAAACCTACAAAAAGAAAGTGATAGTAATGCCATGAAAAAAGAAGCTACACACATAGCATGAACGCATTTGAGAAAGGCCTGGTCGGACATGAAATATGATCGAGGTGTGCACTAAGAAACCCAAATGAGCCGAGTTATGAATTGTGTACATATAAAATTTAGATCATGACCTGAGCACGAGTTCGCCTCGGTCTACGCACAACAGGAGGAATAGAAGTGAGCCAAGTGGCCGACACAAGGGCAAATCCACAAGTTGGGGCAGCAGAAAACATTTTCAACAAAGCGAAATGAAGGTAGGAAAATAGGCCCATTGTATACTAACATGGAAATATAAATTTCATGCATTATGTAGCAGCAAAGTGTACAACGTCACTTGAGCACGAGTTCGCTTAGGCTTACGCGCAACACGAGGATAAGCCTTGGCTATCGCAAGGTTAGATCTAGAAGTGACCTACAAGAGAGCGAGCAAGAGGTAAATTATAATCTGAAATGCACACAAGGACAAATGATGACAATAGCATGAATAAATAGGACGAGCATAGAGGATAAACACATCTGAATAAGGTTTGCATGAGCATTAGATAGCAACAATTACACATCACCCCTAGTAGGAGGTTTGAAGTGCAACGTGCCACGACGATGGTCTCGCTGACAAGTCAACGAGTCTGGGGTCTAGGGGCAACGCACCACTGGCGGCGAGGTTGAGGTCGGGGGCAGCGCCCACCCACCAAAACAGTATGCTATGTTTTTTTTATCCTAGGACTTATCGTGATCTACTTTGGGCTTACGACCCATAGTTTGATTAGGGTTCATGTGTCGCTATATATACTCATGAAACGCCTTATTATTGTAATTTGTTCTCTTTCCTTTCATAATATGCATTCAATTTCTCCGTCCACGGATGTAGCTAACGCATTGTTAGTGAACCACATAAAATCTCTGTAATTTTCTTCACTTTTATCTCGTTACAACAATTTATTTGGTATATGTTAATTTATCTTTGCATTATGTATAGAGAGACTAGTTTGAGATCTATAGTACCACCAAGCACTCAATAGTCAATATATTGATCAATTATAAGACTTTGGAAAAAAAACACATTGAATCTATAATTTCTATACTCGACGCAGGACTTTGGCATTAGTGTTGATCTAACTATAAATTATTTAACTTTGATCACTCCATCGTATTACTTCTTATGTTCCTCCAAATATTGAAAAAGAAAGTCTCTTACACACACAAAAAAAGACCATGTTGTATTAGTATTAGTATTAGTATATACACGTAGAACATTAGGATTAGATGATATCATGCAAAAATGAGATACTAAAATTTCTATGAACCAATTTGAGTTTGAGCATGGCCTTTCAATGCAAAAGTTGTAGTGAATCTAGTGATAAATGATAACATTGACTTTACAAACATTGGAGGGACAACTTTTTACAGTATCTTATAAGGGGGACAAGCGGCCAAGACTGATGGAGACCAATTATCCTCTCAATAATTCAAGTACACTATTTTAACAACGTAGAAAAAGAAAACCACAACCAAAGTAATTTATAAAAATCAGACGAATTATATAATTGTCAAAAGCTCGAAGTAAAATAGAGCTGCTCATAGGTCCCCAGAACCTCTTGGCTCTTTATATCTAAAGCATGGATTATGGCCTCTAATTTCTCAAAACTGAGGACTAGAGTCTAGAGTCTTAAAATCCTACGGCTACAGAACCAAAGACAAAACATATCATTCAATTTTCAACCATTTTTGTTGTTGCAAAATTCAATCACAAGTTACTCAGTCCATCCTCATCTCAATGAATATGCATAAAATCAAGCACTGCACTTCAGAAAACAGTTCTGTATAGATTACTTGTTCCGCACCACATATGTATACCACTAATACCATTATATGCACTATGCTAGTGACATGACACACCTAAAAAGACAAAATGAGAGTTTTGAATAGCAATGTCTCTTAATACACACATCACCACGAAGAAAAAAACCCATTAGAATTGTACATTTTTTAGCTGATGTGTTTGCCTCCTCGGTCCCAAAAATATAAGGCTTTTTTGTGTGTAGATGAATATTGTTCTGTCTTATACCTGGATGCCAAGACTTCACTCAAAATACTTGATAAATTTGAATAATCACCCTTTACCTGCAGAAACTACCTGCAAATCCAAATACTACTTTTAAAAATATAATAAGGTAGTTGAATCCAAATACTAAGCAAGAACAAGCTTTCTATAGAATGTATAGCTTTCACGGGTTGGAGCATACCTCGAAACTGAAGAAGATTCAGGGAGATGCTTAGAGATGATCATGGTTGTGTCCTTCAACCAACTAGCTTCAATTTCATGTTCCTGAATCGTTTGTTTGGTCTGTTTCAAAGCTGATTCAAGCTCTCTTATCCGTTCTTCTTGTCTTGCTTCTAGAAGCTCGTGCAACCGCCTCTCAAGCTCGTAAGGATTGACTCCATACTGCTCAATTTCATCGGCCTCTTGATTGTATATCATTTCAGAGTCTCCACTCTGCCATTCAAACTTTGAATATAAATCAGTAAAGAAGAGTTTGCAGGAAGCTAGATTAAATAACAGTAACTCAGAGATTGATCTATACCTGCCACTGATTCTGTGGCGATTTTTCTGTTTGTAAATGAAGTTGCAGTAATTCAAGTTCAGTTTCCAATTCCTCCTCAAGATTCTCAATCTGATTCATCCCCTCTATGAATTCTTCCTTTGGATCAGTATCAGACTTTGAAAATTGATCACACACCAAAGTTATTTCTGATGATGTTGTACCGACTTCTGGTGAACGATCATTAAGACGACTAATCTCAGATTCAGATGGTGCTGAGATATTGTTTTTGCTTTGACACTCTTCTTTCAGGTTTAGGAAAAATGATTCCATTTCTCTCCTTAGTTCCACTGTTTTCTCAAGTTCCATTTTGTTAGCAGCAACAAGGGACAATAGACCAAGTCCAGCTACTAAGTTGAATTTCAACTCCTGCTCATGACATCCTGATTGCAGAAATGTTAGAGATTCATGGGTTTAGCTTTTATGGATTGGAAATCTTATGAACTCACATAGACGGCTGGATGTACTACATACTTATATAGTATGACATTTAGAACTATATATGTTATAGATCATGTAATAAATTGCAGTATTTACTATATACTGAGTAAAAAACACTTTTATATGCCTGAATGATCTCTTTTTGTTCTAGTGGAGCTCAATTATCAGAAGCCCTCTTTCACAATATGAATGTGTCCAACACCATAAGGAAAATGCTCCTTTTTAATCAGATCTCATGATGAATCTAAATTGCATAGAGCAATCAAATGGGGTCCATTTGGCCGCTCGTCTACTGGACTGTTCAGGAATCAATCACTTTAGGCTCCAAATTTAAATTTTAAAACAAAAGCAAAACCTCAAAGTGGAAGGACACACTTCAAACAATTTCACAGCCTCGAGGAATTTCTCGATAGTTTATTCGGCTCACGGGGATCAACAAATTAATCACCTAAATTAACCAATCGAAGACATTCACAATATAATATGGATGAAATTCGCAGATTTAATTATAAACTCAATGAATCGGAAATTTTGAAGAAAGTATGCATAATCACCTGGCGTGAGATTCTGATTTGCCGCAATCCTAACCCTACATCCTTCGCAAATTCTCGCCGGAATTCCATCCGAATCGCCTTCTTTCTGGAGATGTTCTTCTTCTTCTATTTCTTGTTCCTCCATTTCTTCGTGCTCTTGACGTTTTGTCACTCTTACTCCTCCACATTTCCAGGTGAATGCAAACAGCCGAGAAATCTGTTTCCGACGGCTCGTTTTCCCACTCTTACCACTATCATTGAGGATTGGTGCGTGAGTCGCGGCGGTTCCGTGGTGGTCTCCGACGTCGTCGTCGTAGTCGGAATTTAGGTAATCGACGATTCGCATGTTGGGAGTGGGGGAGAGAGAGGGGGAGATTTTCGAAATTCAATGGAAAGGGAGGGAATTGGAAAGGCTGCACGCGTTTTCATGGATTGGGGAAAAGCGCCTATTTAATTTTATATAGGAATCTGATTTTTAATTAAATATTGTCAGCTGTAGAACAAAAAGTTGTACATTCACGATGTTGGGAGACTTGTTAAATGCTTTGGATTAATCCGTTAGAATCTGACGTGACCAAAATATGATTTTATATAATTTGTCTAACAAAGTAAAATGTTGTACAGTATAATTAGAAAGTATTTTGTGCTGAATTGAAAGTTTAATATATCTGATCGATCGATCGATTGTCAAGTTGTTTGATGCCTATAACTCCCGATTTGAAATTGATTAAAACTCACATTGTAAATCAATCTAAGATGAGCAAAACAAAGAAATGTGTATAATATGTTGGCGGTTTGCCCATATATATAAACGATCTTGTTTTATATTCTGATTATTCCACTTTTATAGTGCCTCGTGTGGTTCACAATTTAATACTGAGAGTGTGTGTTGTTTGGAAGCAATGTTATTTTTAACTTGTGATTCTCAGTGGAGGAGAAATGAACTTGTTGGGAGGTAGGCGTTTGATGGAGCAAAGCTCCCCGCTGAACTGGGATGGCTATGACCAAAAAAAAAAAAATTAACTTGTGATCATTATTTAGATAAAATATACTCCATATGAGAGTTCATTTTAGAATGTTTAGTTCATTAGCCCACTAGAGAGTTTTTCGGGCTAGGAAGTAGTGGGCTACTGTTGTTGGGCTAGGAGCCGACTAACAAAGCTAAAACTCCAGCTCAACACATCAATTGCATTCACATCTTTGACCACAACTATAGAAGCAATATGAAGAAGGATTCCCGGCGGTAAGAAACGAGAAAAGCGGCTCCAACACCAGCCACGTCCCACCTCCCAAAACGCCTTGACCGCCAGGAGCAAATCCTCATAAGCAACCGACATAATAACAAGGTCGTAGAGTCGCTCCTCGGAAACCCAAACATCAGTCCAAAAACGAACCAACGTACCATTTCACACACACACACACACACCAATGAGATCCCATGCCAGAACAATCACCTCGATCACGCACACCTCGTCAAAGACTAAACCACACGTACATACGATGGATTGGCACGATCACAAAGAGGGGTGCGGATATACTTGGAAGTTGGAACGCAAGACTTGTACCCAAAGCGCTCCATTCTTCTTCGTTACGAAACACCAAACCAACTTCTCGCGCTAGCTAGGTTAATGTCCTTCATAGAACGAAACCCTAAATCACCAAGATCTTTTGGTTTATAGATTTTATCCTAGCTAACGAGGTGGATAGAGAAGCAAATTTTATCATATGTGAATGATCATCATGTTTATAGAAAAGTAAATGTTGTTGCTAATTTCTTAGCTTCGTTTGCTTTTGACTTTTCTTTAGATTTGCATGTTTTGTTTGAATCTCATGGGAGTGTTTTATTTTTATTGTCTGCGGATATTAGGGGTTGGACTATCCTTCATTTGCTTACTACTTAACCATCCTTTTTATATTTAATAAAATGAGCTAAAAATTCAAAGAGTGTCACCTCTTCTTTTGACAAAAAAAGATCTAAAGTAGTAAAATAATGGTGGCTAATACTCGTCAACGTAATCTGTGAGTCTACTCACTTTTGCAAGACTTCAATTTTCCAATTCCGTGTTTTTCCATCATCAAGCAAGTCTTGTCTCGAGATATCTAGAAGTGGTATTATTATTGATCATGCTGGACTTCAATTTGGGGGAAAAGTCGTCGGATTCATATCAACGAGCTGAGTGGAAATTAATACATCAAAGAAAAGTAGTTATCGATTCGATTGAACTACAACAACGTTAAGGTAAAAGTGTGATGCACGTTATAATGGCGGCAATCGATATGACAGCCCAAGCTTTGTTACAAGGTTACTTGGAAGCTTTTTGACTTCTCTACTAATGTGGATCAGCTATATTCTCTACACATTGCCTCCTACTCCGATCCTAACTTATACGACGTATTCAAATTTCCACCGTCTCTTATATAATGTGGGGTACACATGTTCACCCGTGCACATATGCACACTAAACTCCAACTTTCAGGTCGACTAGTCTATTAATTAATAGACCAGGAATCAAGACCCAAGACCGTATCATTTTGATACTGATCATGTTAAAGTTCGGTGGACCAATATAGAACATAGAGTACACATGTAACACACCCTCATCCATATGCATATGCACATTAAGGCCTAACTCACAAGTTTCTAGAGTTCTATATATATTAGATGTGAGAAACCTTTTATCTTCCCAGTTCAATAAAATTATTCTCTTATTAAAGTCCGGTGCACAAATACATATAGTATATATACGTTTTGGACAGAGATAGAAATCCAAAGGAAACGACGAAGATGGTACATATAGCTAGTTACCCATGCAAGGTACAATAGGCTCATTTCACAATCTCACAAGCATATATAACTCGATCACATCCTGTACGTATAGATAACTCGAATATGTAAGTACTGATCATGAAGGCTAGGGAAAATGCGAAAATAAACAAAAGCAACTTTTTTTTCTTAGCAAAACGTTTGTTCTAATACTTTGTCAGAGATGGCATCGGCTAGAGTGGATGTAAAAGAAGAGTCCTTTGACAAAGTTGAAGCCATTTGCTCTACAATCCAATGATGCATCGAGCTTCTCTCTTGATCGTCTATTATGCTGTCTTTGTCGGAATTTTTTCCTTTGTGGTCGCTATCGGAACAGTTTTGACGGATGAGATGATCGGGAGAAGAGATGTGATAACTTGGAGGGCTGAGATCGATCAACGATGAGCTAGGGATTATTGTTGATGGTGTAAGGATGCTTCCGTGGCTAGATGGTTTCTTGTGAGTGTGTTCTCCCTCGTATGTGACCACTATGACCGTTGGATCTTCAGCACTTCTTTGCACCTACAATCAATTATACAATGAAGCTTTATTTTTTTTAGTTGAAATACAATGAAGCTTTATTTAATAAGAAACAATGAAAATAATATATAATTCGTATTATTATTGACTAATTTTGCTAACTTTTAATAAGAAACAATGAATAGCTAGAAATACCTTCTTTTTGACGGGGCAGAGAGGAGCAAAAGAGCATTTGAAATAAGCCCTTGGGGAAGGGTTATCTCTTGTCACCTTTTGCCCATATTTTTTCCATTGATATCCATCTTTTACTACCTGCATCATGCATATGATGACATTCACAATGTTAATTAAATAAATCTTGATCAATTCAAGCCCATGAATTATGGCCCTACTTTCAAATTTCATTTCTAATTTTCTGTCCTTATCCACGTATCTGAAATATCTGTCCCCTAATAGATATTTTTACTCAACCAAAAAAAATAAAAATAGATAGATATTTTTACAATCTTGCTTACGAAGATTTGAATGTGAACTTAATTATAACGCCATGGGACCAAATTAATTAGGTATAAAATCACTAGCTAGCTTGAAGATCAAGAGCCCTTGGTCAAAGGTCCAGCTCACACTTTTGGACAAAATTATTTGCCTTCTATCATGATCCTATTTTTGTAAACTCTAAATTTAAAAAAAAACTAAATTATTAACCTATGTCCTTGTCCTTGGTATAAAACCTTAAAATGAAAACTATTACTTAAATTTTATTATTTAGGATTGTTTTAACTTTTTTATATGGATTTTCAATTTTGTTTTAAGATTTTAATTTCCATAGCAAGTATTCTTAACTTATGTTCTAAGAACTGAAATATACTTGAGAAAAATACAAAAAAAACTTGTTAAATCAAAATTTTATATCATATATAACAAGGACATAGGATAGAAAATTCAATTTAATTAGTTATGCAAATTTACCTCGTTATATAAGCTAAGATTTCAAATAAGTATGCACATAATTAGAATACGTACAATTTAGAAGCTTAATTTAGATTACTCTATAAGAATGATCGATTCACCTCGTTATATAAACTAGCTAGGAATCCAAATAAGTATGCAAATGATTAGAATATAATTTAGAAGCTTTAATTTAGATTACCCTATAAGAATGATCGATTCACATGGCCGGTGTCATCATTTTAATTGACAAAAAAAATCAACAATGTCCTTTATATTATTCCGTAAGTTGTTGGGTTAGGTGGGTCGTGGGTAGGAGACAACAAATATTTTAGAATTTGACCGAGACTGGAAATTAAATTAAAATTAAAACAATCGAAGAGAAAAATACGTACAAGGGAGGAATCGGACGGGTCGACTCGGACGAAAATTCTGGAGATTTTAGGCTTGGCGTTGAACATTCTGAGTCTCTCTTCGTTACTAGTAGTCCATGAGCATCTCATCCTTTTCGTATAGCTGTTGTTATCATCATCTTGAACATTACTATCCAAATGCTCAGCTAATTTCCTCTTCCTAATTTGGGGATTATCTTCAGTTGGATTAATGTTATTAGCCTTGAAATATTGCATCAGTTGAGAATGCAAGGATGAGTAATTCTGGAGAATCTCAGCCACCATGCGTGTTAACTTCCTGTTGTCGTTGTAAATCATGTTTATCATCTCCGTCCCATCTCCTTCCTGATTAAATCGACATGAATTAATCTTAATTAAAGCATTCATTATAATTAAACGAGACATATATATACACACACAATTTAATAGCACGTACCCACCTGTTGGATTTTAGGGTTCCTCTGCTCGGCCGATGGGTGAAGATTAAGGTTAATCTCGGTTCTGGAACCCATATCGAATTTGGTGTATTTATAAATTGCTAATCGATCAAGATCGAGATTCGTTTATATATGTTTTGTGGTTGGGCCACCTGAATGAGAACGTGTTTGTAGGGAAGGAGGAGTATTTATAGATTTATGTATGAGATTGAAGTTGTTCAGTTGGGTCATATATTATATATACATCATATAAATTGAGCTAACTAGGATTGCTTCTGAGATATTGGAAAGGACTTTGTAGACAAGTGTGTGTGGACTCATTGTAGTTTATTCTATTATAATTATTAGACTGGGTCAGCCAAGAAAACTCTTCTTTTTATTTTTGCTTGTGTCCCATGGCGTCGTCATATGCTTACGGGCAATTGATGACATACCCTATACAACGTCACCAATTTCTAGCAGCCCATCACTCTATTATTTAGTTATAATTTCCATAAAGGCGTTACAAAATTCTCCACTTTAATTTGAGCCTTTCGCTCTATCGTTTGTTTAAATAGGACTTCATAAACTTGACCCCAAAAATTATATTTATAGAACTTGGTAAAACAAGTGTCTTTTTCCTAGTGAGTAGTAACATATATAGTGTACGCACACTTTTAAGTTTTTCAATTTTTGTGCAAAGATTATGGTATCAGAGTTGCTTAGGGAGGTTCTTGGTCAATATTGCTCGAATTCAAAAGTTCAAGTTGGGTCAAATTAATTGATCGAAAAGGGGTCTAAGGAGTGATTGGCATCAATTGATCAGCACTAGCAATCACAATGGTCGATAATAGAGAATTTGCTACTAGAAAACATTCATACCGACCGACAAGAAGATAATCCTCACTTTTTCGATGCTATATTTTCTTGTCAGGGTCTGATAATCCTAGTACGGAACCAGTTGTGCCTATGTTTAACTTGTAGACATGTATTAGTTATTGTCACTGATGTGGCATTGTAGTTTAGGTGGTTTAAGTCACTGACGTGGTGTTTTATGCTTCCTTCCTTATGTTTCCTTCCTTATGCTTCCTTCCTTATGTTCAAGCTACTAAAAGAGCTTTGGGATGAAGTTGACAAGTCTATGGAATCACAAACCCCATTGATTTTTATAATCACAAAGATAGTCGATTAACAATTAAAAAAAAATAGGAGAATCAAAATGTAGCAACATATTACAACAAACTTAAGAAAGCGTATGATGAGTAGCAAGCTATATATATAGGAGTTTCGATCTATACCTTTGGTGCTTTTACTTAAGAGTGAATGTACGGTCTCTTTTAAAAAGGATGCATGGTTGATAAGGAAGGAATTTTGAAACTCAAGTAAAGTAATTTTTGGTGGGGGCAAATAGTTAGGATATATAAAGTAATGGAATTCAACCAGATTCTTTCTTGGTTAATGTTTAGGATCTTCAAGTAATGAAAAAAATAAGGGCAAGGCAACTGTGGACTAAACAAAGTGGCATTAGTGTACAAATAGCGCGTAGAATTAACTAGGAGCACAAGGACCCTAGAGCGCACTAGTAGCCACAAAACCCAAGTAGAAACAGTGTGCTCGATCATCCTACATAGCGTTCGACAATACTTCCTAAATAGCACGTTGAATAAATAGTGAGTGAAGTCGTAATCTACGAGGGCCCCTAATAACTGATGACGCTCGATGATGCCGCACATTGTACACACTCGATCTGATAATCAATGGCAAACATCTCGAAGATCCAACAAATCTCTTCCACATCGGAACATATCGAAACTCCATCTAGAACCCCATCATCCACCAATGACGAGGAAACATGTCACACACCTCTCATTCTTCCAATCAACGACGACCAACACCTCGAAGATGCAACAAATCTCTCCCACATCGGAAGATACCCGGAAGATACCGAAACTCCAATTGAAACCACATCTTCCACCAATGATGACACAACATGTCTGACACCTCAAACTCCAACAATCAATATGAGCCACCTCAAAGATCAATAAATTTCTCCCATATCAAGGAAACCCAATTTCTGGTCTCCCCTGATGTCTATAAGAGCAAGTGTAGTGGTTGCCCAAAAATCTTGGTCATCCAATTATAAAAATATATGTTTATTCTATTATTTTATTTGATTAACCAAAAAAGAAAAAGATATATTATAATTTGACACTTGTCAAATTGTTATGGAATGACCAACAATGACCAAGATAGTTTTTGGGCATCATGATGTCCAAAATTTCAACTTTTAAGACCAAAATTTTCTCTCTCTTATTATTATATGATAAAAAATACCCTATCTATTCTATGACCAAAAACTTGGGCAACCACTACACACACTCTAAGTAGCGCGGGAAGGTGAAGGTTGCAAGGGTAAAAAAAATCTCTTGATTAAGATCTTTTCTTATGGATATAGACTTGATGGGCTAAACTTTCCAGAGAACTTTGTTGGGAGAATCTCAAAAGGTTCTAAGTCATATATTGTTAAAGAGAGAGCCAACTTATAATACGTTCTAGAATATTAGTGAAGAGAGCAAGCATACTTCAAATGGAAATATAATATTGTAGAATTCCTTTTATATTATTCGTGAATCATTCTCATGCATAGAATAAATAGTGAAACTTCTACGCGCTTGTTTTATATTAATTAAAGTCCTAGAACTTCACACTCGTTTATTTCGGATTTGAACACTAGTGCCGACCGTGTGGACCTTTTTATCCAAGGAAGGTCTGACATCAGAAGCTCACATCACTCAAATGGATTACTATTTCTTCCCACAACACCCAAACAACATGTCTATGGGGGCGCACAAAACAACAAGAACTTTTTACAACACCTTGACTCTGCAAGCATGCAGAATTGGAACTACAGGGTCCAACAAGAAGTTTGGTCATATGGTGCACTGCCGACCTAGCCTTATGGCCCACCCCCATGGTGGACTTACACAATGCCGCAACCAAGGCAGTAGGCGACGCAACCAACATGGCAAGGTGTTCAGAATCTCTACCATGGGTACATGGAGGATTACCTAGGGAACAAGATAAATAATAATCATTCAATAAATTTTCTAAACCATTTAATGTAAATCCAAGATAAAATGCAAGTAACAAGATAAATACCGGGAATAACTTTGTAATAGTTCAACCATTTCAATATCATAACTTCATTATCATCAATAAGTTTGGGGATTGATGCCCCTCATTAAAAGCACTCGCCACATTCAGAGCTTTCACACAAAATAAATGATAAAAAGGTTCATAAACATAACTAAAAGCCAAAGTTTCATTGTTGAATTTTTTAAAAAGTCTAAGATTTTATAACAACTATCCCAAACGAGTACAATATCAAGGGAGTTCGGAATATATCTGCAAAAAAAGAAGATAAAAGATCCTTGCAAGGCATGCATGAATAAAGTAATTTATAAATGGAGTTCCAATGATGGACAACATCTTTTGGAAAAATTCAGGCTTTAAATCCTTTGTCCTTAAAAATCTTTTTCACTTGTTGGCGGTTCGTCAGCTAGCCCAGATACCACCAACAACATACTTAATAATAGGTTCAATTAAACGATGCAAAATGACTAAACCATCTTGACCAAATAAGTTTAGACTATGACAAGCACATCAGATAGAAAGTAGTTCGTTCCAAGAGTTGGTGGTTGACAATGCAAAAACAACTCTCGGATAGAAGCGATGTTGTTTGACGCGTTGTCAAAGGAAATAGAAAAAACTTTATAGAGCAATCTATATTCCTCCAAAATAGTAAAAATAATTTTACAAATTTCTACAACTGTATGTCTAATGTCTAATACCCAATAAGCCAAAAATCATTTTGCATAGTAAAATGATCATTAATAAATTGACATGTATGACCCATGTATGAATGCATTAATTATCACTCAAATGTCACTACAAATAGAAACCTTACAATCATTTTCACTAAAAAAACTTACACAAATCAAGTTTACGGTTTTTATAAGCTTCCATCACATTTTTTCTTATTGTTTTCCTATAAACCAGTTGATAAGAGGGTTGAACATGATAGTCATCCAATGAATAAAAGCAACACTCTTGGCGAATTGGAATGCAAAATGATCAACACAAATAGAATCGGAAAAAGCATCTTGGCTAGTTGCATATTGTAATTAAATTAATGAGGATTATGAGAAGAAGAAGTTGCAAACCTGATGAGTTAATTGTGATTGACCTCGCACCATTCCTATTTTCTTAGTGTGTATAATGTTACATAGCATCCTCTACCTCTCCATGGATATGTCTTTGGACAATAATTACAATAAACAATATATTTATTGGTAGGTTATCATAATGTCCATTTGATTGAAGCACTCGAGTGGTGGATGAGGATTTTGGAGCAGATGGGAGTGGTGCTTAAGACAATTTCAATCCACCCTTTTTTCCTTAGGGAGGAATAGGTGTGGGCTTCGTCATTGGTGGCACTTGGGCATCACTCTCCCTTGAGCAAAAAGGTGATCATATAATTAATCCATATTTATTTTTGAAAAAATGTAATTAATAAAGAAGAATAATTAAGAGAATGAGACTTGAGAGTAGTAGAGAGAATGAGAGAAAGAGAAATTGAGACTTTGAGGGTATTAGAGATTTTGAGAGAATGAGAGATTGGTATGGGATGAAAATGTGAAAAGATGTGATATTTATAAGGTAGATTTAAAAAAAAAATAGTTGTTGGTTGCCAAAACTGACGATTAACCGTCGGTTTAGCTATAATGGCTAAAAAATCTAGTCATTGGAGCTAGTTCCCAAAAACTAAAAAAATATATCCAAACCACCAATTTGGTCGTCGGTTCCGGTTTGGCCAAACCTCAGTTTGAACCTTCTCAAACCGCAGATTCGATACATCTAAACCTTATCGGGTCCAAACCATGTTCCAGTTCAATTTAGGTTTGGTTTAGGCCGGATTGAACCAGGCCGATTTGTGGATTCAAACCTGAACAAGCACACCTCTTCTCTCATTCAATGATCAGAGGAGGTTTTTGTGCTCAATTTCGTCAAGAGAATTCAGTTCCAACAAACATGACATGCTTGGACATGTAAACTTTGTTTGATGATGATATCCATGCATGGATAGACAATTTAGTGGAGGTTTACCATACAAAGACACATGGAAGCGATTTTAGCTTGTGGAAATCAATGCCAAATCTAGGGACGGTTGATGGCGACTGCCCCTATCTCGCCGAAGTAGTAGTGGGAACGCCCCCATCTTTTGGCGGTGCTCCCGAAATCAAAACGAGTAAACATAAAGAGAGATTGAGATTTTGTGTGCCTAAAAATCAGTTCAGGACCCTCATTTTAAGGCTACTATTAGAGCTTTAATTAAATTGGAGAGTTAATGGTTGGAACTCCAAATATTCGTACTCATGCCACCTGAAGTTTCGAACTGGCAGATGCCATGAATATCAAACTCAAGCAATTAAGCCTCACTTGTTCGATTGTTTAATTGAAGAAGAAGAGGGCTGAAACTTAATACTCCCTCCGTCCCATTAAGTTTGTCCGCCTTTCCATTTCGAGCGTCCCAAAAAGTTTGTCCACTTTTCAAATCTTTCTATTTTTATCTATACATTTTTACACTCTTATCCCTACTTATTCACATATTTTGCCTATAATTACCAACTCTTTCTTCCCCAATAATCTCTCTCCATCTCTTTAACTCAATAAAATCACTATACTTAAACACTTCATACTAAAAAAAACACAGATTTACAATTGATTTTCATTACCAAAGTTTTTATTTTTATTTTTTGAACAAAAAGAGATCCATTTTGATAGCATTTTGGGTCAGATTTTTCGGGCTCATCTCCATTGTTGGATCGATTTTGGATCTCCTCTAGTTGGACTGGTTTTTGGGCCTGATTCAATCCTTCCCATATATACCCCCTTCGAGAGCTCCTATACCCTAGCTCTCTTCATTTGTTGTGCCGCCTCTTATGAGTCCCCTTCTCTCTCTCACAAACCCTAGCTACCTTCATTATTGGACCTGCTCTGGTTTTGGACTGGTGTTGGGCCTGATCTACTTCCCCCATATATAACCCCTTCGAGAGCTCACTAACCCTAACTCTCTTCACTTGTTGTGCCGCTTGTTCTTCATTGCTCTCTCTCTCTGTCTCACAAACTCTAGCTCTCTTTGGATCTCATCATCTCCTCTCTCGGTCTCACACAAAAACTCCTTCAATCTCACATAAAGCTCTCTCGACATTGGATCGCCCTCCCCTGTTTGTTGGTTGGATCGATCTCCTCTGCTTGGTGCTTGTTGTTGGTTGGATCAATCTCCTCTGCTTTGTGCTTTCTCACTGTTTCTTCGTTGGATCCATTACCAACCGGTTGTGGTGAGTGCTTTCTTGATTGGTTCTTCGATCCATTCATCTTGTTCTCCGATCCTCTGCTTGGTGTTGTTGCTTTGATCGATTTGTCTTCTGTTCCTCACTATCTCACTTGTACATTTTTTCTTACTGGATTGATCCATTTTCTACCTTCTCTGGTTGGTGCATGCTTGTCGATTGCTTGGATCGAGGCCTCTTCAACTTCTTCTGGTTAGTTAGCATATTTTTTGTGCTTGTTGCTTTGATCGATTTTTCCTCTGTATTCCTATTTCTCATTGTTGGTTGCTTGGCTTTATCCATATTCTACCTTATCTAGTTGACCGCTTGTGTCAATCGATTGACATTAGTTTCCTCTAGTTCATGCATGCTTGCTTGCTGCTTGGCTTGATCAATCTTCTACCCCCTCTGGTGAGTTTTTCTTGGTGCGTGTTCAATCCGAATTGAATCTCATTGTGGAAATGTCTTTCCTACATGTCTTCCTCACTTTTTCTCTTGTGTTTTACGATTTCTTGCAGATTGGAAGTCCGCTAAGCTGAGATGAGTCTTGATTCCTTCTTTGGTGGCGATGAAAGTCCCTAGTTATCCGATTCATCAGGTTATGCATGCACCGATTCCCCCAATTGTGAGTGGGGGCCTGATTGCAAAGGACTCCACTCCTACAGTCCCAAAAAAGTTGAGGTGGAGACTGATGATGAGGTTAATGGCCCAAAAAGGTCCCCTGAATGTGAAGAGGCCCCTGATAATGAAGAGAGCTATGGTTATTTCGATGAGCATGATGGTGAAGTTTCCCCTGATTCCGAGGATGATAATTAGCTAAGTCCCCTGCTTGAACTTTTTCCTTGCATGTTGTGTGCTTTATCCCCTGTTGTTGCAGTTTCCCTGCATGTTGTGTGCTTTATACCCTGTTGTTGATGTTGTTGCAGTTTCCTTACATGTTGTGTGCTTTATCCCCTGCTTTGTGTGAGTTTCTATCCTTGTTGTGTGTTTGTGTTTGTTTGTTACCAACTTTTTCATTTAATCAATGATGATGCCTTTAAATGATGAGATGCTTGTTCTTTGATGGCTCATTACCACTGACATTACAGTGGAAGCCAACCATGATCATGGCTTTGGCATGCCACTAGGTGTCATGGATTTTGTGCTAGAACTTGTGTCAATAATTTTTCGGGACTTCTAAGGCTGTTTTTTCATTTTTTTTTACTTTTAATCAATGATGATGCCTTGTTAAACTGAGATGCTTGCTCTTTGATAGCTCACTACCATTGACATTTGTGGAAGCCAGTCATGCTCATGGCTTTGGCATGCCACTTTGTATGTGAATGGGAAAATACCAATTTTCCCATCAAATGTGCACTATCCCTCATAATCAAATCTGGGTCTTGCCACTGCAGCAGTGAACATGACATTTGGTATGAACTTGCTTGAGCTAGCTGATTTGTATTTACCTCTCTCATGTTGTGCTAGATATACACGTTGAGATTTCTTGCTTAAGTTGAACCACTTTTCATCTATGTGGACAAAGTCAAACATAAGATAATAATGTGCCTTTGTTTCTGGTGTGGCTCCATTTAGTAGACTGATTATCCATTCTAACCTTGTAAGCTTGTTTGCATCCTTGAGTCATTGCTTGAGAGCATTTGTATGTGGTAGATGCCTCTTTTGAGTAGTCTGCATGTGCTGCTCTTTGACATCTCTAGCTTGGTTGTCAAGTCCCTTGTGCATGTTCTGTCGCCCATGTTAATTGATGTGATTTTTTCAATATCTACCTCTGTCCTTTTTCTGCCTCCATTGTGATACTTTGTGCTGACATTAGGCCTTTGCATTGCTTGAGCTTCTTGTTTGGCCATATTCCATATTCCTGTTGTTGTCCTTGTTGAAACATTGAATTCTGTGGCAACTTCTTGCATTGCCCCCTCATGAGATGTCCCCTTTTTGTTGGTATTTGATGCAACTTCATTATAATGTGAAACCTTTTTTCACTGCTGAACTTCGACTTGCTTGGCTGATGATGTGAACTTTGCGTTTGTTGCTCTTGCATCTCCTCTGGTGGCTGATTGAGATCAAAGCTGTGACTCTATTGTGGTGGGGTTACATCTTCTGGAGGTGGCTTGTTTAGGTAAAAAACTGAACCCATCAAGTTGAAGCAGTGATGCAAAAAAAGGGAAAATTTTGAAGCTTTTTTTATGTTCTGAGATATTCTCTCTTTTAATGCTCTTTGAATGCTCTGTAAATCTGAAAGTGTAAGGGAATTTTTGTTGTAGTGGGTGCTTTTGTACAAGAGATCCAAAAAATGGCTTTTACTCCTAAATAATTGTTATGAAATTAATGAATATAATACAATAAGGTTTAATATATTTATTAAAAAGCATTTATTCATCAGAATGTGTCATGGGCAGAAAAGACAAATGACATTCCTCTATTAAAAATTATAATGAATGATTAAGATGCATGTGTTATATGGGTAGATGAAGTTAATGTACAGTTTATAAAATCCTAGAAAATAAATTAAAAATAGATAAAATATGAATTGTTAAATCATAGTTTAATGGTTCAGATTTTATGAAATTCATTAATAGAGTTAATTTATAACTCCAATAAAGATACAAAAAATCCACATAAACGAATTTTTTATAATCTTATTTACATTGATACGGTTACTAAGGAAAGAACCGAACCAATGCTCGTTCCCGAGCGGTGGAAGTCGACAAGAAAGGTCGGCGGCCTGGAGGTGAAGGGTGACGAAGGGAAAGGAGGGAGAACAAACAAAATTAGGGCAAAACTATTTTATAGGACAAAACTATTTTATTGGATAATCAGAAAGAGAATTATATGAAAGTATTTATACTAGCCCTAACGGTTCAAATAAAGCGTCCCGAAAAAGTACTGTAAAGAAAGCCCGAGAAGGAGTTTATAACACTGTTTAAAAATTAAATTAAAACACTAGAAAATTAGTCCCTAAATCTAACCGGAAGGCGTTGCGTCCGCTTGGGCCTGCTCGTCGTGGTGCTTGCCACGGCCTGAGGCGTATCAATCTATCCTCCGTTGAGGTTCGACTTGTCCTCAATGCGTAAATCGGGAAAAGCTCATTGCAAGTGCTCCACGGGCTCCCAAGTGGCATCATTTTCGGACCCATCAGTCCACACTACGTGCCATTCCAAATGAGGTTGGACGTGAACATGTATGATGCGTTCAGTAATGGCACGCAATGGCATGGAGAGCGGCTGAGCATTGACGAATTCGGGCGGAAATACAGGCTTTGCTGGAATCACGCCATCGTGTATATAAGGGCGAAGCAATGAAACATGAAACACATCATGTATTTTTGCATTCGGCGGAAGGGCTAACCGATAGGCAACTGCGCCAATGCGCTCAGTGATCTTGAAAGGCCCATAAAAGTGCCGAGCTAACTTCGCAGACAATGGTTTAGTTACCGAGTGTTGGCGGTACGACTGGAGTTTCAACAAGACTAAATAGCTTGCCTCAAATCAAGATCACGACGATGAGAGTTTGCTTGAGCAACCATCTGCTGCTGCATCTTGCGGAGATTGGTGCGCAGAAGCTCGATCAGTTGTTCGTGTTCCTGCGCTGATGTGCGCGCCACCGAAGGAGGTCCAGCAGGTTGTGTGACACGAATCAAAGCGGGTAGTTCACGCCCATAGAGAGCCTGAAAAGGTGACATGCGGAGCAATTCAGGGCTAATTCCGCCCATGGTAAAAACTCAACCCATTTTTTTGGCCGGCCTTGTGTAAAGGCACGCAAATATTGCTCCAAGCCCCTATTTTTAACCTCCGTCTGACCATCCGTTTGAGGGTGGTAAGCGGAACTATGACGGAGAGTTGTTCCACTAAGGCGATGTAGCTCCTTCCAAAAAGTACTAGTAAAGATCAGATCTCTGTCGGACAAAATAGGTCGGGATGCCGTGATGCTTTACCACAATCTCCACAAATAAAGATGCAACCTTAGGGGCATCATATTGAGCGCCTAAAGCATCAAAATGGGCGTACTTGAAAAGGCGATCCACCACCACTAAGATCATTGTAAAACCGCGTGAAGGAGGCAAACCTGTAATAAAATCCATGGACACTTCATTCCACACCTTATGCGGTATCGGAAGGGGCTGTAACAGACCGACAAGTTGTAAAACCGGGAAAGGCTGCCGTGGAAAAATCGGGAAGCTGTAAAACCGGAGGACTCATCATCACTGATTTGAGCCGCTCAAAGGATGTCGTGGCTGCATCGGACCAGCTGAATTTGTCCTTCTGTAATAGCTTGGTAAGGGGATTTGCCAACAGAGCATAATTACGAATAAATTTGCGATAATAACCCGTCAAACCAAGGAATCCGCGCAGTTGACGGACGGATTTAGGCGTCGGCCATGTGGACATTGCAATCAATTTATCCGGATCAGCGAGCAGCTTGTCGGCGGAGACAATATGGCCCAAGTATTTGACTGATTGTGTGCTGAACGAGCATTTTGAACACTTGACAAAGAAGTGGTTGGTCTGCAGAATCTGAAGGACAATATCAAGATGGCGAATATGAAAGTCCAAGGAAGCGTTGCAAACCACGATGCCGTCAAAGAAAACAATGACAAAGTCGTGCAAATAATTCGCAAAAATCAGATTCATAGCGACTTAAAAATTAGAAGGCACGTTCGTTAATCCGAACGGCTTCACCAGAAACTCGAAGTGCCCGTCATGCGTACGAAAAGTTGTCTTATGAATGTTCGAGCTGTGCATTCGAATTTGATGGTAACCTGAGCGCAAATCAAGCTTAGTAAAGAAGACAACATTACCCAACTCATCAAATAATTCATTAGTTGTTGGAATTGGAAACTTATCAACGACTGTGGCGGTATTCAATGCTCTGTAGTCGATGCAGAAGCGGAAACTATCGTCCTTCTTTTTGACGAGCAATGCCGGGATGAGAACGGGCTTGTCCTATGCCGAATTATGCCCTGTTTCAGCATATATTGTACTTGGCGCTCGATTTCCGTCTTTTGAAAATACGGATACCGGTATGGCTGTACATTGACCGATTTGGATTTGTTGAGCAAATGAATTCGATGGTCCCATGGGCGTTGGGGGGGACAAGATAGTATGCATTCTGAAAACCGATTCATGGATCAAGAGGAGCTCACGCACACGTGGATGTATATCCACCGGAATGTCACACACGACAACGGCGGCTGGCTCGGAATGAACCGACAGCACTTCAAAGCATTTGGCCACCTCCTCTGCCGCATACAAGCAGTTGAGAGCATGCAGAGAGTTAGCTTTTGGCGGTGTCGAGTCACCATGCAGAAGAATCGACTGGCCTTCCCAATCAAATTCCATCGTCAATTTCGCATGATCATGCGACCCCTTGCCTAAAGTTTGGAGCCATGCCAAGCACAACCTGTGGTCCATGGACATCCAAAACAAACAAATCAATAGGGAAAACATGATTTTTGTAATCGTACCAGAGTAGTTGGGCAGTGATGTTTGCATAATAATGAGGCGTCGTTGCCGACATAAACTCAAAAGGGTGTCACTTCCGATAATTGGAGATGCAAACCTTCAACGACGGAAGGGTGAATAAAGTTGTGTGTGCTACCGCCATCAATTAACACTTGCACCGACATATCAAGAATGGATCCCCGAATCGTTAGATATCGCGAATTAGTGCGGCCCTCCATAGAAAGTACACTCGATATATCTCTAGTAACCGCCAAAACATCATTATCATCGATAACATCGTTGTCATCCGAATCATCGCTACTCAATAATGCTAAAAAGTGGTGTTTGCAACGATGCCCAAGCATAAATTGCTCATCACAATTCCAGAAAAGTCCTTTATTTAGATTGTTCTTCCCGCTCTGCCGCGATGTGGTGAGTTTGGTGGTGCCGCGACTAGTTGTGTGTTTGGAGGGCCAGCCCCTGAATGTGTCACGCCTGATGGGCGAACACCAGGCGAATTCTAGCGGCGTTGAGTTTGTTGGCTAGAGATGGTGTCCAAATACGAGGCCGCTAATTCCCAAGCCAAGGCAAAAGCTTGAGCAATCGTAGTCGGATTACGCAAGTTGAGCTCGCGTTTAACAGGTTGTTTCAAACTAGCTTTGAATAGAGAAATCACAGTAGCTTCCGATAGGCCTTCCACTTTATTCAAAAGGGTCTCAAATTCGGTTTGATAATCTAACACTGAAGTCTTTTGTTGTAATTTCGTCAATAAGCCCACGTAATCCTCATACTGATGAGGGTTGAACCGCTGTTTTACGGCTTCGAGAAAGGTGTCCCAATTCCGTATGAAATTATTCTAATGTTGATAGCGGAACCATGCTGACGTCGGGTGCTCAAATAGCATACCAACAAGTTGTATACGATCCGCAACTGTCATCTGAAAGTAATCGAAATAGCATTGGACCTTATAGATCCAACCCGTCGGATCCATTCCATTAAAACGAGGGGCATCAACCCTATTTTTCTGGTAATCCCCTTGTCGAGCCCACGCAAGCCCAGTCGTGTGTTGGACAACGGCAAGCGCCGCCGTTGGGGGAAGAAAATTATGGCATGGCTGTTGGTGTGGGACGACGTCAAGCGCTACAGGCGGTTGCTGGTTGATAATCGCTGCTGGTGGTTGTTGGCCATTCACAGCCGGTGGTTGTTGCTGTGCGGGAATAATCGGTTGCCCTTCTGGTAGATGTTGGCGGCCATCAGCGAGCGGATGTGCAATTTGAACTCCCCAATTTGCCTCATTGATTATATTCCGAGTGTCCATTAGACGACAGACTTGATCCAATCGGCGTCGCTGCTGCTCATGCTCCCGGCGTTGTGCTTGCAATTCGAGACGCTGGGACTCTTGTTCTTGACGAGTCGTTCGAAGTTCCAACGACATCGTTTGAAGGATTTCACGAATCTCTTGAAGATCTTAGGACTGAGGTAGTACCCGTAACCTGGGACGTTTCTTCGTCGTTGGTCATGGGAAATTGTGCGTTCAAAGGATGAAAGCACCAATTGTTACAGTTCTCAAGGCAAGAACCGAACCAATGCTCGTTCCCGAGCGGAGGAAGTCGACAGGAAAGGTCGGCGGCCTGGAGGAGAAGGGTGACGAAGGGAAATGAGGGAGAATAGACAAAATTAGGGCAAAACTATTTTATTGGATAATCATAAGAGAATTATATGAAAGTATTTATACTAGCCCTAACCGTTTAAATAAAGCGTCTCGAGAAAGACGCGTAAAGAAAACCCGAGAAGGAGTTTATAACACTCTGTTTAAAAATTACATTAAATCAAAATATTAGAAAATTAATCCCTAAATCTCACCAGGCGTATCTTACATATACACGACTGCTAATTAACAACCAAAAAATTAGAACTTTGTTACCTGCTTAAAAAATGAATGTTTAAAGCATCAATATTTTCCCTTCAATTAAGTTAAGCAGATTAATGCAAGTCGATTGATCTGATCCATTACATACTCTTATTGTAAGGGTTTCGACTCCAAATCATACCATTAAAAAAACAGATTCTTAGTGATTAAAAAAATGAATAAGATGGTGTTAAGGGTCCGTTTGGATTACAAAGATTTTGCTTTATAAATCATGTTTATGCTTTATAGGTTCACTGTTTGAAAACTTTGTTTGGATGTGAATTTTAAAGCAGAAAATTTACTTTATCTCTAATGAAACATTATTTAAAATAAAAAATCAGCTCTAGATATTTCTCTTCCCAACCAAAGCCTCGAGGATCTCCATCGGTACCCCCGCACACCGCACTTCTCAATCTCCCACAAAATTCCATTGTTATCAGTTCAAATAAGCTTTGGCGTCGGCGCTCCCACCTATAGATCTAAACCTGGTGCCCTTCTATTCTGTCCTCCAACTCCGATGTCGACACTCGTCACACTCCCACTTGTAGATGTAACCCTGATCCTCCAAGGTATCGACTTCCATACCAAACTTCATCTCCGGACGATCGGACCCACCTTTTCCGCTGGCCCCTCCTCTAGACCCACCATCGGAATCTCCCCCTCCCCTTTACGACCACCTTCTTCTTCCTCTGGTTTTGGCTTTCTATGTATGCAAATTGTGCAAGAAAAATGGAGAAAAAGAAATAAGAAAGAAAAGGAAATATATAAAAAAGAGTCTAGAATGGTCCGTAGACAGATAAAAAAACTAAGGCAATTCAAACAAGATTTATGTACAATAATGAGTTTTGAAGAATAAACACTTGTAAAGCAAAATTAGTTTATAAACTTGATATCTAAACGGAGCCTAAGTGTTAACCTATGAAAAAGTAACAGTAAAACTAGGAAGTAGATTGTAAGACTTGGGATTGGAGATCCTTTTACATGTTGAAAGAAAATTACACTGTAATTCAAAATAACATAACTTTACATATTAATACTCTCTCTGTTTTACAATAGATGTTCATTGGCAAATTTACACATATATTAAGGAAATAAAATTCTCTCAAAATTACCCCTATTAAATAGTACTCCTAGATTCCTACTCCTAAAAATTGTTTTGTACTTTTGGGAGAAGTGTGTAGGATTATTGTGATATAATTATTAGGGATATAAATGGAAAGTTATGGACAAAATTCTTATATTGACATCTATTGTAAAACAAGAAAAAAAAAGATTATATGGGGAGAGTATAATATTTGTTCACTTTCCTTTATAAAAGAAATATTATTCTTAAGTCGAAAAAAAAAAGAAAGATGGACTATAATGGTTAGGCATCTATTATTAAAGTTTATGAGCCGTTCACATGGAAAAGATGAACCATAATGATTAGGCATCTATTATTAAAGTTTTTGGGCCACTATTATTAAAGTTTTTGGGCCGTTCACATGAGAGTGCACGCGATTATTAGTGTATATATATAGATTGGGCCTATATATAATCATATAAAGTTTCATTTTACAACAATTAACAATACGAGAAATAATTCATACACTTTCACGGAGTATAATAGTTTATTTAATTTTTGATTTTTCCAAATGTAGCAATGCATATTTTCGAGTCTCGACACGAAATACATATTCAGATATTCTCAACATTATTACGCTTTAATGAATGGGAATTCATGTTGAATTCTCTAATTGCTTAGCTTTTTTGGATTAGTCATGCTTCTAGATGGTGTTTAACCATACGTCTGTAAGTTCATGACGTTTATAAAAGTGATGGAGGCTTCTTCCTTTTATGACACCATACAATGCACGTCATCCCACATACGTCATCAAGTATCAACGAACGAACGTGCTTTTATCTTTTTGTTTTTGTTTTCGGGAACTTGCCAAGACCAAAAGAATTGACTTCATAGCTACTAGATATTTGGATCTTACTAAACGTACTTCACGCACATACTATTATTTTATTGATGTGCCATTAGGAATCCTAACAGTTGGAGAATTTTGGACAACCCAGCCTTGTCTTATTCATACTTGCTATAATTTTCTTATTTGAAACCAACTTTTATAAAAAATAAATATATTTTTTATATTTTTCAAAACAAAATTACAACTATCTACTTTAATGTAAAATAATGTAAAAAGTAATTACTTATTAGCAAAAAAGTGCTTATTTACACAAATTATAGCAAGGCAAAGTCTTTTTAAATTTTAGTTAGTTCTAAACAATAGCAATATAGTACACTACTTATTTTTAGACTTCTCACCTACCTAGCTGCTTATCTATCTATATATTAAAAATAGGTCTTGTTAAGTAAATCTAATTAATGAAAAGATCGAGCACCCAAAACATTATCCATAGATATCTATTAGAGCATATGATTTGTCTTATCAATAAAAGCACATTTAAAAATTAAAAGAAACTCCAAATCTCTACAATTTTAAAAACTAATATCTACCAAACTTATAAATATATAAATTTAAATAATTACCTAACTAAATATGAAAAAAAACAAAATATTTACTAAACCAAATTTCTAAATATACAAATTTAAAATAATAACCTCAAGTCGCATATAATATTTTTATATTATTATATTCACAAAATTTTCTTTATTTTTGACTTCTTTATCATGCTTATAGATTTGTACATTTATATTTTTACATTGCATATAACAGATGTTTACAGTTTAATAGGGTAAATATGTAACTAAAAAAATATAAATATAGTCATTCAAAAGTATGTATATACAATTTAAAAACATGAATGCATATTGATTAACACAATATATAACATATTATGTATATAGATTGAGGTTCAATAGAGAACAATTAAATATGAGAGAACAAGAGAATAATTGTAGGCCTTTGGATGATATTCCATTAAATGGCTAAGATTACATATTTAAAATTGACTCAATTTTAAATTTCAACCCAATCCCTTAATTATAGCAAGTATTTATTGATTTTCGGATTTATAGCAAAAATCACAATCCCTTAATTATAGCAAGTAAATTTCAACATCTGATGTGTATAAATTCTCTTCATTCAAATAACTGAATTTATCTCCCTCGAACTCTGAAATTGTATTATAAAATACGTCATGTATAATCAGGAATACTGATTGTATATAAGATAATATTACATGTATATAGACATAAATACGGTGTATGCAGAGAACATTTATACATGTTTACGCAATACATATATCATATACTTTGATAAAGATGTTTTATACAGATTTAGGACATGTATATACACATCAGCGTATATGGATCACAGGTATATGTAACAGAGGTCATGTGAATAGAAGTGTATATAAATTCTAATAATTGTATATAACAATACAACTATTGTATACTAAGATCAATATAGACACATCATACTCATTCGTGTATAATTGGTATATTAATTTCTAATAATTGTACACATATATTAAAATGGTGTATATGCTCAACATTTGTACATTTTTTTTGATTCAACGTATAATTAAAAATAGTTTACAAATAAGTCATGTATATTAACTGTGAATTACATGTATATACGCTAATAACGAATGTATACATAATTCAAAATGTACATGTAAAAGACATGTTTTCATTAATTGTACATACAATAATGCAAACAATATCCAGCCACATCAATTTTGTAAACATTTATTAAGTTGTTATATACAATATTATAATATATATATATATATATATACACAAAGGATCGACGCTTGCTCGGCGTGGTGGTTCGTGGTGGCCGGAATTCTCCAACCAGCAGTTCTGACATTCAGCGTGCAGTTCTGAGCAGTTCAACGTGGTGGTTCGTGGTGGTTTTGGCAACGTGGTGGTTCGACGTGGTAGTTCAAGCAATTCCGACGGCGCTTCCAGCGCAATGGAGGTTGCATGTCTCCAGCGACGCCGGGTCTCGGTGGTGCCCGAGTCTCCAACGACGGCGGGTCTCGGTGGTGGTCGGGTCTCCAGCGACGGCGGGTTCGGTGGTGGCCGGTTTCAACGTGACCGGCGCAATGGAGCAATGGAGCGGTTTATAGCGTTGATTTGTCTCCAGAGATCTTCTCCCCACAATGGGCGATTTATCACGTTAAACACAATTTTCAATTTTTCCAAAATTTTAATTATGGTAGTTAGAAGGAGTAAATCATGGGGAGAAGATCTCTCCTATTTTTGACTTTTTTGTTATTTTTTTTTAATATTATAGATACTAATTCTACCATCCATCTCCAATCTCATCCAATTGATGAGATTTGTTCTCTATAGGATCTTGTTCTCTATAGAACCTACCTCTTATGTATAATTGTATAAAAAAAAGTGACAAAGCTAACCCATACATGACACGAGCACTCAAATAGTTGGCTGATCTATGTACGTACAATTTAAAAGAGTTTAAAAACACTTTAATTGGAGTCATCGTGTGACTTCCAAACGAGTTTTCAACTGCTGCTTCATTTTAGTGAACGTAATGAAACTGCATATCATTGGTAAATATGAGAGCAATTCATCATATTTTTCAACTACAGCATGGATAATATGTTAGATAGTCATATTACTCATATGCATAATGCATATGATTCATAGCATTAGTGCTATTATATATAGGGGCGTTCAATTGAAACAACGCGAGAACAAATTTGGAGTTGTTAGATAGCTTTGATATATAAGATTCTCTTTATTTGATTTTCATAATTAAAAAAAAGTTCTTAGATCAAATTGAGATGAATGGCCCGGGTTAGACGGTCATGACTCGTATAAATGGGTTGATGTACCGGTAATTGGTGGTTGTCTGTACTGGCCATCGGCTCTGACCACCAGGTGACCAGCATTGGCCGTTGGACTGTTCTAAATATCCCCGCCTAGCTCCGTCTAGGCCTTGTTTAGGTGCTGGAAGTTCCTACTCCGCCTAGCCTTCTAGCCCGTCTAGGAGACCGCCTAGTCCGCGCGTCTAGATGCTCGTTTAGGCCGCCTAGGCGCTAAGCAGTTCCTCTTCGCAGAGGGACCGCCTAACGTTTTTTAGAACACCGGCCGTCGGATCTCTGATGTTGACCCTTTTTCCAACTTTTTTTAGGCTGATATTTTTTCCCTCTTGCATTTGAATGTACATTTTAGTATAATTCAAATGCACATAAAATTCAAAATAAATTGATTACATTTTTTTTTGTCTTATGCATTTAAATGCATATTTATTACGATAAAAAATGTACATTTAGTTTCAAGATTTTTCAATTTAGAATTCATCTTCTGTAATAACCTCGTTGGAGTTGTTTGCTTTGGAAATGCCTAGACGACATGTTCAAAACAAATTCACTTGGAGCATTTTAAGATGTACAATATGGGCACTTTAAAGTGAATTTGTTGTGAACAAGTCAACTAAGAATAAATCGAATTATTTAGAAAAAACACTCTCTTTTTCAAAAAACACTTTCCCCGCCTAGGGTTTTTCTGTGCTCTACCACCGCCGTTTCATGGCGGCGCCGCCTGACGGCTCCCCAAAGACACCGACTCCGCCTGATCCGCCTCCTTCTGCTATGGAGGTGGATCTTCCAGCAGCCAAAGTGTTGGCCATTGGTAACGGGGGACAGGCTACAACTGGTAGAATGGTTTCTCCGGCCACAACGCCATGCAGTCTTCAGTTGAACTCTAATGCAACGCTCTCCCCGGCCATGCAACTCCGGTCATACAAAGACATGGTCACTGGTTCACAACCACAACCTAATGGTGCTCAGGTTGGTAGTCAAGACGATTGGATTTGGAAGGAAAGACCGGATCTATATGATACGGATGATGATGAGGACGATGGTAATCAAGATCCCTTATGCCCTACTATCAAGTTTACTGCTGACGAAAAACGGGCAATGAGACGCCCATGGGCGAAATCCCTCATTATCCACATGTTCAATCGTGGCCCGAGCTACACTACTATCAAGAAGAGGCTTGAACAAAAGTGGGCACTGAAGGGCAAACTGACCCTAATTGATATTGGCAATGCACATTACGTGGCCAGGTTCGCTAATGAAGATGATTACACTCGTGTGCTAACCCAAGGCCCATGGATGCTTGGCGATAATTACCTTATGATGCAACGTTGGAGACCAAATTTTAACCCATACACGGATAAACAACAGTTTTTAACTGCTTGGGTCAGAATTCCGGGACTTAGCATGGAGTATTTTAATTCAACGTGCATCCGTCGTATCGGGGAACAAATTGGACAAGTCACGAGGATCGACAACACCACTGCGGCGGCGGACCGAGGTCAATTTGTTCGTTTTGGGGTTGAAATAGATCTCTCCAAATGCCTTCTCCCCAAGTTCAGATACCGGGGTAGAAATTGGCCGACACAATATGAAGGCATACGTAGTTTGTGTTTTGAATGCGGAGTGATCGGTCATTCCAAAGAAAATTGCCCGACTCTTCTCCCAGAACCAGAAGAAAACTCAGATCAGATGGCAGCTAATCCTACGCCTAAATCTGCTCTTGAAGAACAACTAGAGCTTGAAACTTATGGTCCATGGATGAAGGTCGTCAAACCGGTTCGGAAACCAAACCAGAGCGCCGACTCGGGCCAGAGAAATAAGGCGGTCGATAAGGCGGCAGATATGCAAGTCAGGAACTTGAACCCGCATCAAACCATGGGATCGAGGTTCGACGTCATGTCTCAAGAGGAGAGCCCTTGTGATGTCAACAATGATGACAAGGAAAACAATCAGGAACCCAACACAGATACGACGCACGCCAATCCGGAGTCCAGCTCAGTGCCAAGTCACATTCCATCTGCTGCGGTGGCGTCCTCATCAGCAAACCCTAGTACAAAAGCGCTAATGATCGTATCTTCCACTGGAGTGGGGCCAATCTCGGAAAATATGATCGCAAAAGATTCGGTTGGCTCGGGTGCATTGATAAGGCAGGTTGATATTTCGCATAAGGAAACACGAGTTGGTGAGAAAAATCCGGCCCCACGCAAAGATAAAAAAGATAAAAGGGATCCCAAAAATCTTGCACTTGCTCCATCTAAAAGATCTCAATCTAAACTTGCCAACAAACAAGCCGTAATCTCCAAAGATACTGAGATCAAAAAAGCGCAATTACTTGCAGAGCAAGCACATTCCCTCTCTAACCCTAACAACCATTGAACGAAGAGTGTCTCATCACCAGTAGAAACCCAAGCCATAATCACAGACGCCCCAAAAGTCCCAACTTCCTTGCCTCAACCTCACCATGTCCCTTCCCACACAGCTCCGCCCCCGAGTGCTCTACCCGGAGATTGTTCATATCACCCGAAGCCTCCTGATATCGAACATGAATCCGGGACCGATCCTCCCAACTCTTCCCAAACTTGCAAACAAGATGATTGCCGAGTTCTTGCCAATGAGGGCGGAGACGAACCCTCTTCTGTACCGGATCTCAAAGCCTCCCATGTTAACTCAAGCTCTCAATAGGCTTGCCGAAGCCTCGGTAGCCTATATGCTCAATACTATTGACCCCATGCAACCCGTGTTTGGTCCTCTGATTAATTCTTTTATCTCTATGAATAATATCAGTATGATGATCTGGAATGTCCGAGGGGCAGGTAATGCCCGCTTTATCAACTCGTTAAGAGAATTGGTTCGTTTGAATCGCCCAAGCGTGCTGTGTTTGGTTGAACCGCGTATTAGTGGTGTTCGCGCAGATGAGATATGTCGGCGTATTGATTTTGATGGCATGTTGAGGGTGGAAGCGGATGGTTTTGCTGGTGGAATCTGGCTGTTTTGGAAGACATCAGAAATTATTGTGGTTCCGATCTCTCTTCACCGTCAACACATAACGGTTGAAATCTCTCGGAGAGGTGAGGAACCGTGGCTTCTCTCTGCAATCTATGCGGCTCCGAACCCGGCCCGACGGATGGATCTTTGGGATCACTTGAGGAATTTTGCTCATTTGAATAATAGGTCGTGGCTTCTAACTGGAGATTTCAACGCTACCACTGGCCCTAACGAAAGATCTTCTTCTTCAGTTGGCTCCAATTATTCCTCGCATACTTTCTGTCAGTGGATCAGTGATTTATGCTTGCTGGATTTAGGATTTTCAGGGCCACCGTTTACGTGGTCCTCTGGAAACTCGGTACAAAACTGGTCAGCGGCAAGACTGGATCGAGCCATGTGTTCGGAATCTTGGTTTGAAAAATTCCCTTCAGGATCAGTGCAACATCTTGTGGCTCCATATTCTGACCATCTCCCGATTCTGATCAATACTGTCCATGGATCATCTATTCAGAGTAGCAGCAAACCGTTTCGCTTTCAGCCTTCCTGGCTGTTACATGAGAATTTTAATTCGTTTCTAACTTCCAAATGGAACTCAGAATCGGAGTTAACACCTGCCCTCTCGTCTCTTGCTTCTGACCTCTCGTCCTGGAATAGGGACGTGTTCGGAAACATCTTCCACCGAAAGAGGAGATTGTGGGCCCGTCTGAATGGTGCTCGAAAGGCTCTTGCTTCCCGGCCCATACAACGATTAATTGACATTGAAAGATTTCTGTGCAAAGAGCTAGAATCGGTCCTTGATCAGGAGCAACTTCTATGGTTCCAAAAATCTAGGGCCAATTTCCTTGTTGACGGTGATCGAAACACTCGGTACTATCATCTCTCTACTATGATCAGAAGATGCTCGGCTCGAGTCACACGTCTCCAAGATAGTGCCGACAACTGGATTTCAGATGAGCAAGCCCTCAAAAATATGGTGCTGAATTTTTTCGCCAGCCTCTTCACATCTAATCAAAGCCCGCTTGAGGTCCACTGGCCACCGATTGTTACAGGATTCCCCCAGCTCTCACAAGACCTGATTGCAACTCTCAATTCTGATTTTACAGCTTTGGAAGTTGAATATGCTCTCAAATCAATGGGCCCTTATAAGGCCCCGAGTCCCGATGGTTTCCCCGCTATCTTCTATCAAAAGAACTGGAGTATTGTTGGGGCACAAACCATGGAACTTGTTCTCAAGGCTTTGAACACAGGGGTTTTCCCGGAGCGGCTAGGTGATGCTTTGATGACTCTGTTGGCTAAGATCGATGGCCCAACATCAACCAACACACTATAGACCGATCTCCCTATTGAATGTGTCTTACAAACTGATCACCAAGGCGCTTGTGAACCGTCTAAAACCAGTTTTACCAACGCTTATTCACCCAGCTCAAGCGAGCTTCATCCCCGGACGCAAATTGTAGACAATGTTGTGGTGGTTCAGGAGGCGATTCACACGATGTCCGCTTACAATGGTTCTACTAGATGGATGATGCTTAAAATCGACCTCGCTAAGGCGTATGATAGAATATGATGGGAGTTCTTGGAGTCTGTTCTTGTGGAGGCTCACTTCCCTTCTCGTTTGGTGAACATCATCATGAAAACTCAGAGTGAAGGGCTGGTGGACCTTCTTTGGAATGGGTCTTACGCAGGCCAATTCAAACCTTCTCGAAGTGTTCGGCAAGGTGATCCGTTATCGCCCTATTTGTTTGTGTTATGTATGGAGAAGCTCTCGCACATCATCCAGGACTCTGTTAATGCGAATATTTGGAGGCCGATTGAACAGGGAGGCGTCCGAATTTCCCACCTTTTTTACGCAGATGATCTGATCTTGTTTGCTGAGGCCTCAAAGGATCAAGCTGAAATAATTAAACAATGTCTTGCACATTTTTGTGATATATCGGGTGATCTTGTTAACTACAACAAGAGTTCGGTTTTTTTCTCCAGAAAAGTGAGGGCGGTAGTGAAATCTGAAATTAGTCAGTGCTTGGCAATGTCAATTGTTGAGGACTTCGGAAATTATTTGGGTACCCCGATGATATGTGGAAGGCTGACAAATGAGAATTTCCAGTTCACGCTCGATCGTGTGACCTCTCGTATTAGGGGGTGGCACACGCGTACTCTTTCGATGGCTGGCCGCACAACGTTGGCAAATTCTGTGTTGACAAGCATTCCGATGTATGTTATGTAGACGAATCTGATTCCAAGGGCTGTTTGTGATTCCATTGATAAGCATATTTGCGAATTCGTTTGGGGTTCAACAGCTGACTCAAAACGCATTCATCTGTTGGCAAAGGAGAAAATCGCCCGCCCAAAAAAGGAAGGCGGTCTTGGAATTCGTTCCATGCGACACTCGAACTCGGCCACGCTGGCCAAGCTCGGTTGGTGCTTTCTTAACGATCCCGACACAATCTGGGGTCGTGTATTGAGAGGTAAATATTGCCATGGCCGGCTCGATATTGATATGCTCAACTCTAAGCCGAACTCTTCCAATATTTGGAAAGGAATTGTACATGGTGCTGCAATTTTATCTAAAGGTATCCGGATTTCATTTTGCAATGGACGATCTACTCTCTTTTGGTTTCATCCATGGGTTTCCTCTACCCCTTTGATCGACTCAGCGACCCAGCCGGTTCCGGAGCCTCTGATTGGTTTTACGGTTGCTGAATGTTGGCTTGGTTTCACTTGGAATTGGGACCTGATTTCGCCTTTCCTGAACCACCATACTTGCCTTCAATTGATGGCGATTCAGGTGCAGCAAGATGACAAATTAGAAGATCGTATTTTTTGGGACCCTTCTCCAAGCGGTATTTTTTCGACAAGCTCCGCGATGCGGTTGATAAGGGAAGGTTCCGAGCCACCTGTGCAGCCGCAATTTCCCTGGCCTCTAATCTGGTCACTGCCAGCTCAGCAAAAGGTACGCAACTTTATTTATTTGTTGGCCAACAATAGTGTTCTCTGTAATGCTAATCGGTTTCGTCGACATCTTTCACCGTCGGCAAGCTGTCCGAGATGCAATGCGGACGAGACAGAGTTGCACATGCTTCGGGATTGTGTGCCCATACAGAACGCTTGGCTAGCCTTGTTTGGTAATGCTCCTTCGACTAATTTCTTTGCTTGCTCAGATCTCCAAAGTTGGCTTTCCATGTCAATTAAATGCAAAAGCAAGGAGAGTACCCAATTTGCAAATATGCTCTGGTATTCATGGAAGTGCCGTAACCAACTGGTGTTCAAAGGCCATAATGATCTTTCAAGACTTACTGCAATTGTTTGCTGTATGACGGATACCTACTGGTCTGTTAAAAATGGTAATGTCAATGATTTTGGCCTTACTTCAATACCTTCCCCTGTTCCTGCTACTTGGGTTCGTCCTCCGCAATCATGGTTTAAACTCAACACCGATGGCTGCTCGAAGGGAAATCCGGGTGTCACAAGTGGTGGCGGTTTAATCCGGGACCATGATGGAAATTTTATCCGCGATTTCATGCTTACTTGTGGATGCTGTAATGCAATTACAGCTGAGCTCAAGGCTATGGAACAGGGATTGCAGATGGCGACGGATTTGGGTATCACCCAGCTGCTGGTGGAAACAGATTCAGCGGAGGTGGCGAGTCTCCTCAACTCTCACTCGATCTCTAACCATCAATGCTATGCACTGGTGTGTAAGTGCCGCAACTTGCTGCAGGCCTCGCAATGGACCGCCCGGGTTATGCAGGTCAAGCGTGGAGCTAATCGTGCTGTTCACTGCCTCGCAAATCAAGCTCTGAAGGACAACTTCCCTCTGATTTTCAGACACTACCCCTGCCTTTCTTTCTAGCATTATTACAGATGAAATTGTAGCCTCTATGTAGGCAATACTATGCTTTTATAATATATTCTCCTTCATATCAAAAAAAAAAACTAAGAATAAATCGAGCAAAGACAGCCGGACATCAGTAAGCTAACAATTGTAAGTAAGGATCACTGCAGGGCAGTAGAAAAGAAGAAGAATTTGAATGTGGGCTGAAAGGGTAAATTGATTTGAGCGTAACGAATAGATGTGTCGCGAAAAGGAACCGCTGCCTTAGAAACAAATCGCCCTGACACGGTGCAGATCAGAAAGCGGCGTTTGTCCCCCAAGGTTAGCACAGCTCTCCTCGATTCTATGCACTTCAGAAAAGAGGAGATGGGATCCTCGGAACTCAAAACAGAAGATAGAGCGGGTTTGCGGATTTAGAGAACAGAAAGAAGATGGCGTTTTTGGATGATTTTTGAAGAGCAGAGAAGAGCTTCTTTAATAGAGGAATGCTGGAGTCAGTTTTGCTCCGCTCCCTCAAATCTCTCCACTACTCCACGAATCAGCAAAGTGGTTGGAACAGAAAACGTGTTTTATTTTAAAAAATAAATCTGGGATAAGTCCCACGTTTCAGAAAATCTCGCCATCAGTTTATAAGAAAAAGTCAAAACCTGAAGTTGCGGAAGAATCATTGAATAGGATAATCCGCAACTCAGTTGGCCCTTTTATCCACAAAAAGTTTAGCAAACCCATAAAAGGATGGCCCCACCACACCGCGCATGTGTCACAAATACGAGCCGAGCCGGCCGGACGGCGGCGGCGGCGCGCGCGCGTGGGGACTCCTTCTCCTCTCAACCCTTTAGGAGCTTTAGTGTATGTGCTCCTTATAAATGGCATCAAATGCCCACAAAAGTCCGATGTGGGACACTGGTGAAATCCCCCACACTTTGCTTTTACATGGAATTTATTCCAACATTCCCCCACAAAAGCAAAGTGTTAGTCTGTTATGAGTTTAGTAGACTCAGTGCTTCAGCATTGGTATCTTTCGATTTGAACCAACACTTTAGTGAACGTGAGAATATTCTCATGTCAAAGGGAGTGACTGGAGTCTTGAACTCCTTGACACTTTTGAGAACGTGACCCATGAACACACACCTTGTCTTAAGTCCCAGTGATCCCGCATATGAGTTATCATCATCACCCTTGGGATGCTCATGAGTACTCTCTAAAGAACTTCTCAAGTTCTTAATTTAGGATCAAACCCTAGTAGTACTCAAGTAGGTGACATCATCAAGTCTGTCTCATACAGACCACCCTTATTAGGGCTATGACGTCATGAAGAACAATTAGTTCAACCTCTCAATTTTCTCGCCATAGGATTAAGAAATCTCAAACTTTCATATGGGTTTTAGACCCATTCCCCTCGACGATTCCAGGACCATTTTCCTGTTTATTCCTTTGGTCAAAGGATCTGCAAGATTCCTTTCCGACCTAATGTACTCCATGGTGAGCACACCATTCAATATTAAATGTCTCACGGTCTCATGCCTTATGCGAATATGCCTTTTCTTTCCATTATAGGCACTACTTTTAGCAACTCCCATAACTGCCTGTGAATCACAATGTAGAGAAACGGGAGACGTCGGCCTCCCCCACAATGGAACATCAGCCATTAAGTTTCTCAACCATTCAGCCTCTTGCCCTGCCAAGTCAAGAGCTTTAAACTCTGACTCCATAGTAGATCTGGCTATCACGGTCTGCTTTGCAGACTTCCATGATATAGATGCACCACATAAAGTAAATACATAACCACTAGTAGAGTTCACTTCATCATTGTCAGAGACCCAATTAGCATCACAATAGCCCTCTAACACATTTGGAAAGCTCACGTAATGTAAGCCCCAATCCATCGTGCCTCTTAAATATTTTAATAACCTTTTAAGAGCATTCCAGTGATCTTGACATGGGTTATGTGTATATCTACTTAGTCTAATCACAGCATAGGCAATATCAGGCCGAGTACAATTCATTAAGAACATCAGACTACCAATAATCTTAGCATACTCGGTTTGAGAAACACTATTTCCCTTGTTTTTCTTCAAATGTATGCTTGAGTCATATGGTGTTCTAACAGGCATCACATCATACGAGTTAAATTTTCTCAAAATTTTCTCTACATAGTGTGATTGAGACAAAGTAAAGCCATTTTTGGTTTTAGTCACTTTGACACCCAAAATTACATCAACTTCTCCTAAGTCCTTCATTTCAAAATTTGAAGACAAGAAGTCTTTGGTTTCTGTAATTACATCTAAGTGTGTTCCAATAATAAGCATGTCATCCACATAAAGACATATTATCACACATTTTTCATGAAACATCTTGGAATACACACATGCATCAGAACCATTCACAATAAAACCAAAGCTGATAATAGTCTTTTGAAATTTATCATACCATTGTTTTGGAGCTTGTTTCAATCCGTATAAAGACCTTTTGAGCTTACACACCTTGTGCTCCTTTCCAGGTATCACGAATCCTGGAGGTTGTTGCATATATATTTCTTCATCTAAATCGCCATTTAAAAATGTTGTCTTTACATCCATCTGATGTACAAGCAAATCATGAGCAGATGCTAAAGCAAGTAAAGCACGAATAGTGGCGATTTTAGTCACAGGTGAGTAAGTATCAAAATAATCAATTCCATATTTCTGCGTGAACCCTTTTATCACAAGTCTAGCCTTAAACCTGTATTCCATCGGTCTTTAATTTCTTTTTAAAAATCCATTTGGAACTAATAGTCTTACTGCCTCTAGGTAGGTCTACAATTTCCCAAGTGTTGTTAGACATTATAGATTCCAATTCACTATTGATAGCATCTTTCCAGAAGCTAGCATCAATAGAACTCATTGCCTCTTCATAAGTTTTAGGGTCATCTTCAATCATATGAAGGCAAACAAGAGATTCGTTTATCTTGTCTAAGTCTTTTAGTTCTATTAAGAAACTAGTCACAAAATCGGGACCAAAACTAGTTTCACTTCTACGTCTTTTACTCTTCCTAGGTTCAACAGGAACATCAACAATTTGAGGTAAAGAAGACGTCACTTTAGAAGTAGATGCAACAGAATTGGACATATCATGAGATTTCAAAGGAAACACATGCTCAAAAAATTCAACATCTCGATATTCACATATAGATCGGTCATTTAAACGCAAGAATCATTAAGCCGAACTACTACCAGCATAACCAATGAACACACAATCAAATGTTCTAGGACCTACAGTTTCACGTTTAAAAGTAGGAATAGCAACTTTAGCTAGGCACCCCCACACTTTAAGGTAACTTAGGTTGGGTGCAAAGTCTTTCCACAATTCATATGGAGTTTGTTCTAACTTTTTATGAGGTACTCTAATTAAAACATGGTTTGCAGATAGAACAGCTTCCCCCCACATGTTATCAGGTAGATCCGAACTTAGAAGCATAGCGTTCATCATTTCTTTTAAAGTTCGGTTTTTCCTTTCAGCTATTCCGTTTTGTTGAGGTGTATAAGGGGCTGTAAATTCATGAATAATTCCGTTTTCTTCAAAAAACCTCTTTAAGAAATCAATCCCATATTCTCCACCTCTATCTGATCTAATCCTTTTAATTTTCCGATCAAGTTGGTTTTCTACCTCGGCTTTATATACCAAGAACATGTTTTCAGCTTCATCTTTTGTCCTAAGAAGGTACACTTTGGTATATCTGGAATAGTCATCTACAAAGGTGATGTAATAACATTTTCCTCCTTTGCTTTCTAATAAATTTGGCTTCAATACACACATCACATTTGTTCAGTCCACTTTTATCTTGACTAGGAATCAAACCAGATTTATGCAAACGATCTATGGAGTTGACATTCACATGTCCTAGTCTACCATGCCAAATATTAATGGACTCAACAATATAAGCAGAAGTACTAGCTTTATTCTCAATTTCAACAACAACAGATTCAAGCAGGATAAGGCCAGAAGCATTCATAAAACCCTTCCCCACGAATTCACCATTCTTGCTTATGACAAGTTTTCCTCCATCCAGAAGTAGCCTAAAACCAGCTTTGACTAACAACCCCCCAGAAATTAAGTTCTTACGCAATGAAGGAACATACAACACATTAATCAAGCATAACTTTTTGCCAGAATTTAATTTGAGAAGGATTTTCCCTTTACCAAGCACTTCAGAAACGCTGGAGTTGCCCATGTAGACTTGTTCGCCCTTTTCAGCAGGTTCAAAGTTGGACAACAGCTCCTTGTTAGCACAGAAGTGCCTCGTGGCTCTAGTTTCGACCACCCATTCAATTAGGTCGACCAGGTTCACCTCAAATATGACCGCCACCAAGTCGTCTTCAGTCAGGTTCACTTCCTTCTTTTCCTGGTTGTTTTTGGGCGGCCTATTTTTCTGAAACCAAGCGTGATCATTCCTTGGACCCTCGATCCTGTAGTTGCAAACCGCAGCACGATGCCCTGGCTTCCCACAAACGAAGCATCCTGCCTTAGCCTTGTCATACTTTCCTCCCTTCTTTAAGTGTTGGGTTTTCTTGTTTTGAAGGGATTTCTGGTTCTTCCTAGATTGATTGCTCACGCCCTTTTTGAACCTGTCATTCCTGGGACCAGAACTTTCAAATATGTTAGCTTTAACTGAAGAATCAGATTGTTTAGGAGGCTTATCTTTGAGGCGATTAGCTTCCTCAATTTTCATGTGGCCCACGAGCTCTTCTAGAGTCACATCCTTCTTCTTGTGTTTCAGATGGTTGCGGTAGCTTGCCCATGAATCTGGTAGCTTTTCGATGAGGAAGTTCGCCTGCAGATACTCGCACATTTTCATCCCCTTGGCAAGAATATCAGCAACAAGGTTCTCGTACTCATGGACTTGATCCATGATGGGCTTGTCATCAACGATCTGGAACCTCATGAACTGTCCTGTCACATACTTCTTCTTCCAAGCATCATCAGAACCATATTTCTTCTCAAGGGTCTCCCAAATAGACTTAGCAGATTTGTTAGTAAGAAACAAATCGAACAGAGAATTTGACATATGATTCGGAAGGATACCCCTTACAGTCTTATTGTCTTGGTTGTATTTTTCGATCTCAGCGAGCACCTGTGCAGAGACCTCGTCTTTCTTGGCAGCATCATCAGGAGTCGTCTACACAGGATCCTCATCAGTAGCAACAGCAAGGGGCAGAGCAGCAACGTTGACAGGAGTGGTTGCTGAAGGCGCGTCCTTGAGAAGGACGTAATCAATTTTCAGTTGTTCGAAGACTATGAGCAGTTTCTGCGACTAGCGTTTGAAGTTGGTTCCATCAAGAGGCTCGAGTTTGCTGAGGTCGAGCAACTTGATGATCTGGTTTTCCATAGCGAAAGAAAAAAGGTTGCAGTGATATGATTTGTTTCTAATTTGTAAGTAAGGATCACTGCATGGCAGTAGAAAAGAAGAAGAATTTGAATGTGGGCCGAAAGGTAAATTGATTTGAGCGTAACGAATAGCTGTGTCGCGGAAAGGAACCGCTGCCTTAGAAACAAATCGCCTTGACATGGTGCAGATCAGAAAGCGGCGTTTGTCCCCCAAGGTTAACACAACTCTCCTCGATTCTGTGCACTTTAGAAAAGAGGAGATGGGATCCTCGGAACTCAGAACAGAAGAGAGAGCGGGTTTGCGGATTTAGAGAACAGAAAGAAGATGGCGTTTTTGGATGATTTTTGAAGAGCAGAGAAGAGCTTCTTTAATAGAGGAATGCTGGAAAAAAAATCTGGGATATGTCCCACGTTTCAGAAAATCTAGCCATCAGTTTAGCAAACCCGTAAAAGGATGACCCCACCGCATACGTGTCACGCACCGAGCCGGGCGGCGGCTGCGGCGCCGCGCGTAGGGACTCCATCTCCTCTCAACCCTTTATGAGCTTTAGTGTATGTGCTCCTTATAAATGGCACCAAATGCCCACAAAAGTCCGATGTGGGACACTGGTGAAATCCCCCACACTTTGCTTTTACATGGAATTTATTCCAACAACAATAGCACGAACTTCGTAGTAATTAAGAGGGTTGGAAGAATTGCACGAAAATGACATTAATTACTTCTTCTTTTTTGGCAGAAGGATTACTTTCTTCTTCTTCTTGTTCTTCTTGAATCGCTTGATTACAAGTTCTGGAGTTTTGTTTAATTTTGAGATGAATTGCAACCAACCTCGGTAAAAACTGCACTCAAGTCAATTTATTGGTTCAATGAATAGCGTGTTCAAATTCTTCTTGGGCAGCACTCTGAACTAGAGGAATATGGATGCCATTACAAAACAAATGAATTTTCAAGATTCCACAAAATCAACTACAAATATTGTTTTTGGGGTATGAACTAGTGGGCTTTAAAAGTGTTCACTACAACATACTATCGAACACACAATTGTGTTGTGTCGTGTGTGACATTGCTAGAAGAACCAGCTTGTATCTGTTTCTTGTAGAAGCTTACAAAATCAGAACCACAGCAGGAGGGGAAAATAAAAATCCCTTAAAAAGGAAACCAACATGACAACATCAGGAGGGGATAAAATCCCTATAAAAGCAAAATAATAGTTTCAACATTATATCAATCAGCAATCAAGAAACTTAACTCCTTGACTTTCTCCCATGAGATTTCACGAAAGAACTCTAGAATGAAAACATAAAAACTCCATTCCTTAGGTATATAATTCTGTTTCAACTAGAGGATCCTTAGCCCATCCAGCTTTTGAAGCCTCATCCCCACTTGAACTAAACTTCACAGTAGGCAACACATCCTTCTGAAGAAGAGATCTAATCAATGATGCCACGGGATTCCCAAATTCAGGCCACGAAACACAGAGTGACCCTTTGATGTTTCTAATCTGGGCTTGACTCAAGAGGGCAGCGCCAAAACCATCAACCACACTTCCTGAAGGAAAGTACTCTAAATCCTTTAACAGCAAGGAATCGCCGTTTCTTTTTGCTGAGCCTGTGTCCAGCTTATAGGCGTGAGTCTCATCCCGAGCAAGCTTACCCCGGAAATTCTGGACCTTGATTGAATCCAAAATCAAAATCCTCTCAGGAACAATCTGTCCACTACAGAGAAGTAACTTTGAAAGAGCATAGGCTCGCTCTGCTGGCACAGGGAACTGGATAGAGATAAGGAGCGTCGTCTTTTCAGCATCATCAAGAGAGTAGATGTTACAGGATTTGTCCTTTAAGGAGGGTGTTGTGGAGTTTCCTGAAAACGGAATCTCAGGAAGGATGATGGTACCGATAAGTGTCTTGGAGGGTACTTGGTGAAAGATATGGATAGATGGTGTTGATAGGGCTACAATGAGAAGAGAAGTGTTGAGAGGATTGTTTTTGTAAGGCTCAGACAATAAAAGAAATGGGGATGGAAGTGAAGGTAATGGAGGTGCAAAGTTGTTGAGGTCATCTTGGAAGAACCTTGAAGGAGGAGGAATTTCTGTCAACACATCTTCCATGGCTTATATTAAGAGATATACCTTCACTGTACAAGTTCAATAATCGACAAAATTAATGCAAAACTGAAAAATGACAATCAATAAACATGAAATGAAAACTTTCAGGATGCATGTGAAACACAGTAAGAAAATCTATCTATTTATCTGAAACTAAACCAATGGCTCACCAAAACATTCTAATATAGATTAGCAAAACAGAACCACCAACAGCACGGTACTTTCAAAAACAGAAATGACACCAAATAGACTATTTTACAAAGCATTTTGCAACACAAGGCCAATTAAGTGTTTCAACACCATCCTTTCAAAAGCCAATAAAAAAGGCTAAAAGACATAATTCATCAATGTATGACATTCTTAAGACAGAAAGCCTGTTATCGTGCCACCATATCCCATTAGACCATAATTCTCACATGACCTCATTACAATTCCATCAAGACTGGTGTCATAACAGCTTACAGTCGGCAGAATTTTTTCTCCTCCTCCCTCTAAGCTTGGGGCCAGTAGGACTGTAGGATGGATCCATTTGCCTAATAGCTATTTTGCTCTATTGATCACCCTCACTATCCAAAATATTCCTCACACATCTATCAATTTTAGCTCCTATTTGAAATCAACCTCAAGAGTGCTGGCGGAGGCAGGTGGGGGCGCGGCCTCCCCCACCGGCAGCCGGGAGATCTCATCCAGGTCCCAGCGGCACAAAACAAGTGAAATTTTGGAACTTTCTCATCCAGGTGCCACCGGAAACCGGGACACTCTCGTGATTGCAAGCTGGAATTGAATTCTAGAGCCAATGACACTCGAAAGCCCTAAGGTATACCTAGCGAAGCATATCTGAAATAAATCGAAATTAAGCAAAACATACGACCATAGATGGAAGAGAGAGCCTACCAAATGAAATAGGGCAACAATCTGATCGGATCGCTGAAAGCCGTTTACGAGGATGGCAGTGATGAAGTGACAAGCAGAAAGAAGAAATCGTCTCTCTTTGTTGTGAAATGCAGCATAGACTTGCAGAACAAGTAGCAAGTCTCAGAGAAAGGTAAAGGTGAACATGAAGGTGAATGTTAAATGGACCCATTATTATATTGGGCCTAACCCTACCTGCTCTCACAAAATTGGGCCTTGGTTCTTGAGTCGCGGCCCATTATAGATGGTCCATTGAAAAAGTGTTGCATTCATTTTGTAAGGACCACAACATAGTGGTAAACATTAGTTATATACCACTTCCACACGATTTTAATACTCTGTATACGTTATAACGTAAGTCAAGAGTGTAGATAGTAGCCAGTAGGTACCAGTGGCGTAGCCAGTAATTTGTGTCAGTGGGGGTTAAATTCCGTTGATAATTTTTTTGACTATAGAAATATTTCTGGCGAAGCCAGGAATTTTTTTTATAAATAAAATATGAAAAAAAATTGTATTTTTCTATATATATAAATTATATATAAAATTTTGTATTGTTATGTATAAAAAATCATTTCAATATATTTTATATGTATATAAAAAATTAATCTTCTATTTTCTGACCAAATTAATTAATTTTTATCAAATATAATTTTTTTACTTTATTTTTTAAAAAAAAATTGTTTTTTTTTTAAATTCCAAAGCCCCCACTGGGCATGAGTTCCCTCCGCCCCTGGTAGGTACTACTGTACTATGTTCTCTTTTAGCAACTAGAACAAGGATATTTTGGTTCAAAATATTTTCCATTGGTATTTACTTTAAATTGCCGTCCTTACTATTATCAGCAAATTTTTAGTACAGTAATAGTTTTCAATGAATTAAAAAAGTAGAGTACTACCTGAGGGTGTAATAATATTTCTATTAACCTCCTTAAAAAGTGTGAAATAATGGTAGATTGACAAACATGAATGTGTGTGACTAACATGTAACACCTTGATGGTTGTTTTTGCCACGAGTGTCGAGGAGTGTGTCAATTCTAACATTTCCAAGTTAAGTATGTTGCATTCAGGATTTGGTGGTTGTTTTTGCCATGAATGTGCGACTAACATGACATGAGATTACGCCATAATTAACTAATTAATTAAGTTTAGCTAAAAGGGCAAACACATGTTCATAAAAAATGTGGCATAGAGAAAAATGGAAAAAAATACAATATAACATGTGCATGCATGTCGTGGATGCTCTAATGTAACTAACTTTCTTAACCCATGGAATAAAATTTTGTATGAGTGCCTTGATAGAATTCATATGTTAAAGAGAGTTCCTATGATAATTGATTGTTTAATGACGTATATATAAATAAAGATGATCAATCTGCTATGTTAATTTATATCATTCTATTGTCGGATGCTTATGGAAGTTTCTTTTGACATTCTTTATTTTATATTCCGGCGATCTATATAATTGCTCAGAATGAGGATTGTCTGAAAGCTCCAAGGTACATGTAATTAGGCACCAGCTGTATTAATTGTATTGAACACCAAACAAAGCACCTGGTTTTCCTCTTTAATTATTTCAATTCCGAGATAAGATCCCATGAACCTGCCTCCGGTTGGCCCCAATAGTATGTATATAGGAGTACTATACGACTAATTATATATTCTCCTATTATAGTAGTATTATCTTCATATGTATAGGCCAACCACCTTAAGCAACAGTTTATTTTCAGATAGATCGACCCTTATTTCTCTCGTTCTACGTCATAAGAAAAATTCAACATGGAGATTATCGATCTTTTCTCAATAAAAGACAGTTAGTAGAATATACACCGCCTCTTTGATATCTATTAAATTTCATCTTTATTTTCAAATAACGACAACAACATGGATCCAATTCAGTATCCCTTAAGGAAGTATCTAAGGATCATACCTGACTTAAAGCTGCGGAGGTGCGACCGAGAAACCTAAAGAGGCCGAAAACCTACTACAATTTTAACAAGCAAAGAAGCAACAAACAAGAAACGGAACCAAACAAAACGAAATCAAAACCAAATGAAAGCAGGACCCGAGGCTAAACAAAGCAAGAGTAAAATGGAAAAGAGAGAAAACACAGGAGCAAACAGTACAAGAAACCCAATCTGCCAAAATCCTAAGCGAAAACGGATCATCCCGGTGACTAGCTGTTATCTCTCACTCGGATCGACTCTGTCCACCTATCTCTACAAGATACCAAATAAGTTTTTGTTAATGTTTAATTAAAATTAACTTATAGGTAACATACTAAATATCTAGCTATTCTTTTCCCTATCTCATTTCCTATGTAGCATCCAGGTTTTCATTTTACAAGAGTCAACTAACTAAGCTTATTTTAACACCCCCGACCCCTTCGTTCATTTTTTATTGTTCATTTAGAGTTTAAATTTTATTCATATGTACTTTTAATTTGTAGTATGGTGTAGACAATTTTTCTATTTAATCATTGTATTTAATCAAGAGATAAACTTGTCCCATTTTCATTTCCGAATTCCAATGCAAAATTTTGTAATATTTAATCAATGGTATTTATCTACGGATGGAGTATAATTTTTTTTACTCCTTGATTAAATAAAACGTAAGAGTACAATTTATTAAGAAGCTCCTTACGTTGATACATGAGATTATGAGAATATTTTCCTAACAAAAAATTTCATGACATCGTCCAAGTCTTTGGCCCTTTTGGTTTTTCATTTTGTAATTACATCATTAGAGTGATCACGGGGAAGAGAATATTTTAGTGATAAATATCTGAAAAATAATTCGTTTATATGGAGAGTTGGAGACATGAAACGTATATAATATTCTTCGTCGACATGGGTGGGTGTATGATTGATTATTGAGGGCCAGGTGATGGGGTCATCTTAAATTGGTTCTTAGTGGAATTATTAGTTTCTGTTTTGCCATTAATCAAACACCATGTATTTATTAGTATTGAATATCGTTGGTCTTTAAACGTGTCACTCGCTTTGTGATTGCTCGTAATCAAAATAATAATAATTGTAAGATAAGAAGCTTCTAATCAACAAATCACCCATATATATATTCCCTAAACAATTCACAGTGGATTCCCTTGTTCAGTACGACAATTACGTGGTTTGATTATTCATCCAATATAATTAAATGTAATAGTACTTACATCGGTCATTACGTGGCAAATTTGAGATGTAACTGGCCTAAAATCCAGGGAGCTCACGTCGATCAGTGGCAAAAGGCAAAGAAACAAAGACAAAGTTAGTGACCCAAAAATGTATGGCGATTGGCGAGGAAACAGAAATTTGTACCAAAGGCAGTTAAAAAGGAAACGTGGCGTACTGCTTGCCATCTCGTATGCAATTTTGGGTTTTTAGGTTGGTGATGGACTTGTGCAAACAGTTGTGAGGCTGATTACTATAAATAGGATAGCTGCCTATGAGATGTCTTCGCGTAATGACCCTTTCTATTGCCAACTCAAGCATGATCGATCATCACTAATTTCAACTCCATCTCAAAAGAGTTGATCAAATCAAGCGCTATCAAATTTCATCCTATGGCCGACATTTCATCAAGATATGGACATAATAAAAAAACAAAGTTTTAAAATTCAAAAGATCCCGCCCCTTTGTTTCTCACAAATTTTGTCTTAACCTTTAATTTGAATCAGATAAATGGCTGAGATTGGATCAAATTCAAACTTTAATTTTTCCATTTATCTTGATATATTATATATAATAAAGAGGAAAAAATAGATTATAATCTTCTTTATATACGAGTTTTGGACACGCTTTCCATTCTAAAATCCTCCAAAATCTCCCAGCCTCTTCATAGCTGGCCGGGAGCTCTGCTCCCATGGACCTTGTTTTTCTCCTTCAATCCAGTAATCAACCTTCATCTACAAGCAACCACCAAACTACGCAAGCTCCCCTTTGATGGGAGCTACCGTTCATCTCCTGCCTTCCATGTCGATCAATCTCAATCTTAAATACTGATTTCTCAATCACCACTCTTTGTGTATACTACTCCATACTAGTGCTGAGTCTTATTATTTTCTTGATCAGCCATGATAGAACCAAAGGTAATATTTGACAAGTATGAGATGCAGAGATTGCTAGGAAGGGGCACGTTTGGGAGTGTCTACTATGGGAAGCACACTCAGACCGGCGAATCCGTGGCCATCAAGGTCATGAAAAAGGTTGATGTAGAGGAGGCTGGAATGATCGATCAAATCACCAGAGAGATTTCTGTAATGGCCAAGGTTAAGCACTCCAATATCGTTGAAATCAAAGAGGTTATGGCTACCAGGTCCAAGATCTACCTTGTCATGGAGTTTCTCGAAGGCGGTGAGCTCTGCAATAAGGTCCGCCGTGGCCGACTCTCCGAGAAAGATGCCAGAAGGTACGTTTAATTAACGCGATTAATTCAAGACAAATTGAATCGAAATTGATTTTGATATAGCAGTACTACAGCTTGATCCGGTGATTTTTGCGAATGAATTCAATCTTGTCACTCGATTTGCTAATCAATTGATCCGAAAATTCATCAGGTACTTCCAGCAATTGATTAGCGCCGTTGAGTTCTGCCATAGCCGAGGAGTATACCACCGCGATCTGAAGCTCGAAAACCTCCTCCTCGACGGAACGGAAGAGAACGTGAAGGTTGCCGACTTCGGGCTCTCGGCTTCGAAGGAGCAACTCCGCGGCGACGGCCTCCTCTACACCGTCTGCGGAGCGCCGGCGTACATGGCGCCGGAGGTTCTCCAGCGACGGGGCTACAACGGCGACAAGGCGGATATCTGGTCCTGCGGCGTCATCCTCTTCGCTCTCCTCTCCGGAACTCTGCCGTTTCAGGACGAGAGCCTTCAGATGATGTGCCATAAGATCGTCAAGGCTGATTACGAATTCCGCCCCGGATTCCCTCACGGAGCGAGAAAGCTCGTCGGGAAGATGCTCACGCCAGATCCGAGCAGGCGGATCTCAATCGATGCCCTAAAACGCGATCCCTGGTTCTTGAGAGGCATAAATCGATCAATTAGCACAGCGATTTTGTCAGAGATGGGAGGAATCGCAAGCGACAGCGGCCGGTATCGGAATCCGCTATCGCCTGCGGCGATGCCGACCTCCGGCTTAAAGCGATCGGAGACGTTGCCAGGATTCTTCAATGCGTTTGAGCTGATATCGTCGATGGCGTCGGGGTTCAATCTCTCGAGCCTGTTCGGAGATGAGAGTGCGGCGGGGTCGATGTTCACGTCGCGGAGGCCGGCGGAGGAGGTGGTGGCGGAGATTGAGAGAATGGCGAGAGGGATGAGGTTTGAGGTGGAGAGATTGAAGGAGTTCAAGCTGAAACTGGCGGCGGCGGACGCGGGAGAGGAAGGGAGGAGGTTGGAGGTGGCAGTGGAAGTTTTCAGGTCGGCGGAGGAGCTGACGGTGGTGGAGCTTTCGCAGACCGGCGGAGACGCGGCGGAGTTTGTCAGGTTTTGCGAGGAGAAGGCTCGGCCGGCGCTCGGGGATGTTGTATGGACGTGGCAAGGTGATAGTGTTCACAAAAGAATGTTATAAGTAATTAATTAATTAATTGACCGCTAATGATGGGATTAATCGAGGATCCGACCTTGACTCAAATGCGGAATGTGTATGGCCACTGGTAATTATCTCATGTTTTGTCTTACTTATTGTGTGGTAAAACTTGACTTGTGATCGATGGTTTTTTGCAAAATGTGTACGAAAGTAGACATTTGCGTGACGTGTTTTGTAAATATTGAGCTTTTACGAGTGTAATTAAGAAAGTGACTTGTTCTCATATGAGACGCATGATTAAAGAGGTTATAGATGAACAAATCATAGGGATGCACATGGGGCAGAACGGGCGGGAAATACATTCGCCGCCCTCGTCTCCAACCTATTACTATGCCCTTTATTTTCGGCCTCGTCCGTGTTTAATCCTCGTGGAAATGGGGTAGGGAATTTTCATCGGTTTTTGTGCAGCATTAGTCGTTCGTGAAAAATTTAGTGTTCGACTCAATGAAGTCTTGCTTATGTTCGGCTCATTATGTTCGACTTCATTTGTAAAATAGTCGAGCTTGAGCACAATTTTAAGGCTTGAAACCTTGAACATAAGATAATGCAGCTTGTGTGTTCATGAGCAAACTCAATTATATTTTCATGAACAAGTTCGATTATATATTCATAACAAACTAAATTATACGTTCACGAATAAGCTCTAATATATATTTATATAATACTATAAACTTAAATAATTTGGTCATTAATGCTCATACAAATAATAAGGTATTCTATAATTTCATTCCAAGCATATAATAAATTTATATCTATAAAAATTTAACGTTGGAGAGATTTTTTTTAGCCATTAATACCCATATAATTAATAAGAAATTTCATGCACAAACAAATAATGTGATATTGACTATTTATTTTGGATTAAAAGAAAAATATACACACATAAAATGTAATTTTTTTGGTAGAACATAAAATGTAATATTAACTATATACTTAATATTAATCTATAAAAAGCATTAATAAAAATAAAAAGCTATAATATACTACATCTAATGATTAAAAGCTATAAAATAAAATAATATTTTACAATAAAAGGACGAAGGAGTGAATTTATTTGAAAACTTTTTCGGGTCTTTCAAATTAATTTATTGTACACTAATAGCAATCAAGTATTTTTTTTGGCCTTTTTGGTCTTCAATATATGTTTTGGACTTTAATGATAAATTCATAATACATCTAATTTGATAAATATATTTATACCTTTATTCAATATTAAGATTTATAATTGAAATTAAAACTAATTCTAATTTTAAATGTAGAAAGATTTACACTTTTATATATTATTATTATTATTATTATTATTATTATTATTATTATTATTATTATTATTATTATTATTATTATTATTATTATTATTTTATTAGTGACTCAAATATGGACATATGAATGCTAGGAAGTTAAAAGGATTTATAGTACTATGGTCATGGTCATGTTTAGAATTCAAGAAGATTTGATATTAAGACATTTAAGTGATACCATTAAATGCATATAAAGTCATAGAAGAAGAACCGTTTTTTGGTACCCAAACCGTTTTTTACCATCTAAATTGCTTTATTATACAATTATAACCTAAACATATAAATTAATTAATTAATAATTAATATTTTAAATATATTTCTAAACATATAAATTAACTAGTGGTGATGCCCGTGCATATGCACGAGGCAAGTTTTTCGTAAAAATATATTGAGGTTTTTTTTTTACATTCTTATGTCATTTTCGTTACTTATTTGTTCATCTTACCTTCTTTTTAGTTAAAAATTGACGTACAAAATGATAACATGGTCCCAGTATTAAAAATGTGGAGTATATTTCTTTTTTTCTTAAACAATATACTTAATGTAATTTTTTTTTGAAACCGCTCATATAACTAATTAAAGTATCTCACTTATAATTCTTTTCAAATACTATAATATTTTTAATTGTAATTAACAATCATAAATATATATAAAGTATGAGACTAAATAATTTAGGTTTTTAGGTTTTTTACTTTAATACTTTCAAAAGATTTATTTTTCATTTGGAAGAGTAGTACAAACCTTTAATCATCATAATATATTTTGTTTCTTTTTCATTAATTGATTAGCATGGCCTTTTTATGCTTATCATTTCTCATGATATATATTTGGTTATCGATGAGAAAAAGTATACAATAAATTAATTAAACCAAAATGAATATTTTACATATGCTTTATCATTTCTCATGATATATATATATATTCAGTTATCGATGAGAAAAAGTATACAATAAATTAATTAAACCAAAATAATCATTTTACCTCTTTCACAGTGATAAATTTGAACGATCTAAAACTTATAATGTTTTTATTGTCTCTTTAAGTTTGAATTGTTATAATTATTAATTACCTGATTAAAATATTTGCAACTTAGATCTTTTGGTTCACAAAATCTTCAACTTAATTTTATTTTTCACTTGATTATCTATGCTCTATATTTTAGAATTTAATTTTTAGTATTATCATTTGAGAATGTTAGCGATTTTTTTATGCATATCAATTAATTTTGTAAATTTTTTACTATGTATTATTTTCATAAAATACTTTCTCATGGCTTGAAACTCTTAAAAATATCCTTAATTTAATGTGCTTTTATATTTTCACTATGTATTGCATACTTTAGCTTTTTAACTTTGTATTATATATAGGAAAAATTATTCAAAATAATACCAATGTTTACCTATTGACTCAAAATTATACGAACTTTTAAATTGATCAAAAATAATACCAACTTTCATTGTATTAACAAAAAATAGTACAAAGACATTTTCGGTGGAGATTTCGGCAAAAAATATGATGTGTCTATCAAAATTTGCTGACTAAACATTAAAACATATCGATGGCTAAGATTTTGATGTGATTATTACTCAATATCATCGTATAATTACCATTTTGCATATAAATAGTATCGATTTACATTATATAAATTACCATTTCACATTTTGGCATCAACAAAACTTCGTATTATTAATGACCAACCAACATATTTCAATGACCACATTACATATTTTGCCAAAAAATTCACAAAAAACACCATTATACTATTTTTAGTTAATACAATGAAAGTTAGTATTATTTTTAGTTAATAATATGAAAGTTGATATTATTTTTAGTTAATTTAAAAGTTCGTATTATTTTGAGTCAATAAGCAAAAGTTGGTATTATTTTGAACAATTTTTCCTTATATATATTATGAACAATGCGAAAGTGTCCATCGATTAACCTAATGTCAATTATGTAATCATATTTTATATTTTAAAAATCACATTATTGGATTAAAAATAATGTATAATAAATGTCATAGATCCAAAAAATGATTGCATTTATATAGGTACTATTGTAAATATGATTACATGAAAACAATTTATGAATTCATCCAATTAATCTATTGATGATTTTTCTTTTTTCTTTTTCTTTTATTTCAAAAATCATTTTAATAAAAACATATTAAGATTCTAACAAGATTACAATCACATGACCTATAGGTTCATAAATGCGTCTTAACCACTATGCTACACTCTATTATTTGATTTTCTTTATGTAACTATAATTATATAAAAATATTTTTGATCATGATTAATGTGTGCAATAAATGGGGGCAAAACCCATTCTTATATGTAATAAAAACATATTAAGATTCTAACAAGATTACAATCACATGATTTGAACCCATGACCTATAGGTTCATAAATGCGTCTTAACCACTATGCTACACTCTATTATTTGATTTTCTTTATGTAACTATAATTATATAAAAATATTTTTGATCATGATTAATGTGTGCAATAAATGGGGGCAAAACCCATTCTTATATGTAATAAAAATATAACACCCCGACTTACCGTCGGGACATTACTAGGTAGTTGACCCTAACGGGTCCTACCTGAACGGGTTGACAACTAGAATACCTGGACCTTGCAACTCGGGCACAACAAGAAAACTATTTTAAAACATCCAACTGTCATTCAAACAAACCACGTTTTTAACAATGTCATGCATGAATCCCAAATGTCTGGCCAAATCACATTCAACTCCAGAAATCTACTAAAGTCAACAACATATCAAAATATCCAAAACATTGGCAAGACTAAACTGAACACCCAACCCCTTTGAGTGACCTAGTGACGCACGTCAACGATCCGCTGCAGCATCTGACCTAGGCTCCAACACGGGACATGTATGAGTACCTGGAACTGAAAAATAAAGTCCCCAAGGGGTCAGCTACTACCCTAGGCAAGCTAGATAACACACGGCAATAGTAAGACGTTTGAAAAACAATAATTATTCAACAACATAACTTTTAACAAGTGAATATAACTGAACAGAATAGAATAGGTCAACCCACATTTCCACAACCTAGAGAATATGAGAAAGGATATGCAATGAGACATACCATAATCAAACTAACAAGCACAAAGTAAAGCATTTATGAAAGTAACCAACACTTCAACATTCAACAATTAAAGGGAGATACAATGGATAAGCATTTCATTAAGCGTAGCGAGAATTCACAAGGTCGAAAAACCAACTAAGTAATCACACACACGCACACAACAAAATCACAATCCTATTGGGAAATGCCATTCTTCCTTCCACCACCACATTCCCATCTACGACGCTAACTCTCTGCGCCCGAGTGCAGAGGCGGGCCCTCCCACTTTCCATGTACGTCACCCTTCCAACCCCTGGTCAAGCCTCCACTGGAGCACTTGCCAAAAACAAACAATCAATTTTTATTTTTAAAAGGGCCCGGCCGACACACGACCATGGCTAGACGCCTCTTCGCCATCGACAATCGTCGCACATGATCGTGCCGGTTACGCTGCCAGCACAGAGAAGGTGATACTATTTCTTTTACGAGAAAACGTTTGCAATGAAAAGCGCATCACATCATGCGTGAAGATATTTCACATGGAAAACATACATTCGGGACTAACTCCCAAAACCAATCTCACAATCACGGCATGAAATCTAACAAGACTAGAATAAAGCCGAGCAAATCGAGAACGACTTACCTGGAAGGCGATCCTCGAAGGAAGTAAGAAACGCGTCGATACTAAAGACCTACGAATCATAACGTTCACGGTTAATCGACTAACCGCGAGAAGTATTTTCGATTCTAGGCAAGCACAACTATAAGGGTTTCGCCAAGTGCGAGCTATCACCTTTCATGATATCCAAACAATGCGGTTTGGCTTGATTATATGATTTCTAACGAAAGTTTAGGTGTATCAAACTCAAGGGCCAAAATCAACTTTTCTAATAACTAGTAAGGCATAGCTTGGCCTTAGCTACACAAGCTCATGAACTCAAGGGTAATGAATTCAAAGTTCAAGTCCCATAGTGGGAACATCAATTCCTAATCTTGAACACACACACTCAAACATACACAATTATAGTTCGAGACACCCAATTCAAGGCCTCTTAGGACCCATAGGGTCGTCACACAAGAAGTCGATCAACAGTTCTCATATCAAACATTCGAAACCCACATCCCCATCAATATAAATTCATATACACTCATAAGAAAATTCACTCAAGCTAATCATTCTCATATGGCCAAAATACAACTACTATTTGTTGTCACCATGGACCACAAAACAATATTTGAACCCACCACACAATTTAGCAAGACAAAAATTAACGATTCAACAGTGCCAGTAAATCAAAGTATCAAATTACACCCCAAGCATATGGATCGAAACACAATAAAGTAACATATAGCAAAACTACCAGATCGATCCAACAAGCAAGGATTTCCGACCTTTTAGGAGTCTAATTCGAACAACTTCTTGAATGAAGATGAAGTTTCCTGACTTGGGGTGCAAAACAGGACAAGCCTTGATGGTTGCTGTCTCGAATAACCTTCACACACTGCAGGGCAAAATTCGGTGACAGCCACCCCTTCAATCCAGCGGTGTAACTCGAGCTCTTGGTGTGGGCGTCCGTGAACAACAACAACCCCAGTTGCTCGACTGGTACCAGCTTCCCCAGGTGCACAGGTCCAGAGGGCGCGAGAGGGACGACGCGATGAGGGTAGCACACAAAACTCTTCATAGGGCTGATTTCGTTGACGTTTCACGACGCAACCGTCCCTTCGAAAGACACCGGAACACTGTGGCTCCTCCAGCCTGTTCGCGCGCAGGATCCACCAATTAAAATGGCAACAAAGCAAGAGAAAGGGAAAGGCGTCGAGAAAGGAAGGACGGAACCTTACCGGTGGTGCGACAGAACCACGAAATGAGGGCGGAAGAGGGACGGAATCGTGGGTTTTGAGTGGTGGTGCACAGGCCACCGACACTAGCTTGCACACTCGGAAGGGAAAGGAAGAAGGTCGAAAGGGAAAGGCGTCGTGATCGGCGATGGACGAGAAGGATCGAGCTCCCTCGTTCTGTTCTTTCCTGACAGTTTTGAGCGGCGGTGAGATGAAGGAATGGGGAGAGCGTAGAGATAGGGCAGAGGAGAAAAGGGATTTTGTGTGAAGATGGTTTTGATTTCAGGTTTGGGTCTCCAACAAGCAAATGGGCTCAAGGGGTAGGAATTGGCCCAAGAAGGAATGGGAAAAAAATGAAATGGAGAAAAACGAGAGTTTAAACATGAATAAGTTAACGGTTTTATCAAACGAATAGCTCGGGCGTTACAAAAAACATATTAAGATTCTAACAAGATTACAATCACATGATTTGAACCCATGACCTATAGGTTCATAAATGCGTCTTAACCACTATACTACACTCTATTATTTGATTTTCTTTATGTAACTATAATTATATAAAAATATTTTTGATCATGATTAATGTGTGCAATAAATGGGAGCAAAACTCATTCTTATATGTATATAAGATAAAAACATATTAAGATTCTAACAAGATTACAATCACATGATTTGAACCCATGACCTATAGGTTCATAAATGCGTCTTAACCACTATGCTACACTCTATTATTTGATTTTCTTTATGTAACTATAATTATATAAAAATATTTTTGATCATGATTAATGTGTGCAATAAATGGGGGCAAAACCCATTCTTATATGTAATAAAAACATATTAAGATTCTAACAAGATTACAATCACATGATTTGAACCCATGACCTATAGGTTCATAAATGCGTCTTAACCACTATACTACACTCTATTATTTGATTTTCTTTATGTAACTATAATTATATAAAAATATTTTTGATCATGATTAATGTGTGCAATAAATGGGAGCAAAACCCATTCTTATATGTATATAAGATAAAAACATATTAAGATTCTAACAAGATTACAATCACATGATTTGAACCCATGACCTATAGGTTCATAAATGCGTCTTAACCACTATGCTACACTCTATTATTTGATTTTCTTTATGTAACTATAATTATATAAAAATATTTTTGATCATGATTAATGTGTGCAATAAATGGGGGCAAAACCCATTCTTATATGTAATAAAAACATATTAAGATTCTAACAAGATTACAATCACATGATTTGAACCCATGACCTATAGGTTCATAAATGCGTCTTAACCACTATACTACACTCTATTATTTGATTTTCTTTATGTAACTATAATTATATAAAAATATTTTTGATCATGATTAATGTGTGCAATAAATGGGGGCAAAACCCATTCTTATATGTATATAAGATTGTTTTCCATTGCTCAATTAATTTATTGAATTATAGCATACTCAATATATTATTATATTATAAGACATATATATGTTATTTCAGTACACAATTAATTGAGAGAATGGCATAAGAAAAATAACTTTGACTCTTCATTACCTACGTTAGTTGTGGTATAATTAATTTTAGCTATTTACAACCATAGTTAATATGATTATAATAAACATATACATTAATTGGATAGAAATCCAAAAGTTGTAACCGCTAAAACAATTTAGTCTAATCATCAATTCCAATATTGAAATGGGAATATTAAGTACTCAATAGGATAATGCTCAATATAATTAGAACCCCAACTAATCGATTTTCCATCTAATCATTTTTTTTAAATTTCAAAAAAAAAATGAAACACACAAAGAAATAAAATTGTGCTAGAAAAACTTTATTTCAAAGGAAGGAAATCGTTAAACTCAAGCTTATTTCTATGAATTTTTTATGTTCGCTAAAATGTAAGTGTTTGGTTTGGGCATTGATAGATTAACATTGTTTTCTTCTTCTTCTTTTTCTAAGTTGTCAATGATATTGTCGGTGCACCAGAATTTCTAAAATTTCAAGTAATTAGCACTAAATAATTTTGAAGGTAAATCTTTAATTATCATCGTGATGATCAAATTACTTATTTCATGACATGCAATATATATATATATATATATATATATATATATATATATATATATATATTATAAAATAGAAAAATTTGGACAATTAATGTCAAATTCAAATAATCAAAATATTTATTTCATATACTTTTTAGTCATTTATTATATGTCCTTTCAATTCTTGTAACATTTTTTTAATTAAAACCCCCATAAACAACATGTATGAAAAGCATACAAATTTTAATTTAATCCATCTAATAGCTTTTCATATACTTTTTACTCATTTATTATACGTCCTTTCAATTCCTGTAATATTTTTTTAATTAAAAACCTCATAAACAACATGTATTAAAAGCATACAATTAGAAGTCATTCACAAAAATTCAACTCTAATGTTACAAAAGTATTGTAACTATCATCCATTTAATTCCATTACTATATATATTCTCACCCTAACCTTCTCTCTCGCCTCCTTATCCCAATACATTTATGACCCCTTCCTCAACATTTGTACTCACCATTATTTAGAGACTCTCCCAATATCAAAGAAGGACAGACGCCCATGAAAATAAAGGTATATTCATAATTTACCATTTTCTTATTTTCTTATTATTAATTTACAGATATAATGAAAATTTATTTCATTTTTATGTGCTTAAATTAGTAAATGACTTTTTTTTCTCTCAATTTTCCGCCAAGAAGCAAGAGAGAAGTGATACATATAAAGAAGTGACAAAGATAATAGTATGATCATAATTTTTAAATATACTAAAAACTATTTATCATTTTCTAAATATTATTATTAATTTACAGATATATTGAATAATTATTTGATTTATTGTGATTATATTAATATATTATTGTTTTGGTAATTATTGTGCCAAAGAGGTAATGGGAGAAGTACATGATAAATTTGAAGAAGTGCTAAAAATAAAGGTATGATTGCAATTTGCAAATATATTGAAATACATTTATTATTTTCTGAAATTTATTATTAGTAATTCAAAAATATACAAAATAATTATTTTGTGTGTTTATATTAGTAAATAAGTTTCTTCTTAATCATCTCCGTATATTTCAACCTACAAACACATCTCTAATACAAATTTGATTTAAAATGGACTCTATCTTATGTATAAATAGTCTTATTTCACAAAGTTCAATTGATCCTATCCCATTAATTAAAAAAGATCAAACGAGAAGAATCACTCAAAACACACAAAACGGTGTTCGTACTCGAACCAAAATTTATTGATAAAGCCAAACCTAACCAAACCTAACCATCCAAAACACACAAAACGACAATCAAATATTTAAGCAGTCAGATAGGCAAGTCAAAGTGAACAATAGTTACAAAGCAATCATCGAATCTGAAACAACACACTAATTACTAACCTTCCCCTCAAACGCCTCTACTAAACCCGGGTAGATCACTGGGTAACTCTCATGCATCCTGGACTCCTTCTCCCAAGTGGCCTCCTTGACTCTCCGTCGAGACCACTGAATCAATACTAAAGGAATCTCCTTGTTCCGCATTTTCGTCATTCGTCGATCTATAATCTTCAATGGTTGTTCCCAGAAGGAGTGATCTGGTTCCACCTCTAACTCCTCATAATCTAGTCTGTGACTAGGATCCGGGACATACTGTCTCAGCTGTGATACATGGAATATAGGGTGAACTCCTTCCAAAGCGGGCGACAATGCTAGCATGTAGGCCACCTCGCCTACTCTCTCTAGAATCTCGAATGGACCGATATATCGGGGACTTAGCTTCCCTCTCACCCCCGAATCTCCTGACACCACGGGTAGGCAATACTCTCAACCAAACGTGGGCTCCTACCTCAAACTCCAATGGTCTACGCCTCTTGTCCGCATAGGACTTCTGGCGACTCTGAGCAGCTAACATTCTCTCCCGGATCAAGGCCACCTTCTCGATCGTCTCCTCAGTCATCTATGGCCTCTCATCTACTACATCCGAGGGGTCATCCCAACATAGTGGTGTCCTACACCTCCGCCCGTATAAAGCCTCATAAGGAGCCATCTGAATCGACGAGTGCCAACTGTTATTATAGGCAAACTCCACCAAAGCCAAGTGGTCCGACCACTAACCTCCCAGTCTAGCACACATGACCTCAGTATGTTCTCCAAAGTCTGAATCGTCCTCTTAGACTGGCCATCTGGTTGTGGATGGCAAGCTGTTGTGAAATGAAAGTACTTACCCTGTGCCTCATATCCTTACTGCCAAAATTTAATCGCGAACCACCCACCTTTAATAGTTATTTTCCTCTTAGGTATGTTAAGTCGTCTCTATTATTCTTCAACCCTCACATATGTCATAACTCCATTGAATTTCTCCACCTACTAGACTGATATTCTATCCTACGTGACTTGGTAATAGTATCCTTGAACTCCTACTGGGGTTCCAATCCTTCATCCATTTTATTTTTGTAAGTATGGAGTGATTGAGTAAACAACGTCTCCCCTTAAGTCGTAATCGACTAGAATTTCCCTCTAAGACTTTGTGTCATATAGTCGAAATAACACACTCTAACTATCCTCCTTTAAAACTTTTTTTTTCTTCTAAATCTCTTTGTTGAATGTCATTGAACTTCCAATTCATGCTATTCGAATAACCTGAGTCATCCTTGCATCTTTCGCTTCAATTTGTATTTAATGATGTACGCTAAAGTTAGTGTCTTTCTCTCCAGACTCGGCATATACAAAATACAGTTGTGTCCAGTCCTTGAATTTGGTCACTCGTTCCTTATCTTGTTTTTGCTCGCGTGGCTCCTATTACTTTATCACATTGTATGCATAGGCGATTACGCAATCTTTTCCATCGTAGCATACCTCTTACGACTTTGAGGCGCTGTTAAAATTTGCATAACCACCACAATTCTATGATATAAGTAGTTTGAGTATACAAGTCATATTTTCCTTCAACCAGTCACAAATCTTTTGGTAACTCACAACCAATCGATTTCCTTATTTGTACTCTAATTGGTCCATAGTGGTTTATACTAGAACTCTTCCTTATGCCCAACCGATAGTACCGTTTTAATCTTAGAAGTTTAGCAACGCAGTCTCGTTTCCAAAGGTACTTCTACCAAGTTACCACATCAATTCCCTTCAGATCAAACCTTATTTTCTCGACTTGGGCCACTTTTTGACCATAGACGCCTCAATTACTCGAAATCATATTCCATGAGCTCTACACATTGCTGGTATCATTTAATCTACAATTTAGTCTCCAAGAGGGAAACTTATTCCTCCAAGTCCGGGAGTAGATAGAAAAATGGTTGCTAAAGACCTCTACCAACGGTCCAGTTACTCAGTAACGGTTGTTGCCCAACACCTCACATACCCCACTAGACGTAAGTTAAGCTTCACAACATTCCTTTAACCGAGTATGGAGAATTGTTACACTTCACTATGGTCAATCCACCCAAGCCATGTTTCATGATAACCAAGTTCAGATTTTTGTGAACTAAACCGAACCTCTCACAGAAGTGGACTCGGTGCATTAACTCCTTCTCCAGAATTCCTTTACTCAATTATTCAATTCTACGTCACGATTTGGTCTATGTGCTAAGAAACCTGCTTGAGAAGTCTAATCCTTGGTTCAAAGTAACTAACAAGATCTACTTCTCATTGGGTTCATAGTAATGACAACTACCCATGAAAACATCTTCAAATGCTCACTTGACTTAGAAATCCAGGAATTGCATGCACTACTTCACTTGCGACGAACTTGTCTCAACTAACCAATACAATCCACGTTTAACAACGTCGCTAACCTCTCCTCGTCTCTAGAATCATATCCTTAGCTTTCCCTGGATTGATACATTCTTACCATCATCCTTGTATAATTGTTAGTACCCAAAAAGCCATTATCATTTGTTGTTCAATCTACTAATAAAGCTCTTCATTGCTTGATCCCTACGCCTTTGTTGATTATGTTACTAGTCCAAACTTCCTTACGAGAACTAGACATTGTAAATTTTCTCTTTCCTTGCACAACTACTCGCTAAAATTGGGTGAACCCACGACAAAAATATAGTCTACACATATGTCCTAATCGAACTAGATCCAAGTCATGCTTTCGCTCTTTATTATACTTACTTGTAAATCCAAGCACCCTAAACAACCCACTACGCATTTCAAGGTCATGGTCTTAGCCCAACTAATTAACTTCTGAATTTCGTGGTCAAGGTCTTGTTTAAAACATCTTTACTGCTTAATACTTCCGTCTAGATGAGTTTAGTACTAGTCTAAATCTTATTCGAGCGAATTTAAACACAGCAAATATCTCTATCCGTACGCCATTTGTTGTCTCTCACGGAATCCATAACCAGGTACACGTCTCTATAGAACTGGCTCAACGGGTCCCACATCATCATTCATTTTCATTTTTTTAATGGCCTTGAGCAGATTTCGACTTCCATTCAATATCTCTTTTACCCTATAATTGTGTTATTGTGGTCACTACTCTGCCCTAATTTACGCGTGAGGCTTTAGTCCCGCACGGACCTAAACAAGGTGTTCCTTAATCTCTTCCCTCTACAGTTTTCTATCTAAACATGTTTTCTTCCCTTATCTTTCTCATGTTCTTAGTCTTAGCTTCCACGAATAGTATGGTTTCTTAGCTAGATGTCACCCGACTTAATGTCATAATCCCTTTTTCCAACGCATTAACAAAGTGGGCTTGTGGATAAATTGGCCCAGGGCCCCTACCGAGCCCTTGATCACTTCTTCCTTCTCTGTTTGATCTCACATCCTCCTTTGTGAAAGTTTTCCTACACATTGCCTCAAACTCATTTTACTCCGCTGCCTTCCTAGATTCTCACCACGTCATCTCCTTGGCCTTATCCTATAACTCACTTTCTTATGATTGCTTCAGGTAAGTAGGATCAATCGTGAATAACTACATTCTCTTCTATCCTCAATTTTGAACTCCTTGCTAATCTTCTTAAGTCGGATATTCAACTCTTCCTAAAATGAGCAACATCCTTTCTTCAACCGATGTCCCTGATTGAAGTTCAACCGCTCCTAATCCAATAACTTATATGCCTAGGTTAGATTTGCTCCAAGTTACTCCATTATCTTCTATGTCGACCATTTCTGCCTTCCTCTTGCATTAGATTCAAATACTCGATGACCAGTATTATTAAACTCTTGGAGACCATAACCCGACACTTCAATCCTACTCTTTTTACTTCCTCACGCTTCCCTAATAATATTAATACCACGAACGAAACCTTTTGTCAAACTTACACTTAGAATTGGAAGGTTAAAAATAATAAACTACTAGAGGTCATTGAGCTAACGGTGGCGGAGTCGCGACGTGTCACCTACCCCTATATGCAACATGCCTACCCCAGTTAAAACATTTTGAAAACACCGACCGGTTTTGGTTTTAAGTTGGACCTCGGGTACACTCGTTGGTCAGTTCCTTGTGCCCTGTTGTCAACCTGGCTCTGATACCAATTTGTAACACCCCGTCTTCCGACGAGGGGCTACTAAGGAATAGACCTTACAAGGTACTATTAATTAGGTTGACAACTACACTGTAGGACCTTACAACGCGGGCACGACGAGAAAAACATAATAAAACATCCAACCTTTATTTGATAAAACTTAGAAAACGTAATCATGCATGAATCCCCGAAAACCTAAATATTCAACTCCAACAAATCACTGCTAATGATAAATTATCCGAGAAAACAAAACAAGCAATAATACTAACTCTAGCAAAATATAAACCAACATCCTAAAAAGTCATAAACAAACTAGCGTAAAACCAATCCCACTATGACACGCGCTCTTTACCGCTCCGTCCCGCCATCTTGCCTTGGTTCCTGCACGGCTACCTGATTCATACCTGGAACTGAAAATGTTCCCCGAAGGGTCAGCGTCTAATCTACCAAGCTAGAGAGAATACGGAAATTGTAGAACGCTTTAAAATCATTTATCTAAAGTCAGCATACAAATCCACAATCGCAATCATAACTCTACAGACCACTACCTAAATTAGTTATATCAGTCACACAAAGTCACATACGCATTTACAATCACAACCTCATAACAACTCAATTCTTCTATTTTCCCAATCCGACTTCCAAGGCGCTCATCACCGCGCCGAGTGCAGAGGCAAGCCCTCTCACTCCACTTCACAATCTCCCTTCTAACCCCTGGCTAAGCCTCCACTAGAGCACTTGCCAAAGACACACAGATAAAAAATTTCGTTTTGAAGGGGCACGATTTTCCCAGTCACTCGGGTCAACGTAGCCAGCTCTTCCTCAACACCAGCTACGATGGGCCGTGTCGGAAACGGTACCAACACAGAGAAAACGTTCCAAAAATATTTTTCCGATAAAAGTACATTCAAAACCATTTGCACACACAACAATTCAAGAAGTTCAAAACAATTCCAAAAGGTATTCGGGACTAGTTCCCAAAACCCGCCCTACAATAACGATACGCAATCTAACAAGGTAGAGAAGAACCGAGCAAGTCGAAAAACGACTTACCTCAAAGATGAATTCCCGAGTTACAATCATTACCGAGCAACGAAAAACCTAAAATATAACGATATATATAGTTCAAATTCAATTCAAAAGAAACTTGACTCAGCTAGTATGAAAATCCGAATTGACTCACATTCGCCCCTGCTAACTCGCCTCCATCAACAAGATCGACATACCTCTCAACTACGACTACCTAAGTTTTAAACCTAACCCATATATATATATATATATATATATATATAGGGGAGGGCTCCAGAGAAACAACAATTATAGAGAAACTAGAGACGGAATTAGGATCGTTAGATTTTGGGTAATTAGTGGTTAGGATTTAAGGACTACAATAGCTGGACGTTTTTTAGAAAATAAAATCTTAGATTGATTTAATTATGAAAAATAAAAAAATCACTCCAAATGCGAGATTTAAGGATACGGATATGAAAAAAAATAAATGTGAAAATTGGCTGGTAGTTACCAAAAAGGAAGGAGCTATTATGTAGGGATTTATGTGTTTTTAAAAAAAAATAAGAATGGAAGTTCCTAAATTTAAGTTATCGTGTAAATTAAAAAATGAAATATTCTAAATTGATTTCAGAAAATAAATAGCCAATATTACCAAAATGGAAGTTCCTATATTTAAGGGATCGTGCAAACTAAAAAAATTGTGAACACATTCTCGGATATTTTCCTTGTAGTATATTTGAGTTCACATCTGAATATGTTAGTTTAAATATTGAACAAAACAACATGTGTAACCGAATATTAAGAACACATTCTTGAATATGCCATTGTATTACTAATGTGATAATTTGACTGAATATGTGAGCTTAAATATTGAACATAATTTGATATGTGCTCGAATCTAAGATTGATGGGAAAACTCTAAATCTACTATAAAACGAGATCAATGCGCAAACGCAAAATAATACAAACAAATGAAACCCAAATTCATTCATAAAACCCATTAGATTACGGTTTGAGAAGAATTCAAAAAAGTTTTGTACTCAGGCAGAAAAGGATCGACTAAGAAAGGACGATGGGCTTCGATCGGTTTGGATTATAGAAGAATGGAGATAGATTTCCATCCTAGCTTACGGTTTCTTCATCTTTCGAATTTTTAGACGAAAAGAGAGCTTTTCATTTTGCAAACTGAATAGGTTAGAGTCTGATATGGAGAGAGATTGAAATAAAATAGCGATTAAAGAAGGAAAAAAAATTAATTAAAGATATTTGCTTTAAATGAGATATGGAGAGAGAAATAGAAAGTAATTTAGTGCTTTTACGTAAATAACTTCCATGTGCATCTTTTATTTTTAGATCTCAACCCTTAATTTTATTAAATCCGACGTTCCTAATAATGGCTCCCGTTTCTCTCTAACAAGGGGTTTCTCTAGATACTAAACCTATATATATATATATATATATATATATATATATATATATATATATATATATATATATAACTGAGTTGTATGAATAAACCCAATGAATATAAATACTTTAGCAAAACCAACCCACTGAAATTATCCATCTAAACGATAAAAGTGAAAATATACTAACATGTGTGCTATGTAACCTGCAGGTAATTAATTAGTTTAATCTACTCCAGACTCCATACTCTAGTCACATCCCAACATTACAACCAACTTACATCTAATGAAGAGTAGACATGACCACGTATTGCTTGACTATATTCATATCAAACGTGATACTAGAATGATTAACTAACCTGAAATTCATTAGTTCAATATTTCCCTGAACCATATAACAAGCACGAACACACACTCAACTAGGTGAACCTAGCTTATTCACATTAATGCTAAAATTAAAGACCCATGATTTACTAGCTTACACGTACAAGTCTAGCTAAAACAAATTAATGGCTAATCTATGTGAGACAAGCCTAATTAATATGAAACCTATCTCCTAAAACATACTATTATTTTAATAGATTCCCAAACAAATACGGTGATCACACTTCTACCTAGCGGGTGACTTCTAATCTGTTAGGCCTTTCCTTAAAACCGAGGCCAGCACACTACTCTCCAATGCACACATAAGCCCCCTTCCTAGACCTCTATTTACAATACTTAACACGAACCCTCTACACCCAACACAAGCACTCACCAGAAACGACTCCACTAGCCATTGCCCTCTAACGTGGAAATGCATACACCGACAGGAAAGAGAGATAGCGGAGATTGACAAGGAGACTCACCGGTGACTAGCGGTTTGTCTTCCAGTGAAAAATGAAACGACGTCGAGGGTCCCTATTGAGAGGCTGCCGAAGAAACGCAAACGATGGGGGATGTCGGCGTGCGTGGCTGATGGCGAAAGTAAACATGAGAGGTGAACTTTGCCTTATTGGTGATTGAAATCGATAGTAAAGAGGAAAGAGGAGAGCGCACTTACTAGTTTGACCGATCGGAGAAGAATCTCAACTAGAATAAAGCGGTGAAAGAATTGACGACGGAAAACACTAGGCAATGGCGGTGGCGATCGTTGAGCAATACAAAGAAGACGAGATTTGGGTTCCCGTTGTATTGAGGAAGACGTCCTCAGTTTTGGTTTCGAGACGACTAATTCTCAATTGTGAAATCCGAAGGAAATTGAGGTCTAGGCTACGGTTCTATAGGATAGAAGATCGGGGCAATTTGATATGGAAAGTAAATCTTTTAACTAACTAGGAGATAAGATTATTTGGTTAATTAGTTAGGAAGATATTTCCTAAGGCCCACAATTTTAAAAGAAGAGATTAATTAGGTAATTAGTTTATAAAATAATTAAAGGGTTATAAAAATATATATATATCTAGATAGTATTAAAGGCATTAATATAATTAAAGGATTATATCGAGTTAAATCCTACCTCGGAAGTTACTTGCGGGTTAAGATTTCGACTACTTGTAATCCGAGAAATTTGCTTTTCCACTCTAGACGGAAAAAATGGAACCCGAGTATTACAATAATAAATAAGTCTCTAATTTCATGGGTTCGATTTTTTTTCCCAATTTTATACATAAATTGATTTATTATTTGATAAGAATAATTTGCAAGATCATGTGAGGACATAGAATAGAAATCGTTTCAAACATTGTATTCAATTTTTATTTAGTAACACCCCAAATTAATAATGCCCCATTTAAATGATAATATATCGATTCAAATGAGTAATCTATCTCTCCATTTAAATGATAATACCATGTGCAATAATCATTATCTTACATTATCTTTTTTCCATGACCTCTATTAAATATATATAATTAAAAAATTAAAAAAATTGGGAAAATAATCTCATTCAATTGGCTTAATTATTTTATTTCTAATTTTAATCTAATCCATCTATATGTAGATCTAGAAACCTATAAACTTTAAAAAAATTACAATAAGTGTTCATGTACTTAAAATGCTTTATAATAATTTTATTTCAATATTACATTTACATATTATAAATATAATTGTTCATGTACTTAAAATGTTTTTTCTCTCAATATACCATTAAAGATTGATAAAAAAAAATACAACTTGATTTTTTTGAAAATTTGATAATATTATTTTGATAATGACTAAATAATTTAATTATATATATTCAATATACACGTGTATTTTATCAAATAACAACTCATGATATTCATAATCCTAACAAAGAGGATAACTTATTGAATAACAGAATTACGATATATATATTGAATGAGATAGAAATAAAACTTAGTGGACAATATAAGATAAAATTAAAAATTAAAAATAAACAATTTTTATTTAAAATTTAAGAGAATGGGATTATTCACCCTTATATTCTATCAAGAAACGAATTAAAAAAATAAGCAAGAAGTTGAAAAGTTGTAATAAATGATAATTTGTAATAAATGGAATTATGAATATTATTCTACCAAAATAATTTATTTGTAATAAATGAGATTAAATACACACTATCCTTTTGTCTATGAAAATATTTCAATACAATTTTTTTTAAATAAGCTATATAGTCTAAAATAATTTTCACGTTTAAGCATTGATTTCTCATAAAAAAATCCTTTAGGTTTGACACAAATTTTCGATTTTTTATAATATTATCCAAAAATATTTAATGTATTGTCTTGGAAAATTTATCATTCATGCATGTATATAGTATGTAGTTTGGCAAGAATTTGTATTATAGATGTGTTATAAAAATCCTTTCTATTTTGTGTGCTAGAACTTCTTTCTATTTAATAAATATAAAAATCTTGGCCGCTTATTAAATAAAAATTGAGAATATTCATAGTCATGACCAGAGGACAACTTATTGAAAAAATGAATTACTCTATTTATGTTATAAAATTTTCAATTAGTGGACAACAAACGATAGAAATAAAAATTAAAAAAGAAACAATTTTTTATTGAAATTTTTTAAAAATAGGATTATTCACCATTATATTCTACCAATTTTTTTTATAAAAATAAGTAAGAAGTTGAAAAGTTGTAACTTCACTCGAACTTGAATGAGATTGATAAATGAACATAATTATATAAACATAAATAAGATGAAGTTGAAAAAATTGTAACCATATTTGGCCTTGAATATTGAAATCAATGGGATTAATGACTATTAATTTTCCAGAATAATTTAAATCAAATAAATGAGATTAAATGGATATTATCCTTTTCTCTATGAAAATATTTTAATAAAATTTTACGAAACCGACTATATATACAGTAGGGTAATTTGCAATTTTAAGCATCGGTTCCTCATAAGAAATTCTTCAGGTATGACACGATTTTTTGGCTTTTATAATATTCTCAAAAAATATTTAATTTATTGTCTAAAATAAATTATCTTTAATGCATGTATATAGTAGTTTGGCAAGGATTTGTATTGTGGATGCATAATTAAACTTCTTTCTATTTTATATGTGTTTGAACTTTCCTTGGCTAAATATATATGGAATGGTTGGGGTATTATCTTGGTCGGTTTTCATTAAAAGTGTTTTTATGAATTTAGTAGTTTATAATTTTTGTATAAATAATTGGAGTATAATTATTTAGAGTTTAGGTTTCCTTTTCTTTGACTTCCATACACAATACATTAGTATCATGAGTTTAGTCTTTGTTTAATTTCACTTTTATTTTTCATGTGATACTATGAAGAAATAAAAAGGAAATATAAAGACACTATTTCTTCAAAACCAAAAAACTGTCATTCTTTATTTAATCTAATCCATCGTGATTTAAAACTTTCAACACAACTTTATTTTTAATCTTTAATATTTATTTATTGAATTAAGTTGATATATTTATTCATGATGATTAATATAATAGATGCAACCAAAAATTATGACAATGTTTTAACAAAAAAATATTTAACAATAATATAAAATATAAACAAAAATAACCCGTGCGTAGCACGGGTCATCATCCTAGTATATAATATATAGCATTTTAACATAAAAATCTCCCCAAGAACTAGGGCATCGATAATTGGAACAAAAAGAGAGAATTTAATACGAAAGAGAAGTGCATGAAAATTCGACCACTCTTCTTGTTAGGAAAAACCCCTTTAAATAGAGCTGACCGTAGGAAGCTAGGATTAAGCCTATTTAAGTTTTTTGGCCTCTATTCATTTGTTGACCCACAATAAGTAACTTTTTGATATTTTTTACTAATGGATTTATTCTATAGAAGAAAAAATCATTTACAAATTACTCCTTCAAATGTCCGACCATAGTAACTCTATGTCGGGCGTTTAAACTTATTTGTGACTTCATTTAGCTAATTGTAATCTTCTTCTCATCATATTTCGTAGTCGCTCATTAGTACCCCGAGAAATGACGGAGATGATGACGGTCGATGCCTTGTTAAAACTTTTTGGCAAGAAAACTACGAGGGAAAAACCCACACCAAAAGTAAAAAGAGTACCTCTATTCCATCTCTTTCTTTGTTAGCAGTGTCATTCGAGCAAAGAGTCTCCTCAAGCTTGTTGCGCTCCATGCTCCAGGTGCCTACTTTTCGTTCAAATTTCTTAGCTTGCGCATTCTTTCACCATCATTCTCTCTCATGCGGCATTTAGCCTTCAACTTCTTTTGTGGTGTCCCTCGGTGTTCATACATTGTTGTCGCTTAGCACTTGCGTTTTGGCGTCCTTCGACGATCTTGCCCCTATATTGCTCCTCGCACCTCCTTCATATTTCATATATAGTTCAAACATCGTTTGAACATCATTCGTATGTCAATCGAATCTTTCGTTTAAGATCTTCCTTGTACCATTGCATACCTACAAACAAATTTGTACAAACAAGCAAACAAAAAAACCTAGGAATGCACAAACACAATCAAGCAAACAAATAACATAAAAATGAACTCGTAAATTATGTATTTTTCTTTGCGGAGTTCGTAACACATTCGCGCTTTCGAAATCGTTTTCGCATTTACATTCGTAATCGCATTCGTAATTATAATGTTAGCGGAATTAGTAATTTTAGGGGTCGCTCGTTCATATATTCTTATATAGCCTTATATTCGTTAAAATTTACGGGGCCGCTCATTAATATATTCATATATGGCCTCTGGATATTCATATATGCTATCAAAATCGCTCGTTCATATGGAGACGAGACCGTACCACTTGCTCCATACATTTGTGTATGAGCAGAAGTTTTCACTCCTACATTCGTATAAGAGCGGGGTCTCTCGTTCATACATTCGTATATGAACGAGGCGTCCACATTCATGTACATCCATGCCATTCCTGCAAAGAAATTCATTCTTCATCCATGCCATAGCAACTTCCTAATTTGCTTTTATCGTCTTTGTTTTTAGCCACATCGCAGACCCTTTGCAAGACCTTGTTCTTTTTCTTTCTTCGTATTCGCTTTCAATTTTGATCCACTATGAGTCGGGTTCCGTATTTCATTCGTGAAAATGAAATGTTTTCTTCCTTTTAGATTTTCAACGCTTCCTGAATCGTCTCGATCGGGCGACCGCAGCTTCTGAACGATTCTTGCTAGATATCAACGTGATGTTGTCACGAGAATTTAGCTGCTCGACTTTAATTTGCAATTCTGGCCTTGCTCAGGCGTGTTTCTGATTTAGATTCCAAAATACGAAATGTAGAGGGTTTCCTCATCTTTCACGGCTATTATTTTCCGTCTTATGTATGTCCCTAACAATGCGCCAAAAGTCAACTCTCATATGTATCACCCTCTTCGGTGCAACAATTTGGGCTGCTATTTTGTCTCTTTCTTGATGGTTGCTGAGGTTGGTGTATGAAGATGATTTGTAGTTCATACCGAAAGCTTTCCATCAATATGTGGATTGTCTTATTATTTCGACAATCATAGATCTCAAATGGTTGGTCAAAAGTCTGCTCTGTAACTCTTCAAGCAAAACACCCAAAAATCTCTTGAGGTGCAATTTTGACCCACTTAGGCAAGCTTTCCAGGGTTTGTATATGAACGAGAAACAAAGTACACATAATATTCTTTCCAATACCTCGTCTTCTTGCGCATCGATTCCTAGGGATGACCAAGTTGCTTGCTTATTTGGATCATGGCGTTGCTGCCCAGACGTCCTCGTCTTCTTGTGCGGAGCTCCATCCTTTTCGCGTAGCCTCTCTCACTCGGTCGGCCTTGGTCTCTTGTCTAGGCTTGTTTTCGTGATTACTTCACAAGATCGTTTGTCCGGATAAGTTTTCAAATTTGCACCGGCATTAGCGAACATGCATGTTGTTTGCGTTGTGTTCGCGCTGAGCTTTGCCCTAGTGTCGAGCGCGTCTTTGCTCAGGGTTCACTTTTCAGGTGGACATGATGCAATACGAATATGTGGAGTATTTTCATCTTGATCTTTCACATGCCATCAATGTTGGTAGATTACAATTTAGAAGGAGCGATACACAAATTATGGCAAGCCAAACGATCACTTCATACCATTTTTTGCTCACCCCGTGAGTCAAGGTATGGTATGAGGCATGGGTGGGGACGCCTCTTCCACCACACCCTGATTTAGAGACCGGTGAGGGTGATGAAGATGAAGTTGATGCGAGGAATGGTGGCAACGATGACCCCAAACACATTAAGAGTCACTAAAGTCCCTCATGGTGGAGATTTAGGACGATGATTCAAGCTTATGGTAGATTTGTTTTCAAAGTCGAGACTTTTAGTGAAAATGACCCCAAACACATTAAGAGTCAGTGGAACACATTATCTTAGTGAGGCTTCGTGATTAAGAAAGGTTTGTCTTGTTGATAATATTAATAATTATGCTATGATGAAAATTGTCTTTGATTTTTTCGATTTGCGTGATTACAAGAGTTTAAGAAAGTTGAGGCAAAATATCTTTTCTTGCACTTGTCGTTTAATTTTAAATTTTGCTTGGGGACAAGAAAAGTCTACGTATGGGGTATTTTTATGCAATCTAGTTTTGTATAGTTTTGCATGAGCAGTTAGGATTACATTTCTTCCTTTTCTAGCTTAGGTATTGCATTTTGTGTTGATTTCTCGTATTATTCGTAATATGGATGTCTACACAAGTGGTGTATAGGTTTTCATGCTTTTGGAGGTATTTTGGGGTTTTGTAGATGGTCGACGAGTTGAGGTGATTTATAGTGGAGTTAGAGGAGTAAATGAAAGGTGAAACGAGCCCGCAAGGATGATTACATACGAAGACATGAAGCTTAAGAGGTGTTAGTGATGATCCATCGATCTAGTGACGAGGTTATCACGAGTTGGAAGACTGTCTAAGTGGCAAGCCATCATGCCAATGATGGGGCCACATCTAGGGGTTTCATCTAATTTGTTAAAACTTGTTAGAAGTCTTGCTTAGGTTATGCACCGAGAGGTGGTAATTTTAGTTAATAGTCAAAATAGAGAGAACACATCAAGAGGGGGTTGTTTCAATTTGGAAAAACAAGAATTAGACTTGAGATTGTTTTTCATGTGATTAATTGTCATAGAACTTCTAGTGTTTGATTGAGTTAAATTTGATGCATCACGTGAGTGGGGCAGGTTTGGTTTACTATCTCAATTTCTAAGTGCTTAAACGGATTCTATTAATTTTGTTTCATCACGAGAGTGAGTTCACAATTGGTAGAAGTACATTAAATTAGACTTTCAGAAAAGTTAGTTAATGAGTTTAGAATATAACATTCATAATTAAATATCCAACTTTTTTATGTTGAAATGAGATTTGACATTCGTAGATCAGTTGTGTGTGTGCGGGGGGGGGGGGGGGGGGGGGGGGTCCTAACCTTATAGCTTTTCGTTCTCATTGATTCTTACGGAGTATTTCCATAATTTTACTTGTTTTTATTTGCTTCTACTCAGTTAGAATTAGACCAAAATCATTCCCTTTTAGGCTTAGTGATTGGTTGTGGAATTGACTATAACACACATAATCCCCTTGATTCGATCATAATCTATAATTACAATCGATCTCGTATACTTGTGAGTATATGAGGAACCATCACACAAATCTGCATTTTTTTTTTTTGAAAATGGGTTAATAGCATCTCAGTCTGCTTTGATGCCATGAAAAAAGTATTTAGACCTATAGGTAGGTAGAATGGGGACTTGTCCATACAAGGATACGTGCAAGTTAGGCCCAATACGTAAGTCTAGTGAGATTCCATCCTGAAACCATATCCTAAGTAAATTTTATTTGAATTTCAAATGTGAGATAAGTTTGATTCTCAAACTATTCTATATGATAAGAGTCTAACTTTATCTTAAACTAGGAAAGAAAAACTTAATAATAAAAAACACAATAAATTCTAATCAATAAATTTTAAATTTGTTTTCAAATGAAAAATCTTATAATTTTTTTTTTACAAAATATCTCCTCCATAAAAAGAAAAAAGAAAACAAAAATCACCTGTTTTTATTATCGATTTGTTGTAATTGTTTCCATTTTTAATAGTAATTTTTTTCCATTAAGTGATAAAGTATTTTCTTATAAGTTTTAAAATTGCTAACTTCAGAGCTCACCTATAATTAAGAAACTGAGCCACTTATCAACTCCCTCGCAAATTTTTAACGGTTTTTTTTAATGTGGGTTTATATAGGCACATAGTATTAAGTAAATAATATAGTTTTGAAAAAAAATGTAATTCCCAAATAAAATAGGCGAATGATACCAAAAAAAAAAGAATTAGTTAACAAATAAATACCATTTTCTAAAGCGATAGCTGGTTACTTGACATTGTTCATTAAACACTATTGGCCCAGCTGTTAAATTTTTTAGCTAATTACATTAGTTGGCATCTTGTAGGAAACTTGTTTTGCAAGTATAATTAATAGTATACACAAATTATGTTGAATATAACGATTCAAATATTGTAAATTAATTTTGGTCTTTGGAAGATCTATATCGTTCAGGGTATAGGAATGATTGAATGAATTGTCATCAATTCAAAAATCTGAGAGTGTATGAAAGAAGCAAATGGTCATATATTAATTGAAGTTTCATACTTGTCATTTTAATTTTCCATCCAATTTCATCCATATCTTATATGTTACCAGGTCAATATGATCCGTCCGCATCATATCCCGTGCATTGCTTATAAATTCACTTTTATGTAAGTATCTAAATGATGCTAATGGATGTGGAACCTTCGAACCCAACTAGGTTTTGTTTGTCACATTTATTTTATAAAACAAATTAAGAGATCGAAAGAATCATCATAGGATGTACTGCATCGTTATAGTTATGGACAACCGTTATAGTTAAGGTAATGCCACAGATGATGATCCACACCGAATGTTATCCCATTTGTATGACATGGGGGCATTTTGCATTGAATTATAATTGCATCCTTTTGATCGGACTTGCACTTTTGTTCCTGCCCGCCCCCATATCGGCTCGGAGGAGCGACGAGTATTACCTAAAGAGCCCGAAAGATAAAAAAAAATCACCCAATAGGCGGTCGGGCGGGGGCGAAGGCAAAAGGGGAAGAACTACTAGATGAAAGGTCAGGGGCGGAAATTGGATAAATGTCGAAGTTTCAATGGTGGAATTGCTGAAAATTCTGAAATAACAACTATAGAAGACGACCTCATAATTTAATTTCTAGTGAGTTACTTAAAAATAAAAAAATAGGCCCATTTGGAGTTTTGGGCTATTTGATTTCAATAGGCCCAATGCCATTTTGCCGTTTTTTAGGCCTGAACTTGGATTAAGCCTGTTAGAGCAACCCCAATAGATTCCTTATATACATTGATATTTGTGTTTTTAGAGAATGTTAGACTTTTTTTGGCCTAACAAATTGTCTAATATATTCTTCAAAATAGGGATGGAGAGGGAAAAGCAAAGTGTTTTTCCCTCAATTTAAGGAATTATCCAAATGCATTTGGAGAATGAATTAAATGTAAATGTTACAAATGTTAACTTGTAATTGGTCATATTAAATATATAAAATAAAAATAATAAATGTTAAGTTCTTCAAAATGAGGAAACTGTTGAAGTTAAAGCATTTATTTTTCTAGAGAATTTGACTTTAAGTTCTCCATTTTAGAGAAAATTATAGGGAAGTTGTTGGGCTTCCCCTTAGTCTAATAGGGCTATTTGCCTCTTTTAGTCTTTTGCTGAATGGAACGAGACAAAATGACTCAATGAGACAACGAGTAAACTACGGTCAACTCAAGCTGCTATTGCTAAAGTGGTTGCGCCGCGCTTGGCTGTTGCTGTTGGGACGTTGTTGGGACCTCTGGTTCTAAACAACGGAACAACGATACCATTCTCCGAGTTTTGATGATGACAAATACCATATGAAACTAATGTGCTTTGATCAAGTATTTCTAAGGAACACAGGTTAAGCAAAGAACTCTCATGAATGATCAAAGTCCATAGTAGCATACAATGAAGAATTTCCATCAAGGAAACTCTGAAGAGGAAAGTTCCCATGCAATGGGAACTCCCAGGAATGATCACAGAACACAGGCTTACACGATGAAGAGTTTCTCCCAAAGGAACTCTGAAGAAGACAGTTCCCATGACATGGGAACTCACATTTGAAGACAACGACCGTTCAGCGCAAATCGCGGGATCCTGTCTTGGACAGAACGAAGGCATAGTCTGAGGAGCATACTGTCACGAGTGATCCAACGGTCTGATCGTCTCAAGAAGTTGACCTAGTTCAAATCGAAGTCACATGTGAAGAAAGTACAACTTGGGCATGATGCAAAGGGCATTTCGGACTCAAATGAAAGATGTGATTGCCCAAGCACACCTGGACTATATAGCCAAATGAATAGTACTCGGATTGAGCACTTCTCCCAGAATACACAATACCCACAACAGAGAGAGAGAGAAAGAAGAAGAGAAGTCCCCGACGGCAAGTTTGTGATCTTGACGACGGTGAAGCCGAGTTCCCAGGAGAAAGGGAACTGCGATTCGGTGTAAGGTTTGAGTTATTTATTGAGTTGTTGTTGTTCGCTTAGGAATCCAGTTGAGAAGATACATTAGTGTTGCTAGAGTTAGGTAGAACTCGTAGGAACAGAGAAGTTTGTATCTGGCTGTAACTAAGGAACAAATCAATAATATAAGTAGCTCATTCAAAATCCTCCAAGCGGAGGTAGAGGTTTACCCAAACAACTAGTTGGTTGTAGTGGGGTTCCTCTATAAGGGAACTGTGTTTACTGCTGTTTTATTTACTTGTGATATTATTTCTTCCGCTACCTTGGGAACAGCTTAACAGCCAGTTCCCAAGCTCTTGCTAACCGGTTACGATCCAACAGTTGCAATGCTTGCCAAGTCTGCAACGATCGGGGTGTGGTGGTGTGAACCGGATTCAGGGGAACGAGTGAAGTCGACAGCCCACAGAACTGTTGAATAACCCTTGAACTAGGCAAAGGCACTAGGCACATTGACGCCATCATTCCCGATTTTCTGTCAATTACTGTGAGTTAGCGGACGGTAAATGATTCTAGATCCTCAAAACCTTTATTTTTAATTGCAATTTGTTATGTAAATGTGTGATTGTGTGTGAATTTATAAGATTTAGGTTATATCGATTTGTGGAGAAATTGATAAGAATTTGATAAATTACTATTTGTTAATTAATTTGATAGGTTTAAGAAGAAATTTTAGAAATGAAATCGTTAAGGATGACCCCAAATCAGAATATTTTTCAATTTAGTATTGTGTTGTGAATTGTAATTTGATTACTTGTTTAACTTTTGCTTAGAACATTATTTATACTAGCTTAATTTGTCTATTTACTAGCTTGATATACTTCGCCCGTGTTGAGGTTGCACTAAACTATTTTCCGACATATCAAAAGATATGGAATAAAAAGAAGAGCACACATCATGCACGGTGAAAAATTTGAGGAGTATTGAGTTCGGTTTGGCAACGAATGTTATCAGCCATCGAACAAGTCAAAGGGAAAGCAAAAGTTCTACAAGCAGAATAGCAAGTCCGAAGCAAAAGTCCTGGTGGGAGACAACATAAGGGCATATTTTTTCTTCATCAAATAGTTGGTTGGTCGTAGTTTCCTCTATAAGAATAAGTCTCTCTATTTTTTTGAGTAGGAAAAGATTAGGTCGAGACAACTCGACCTAAAGCATCCTTACGAATGAAGGTGCAAAGTCTTGAATGGGTCTGAATTTGTTTGGCACTAACCGAATGTCGAAGGACAGTGATCAAATCAGCCACTTTGTTGCAATCACGAAGTACATGAAGGAATCGAACAACCTCAAATGACTACAAAATCACCAACGTATTTGCTATTAACATTTCAATCTGCCACAAACCCTTTAACGCATTCATCACCATGAGGTGGTTTCCTTCTATTTTAATTTTTGAAATATTCCTATCCTTAACTTCAGAAACTGTGTCATATATTCCTCTTGCCTCAACCGGAATTACATTCCATTTTTCATTACTAGAAGCATTCATAGTGATCAGTTTTCCACAGTGATCTCTAATAATGAACCTTGTCGTTGCCATCCCATTATTCTTTTTTGACCCATCAAAATTAATTTTTACAAATCTATGTGTCGAAAAATAGCATGCTCCAAATGATGAGCGGGCATCATCTTGATAAACCCAAACGAGTAGTAGCAATTTGCTAAACCCAGCCCAAAAAGCCTAAAAACAAGCCCAATACTAGACTTGCTTTGATAACACGTAAAGATCCATAGGTTAATAGATTTCGGCAATGCACATTTGAGTCTAGTAAATTTCCACCCTAAACGAATTGACTATATAAGGAATATGCAATTGCCACCCGTAAATGCTAGGCTTTATTTTACTTAACTTCCAACATGGGAACACACCATTGTTAGTGCAAGGGGGCATCCTTAATTGACACTTGCATAATCACACTCTCTTTCTAGCTATACCAATTAGCAAGTGGTGGAAATCCCAATTTCTTTATAGTCAAATCCAACCCAACCAGTTAAAAAACGAACTAGGACATGTACGAGCGCATATATGCATATAAACTTAGTGAAATTTTATCATAAAATCAATTGACAATAAAAAAAAAGTAGTCCACCAATCAACTGAACATTATATCCCAACATAACTAGACTTCATATAGATCATTGATGCCTTTTCAATTCAGAATTCAGGTACACATGTGTCATCTATCTATCTATACAATTATAAAAGTTGTCCATCTCAAGTCAAATAAATGCAAATATATATTGATTTTCATCAATATTAAAATAAAATAATTATTTGAAAATTTATTTGTAGACATTATATATATATATATATACAAATTGATTATTTATCTCCTTTCAAAAATTTGAGATTCTTCTTTTAGAAAAATATTAATAATAAACCCATTGTGGCTATGTATGATATAAAACATATAAAGAAATAATACCATTTTTCTTAAAAAATGACAAAATATTGTTGTTGGCTATTCACTCTTTCATATGCACGAGAACCACATTAACTTGAATTTGAAGAAATTAATTATAAAAAATAAACCGGCAAAATCGATAGTAGATTGAACAAATGAAATCAAAATAATTCAACCAAATTTTAGATGGAAAAGAAATTTTTTATATCTTAAATTACTATGTAGTGTACACCGATTAAATAAGCAAATAGTTTATTTTTATATTATTTACAATATTTTATTTTATTTTAATTGTATGATTAGTTATAATATTTCATAATGCAATTCAATAAACTATATTTTAGTAAACTTGCCTATGTTATAATTTTCAAAAACCTAGACATTTGAAATAATAACGAACATAAAATATAACTTTTGATCCGTCCAACGGACATGATTAGTTCTCTAGTTATACGAATTTTAAGCTACGGACTTTATAAATCAAGTTAATGTTTAGCTTTCAATTCGAGGGAAATAAATCAACTTATTGCTAAGTAGTATATCTACTAGTTGTTCTCGTCGTGCCATGCACGACTATGACTCGATATTTTTTAGATATACTATAAAAAAGATATTAATAAATAAAAATATAATATAAAAATTTTATGTAAGTAATGTGTTGCCCGTAATATGTTTAAAAATGAGTCTGTTTGTTTAATATCAAATTTAGATTATTAAGTTTAAGATTGAGAATAAACATAGAGTATTAAGATAAAATAATCTACATTGCTCATTTTCCTTGACAATATTTCATAAATATGTTTAATTTAAAAGAAGGAGATAAAATATGAAGAAAATAATTTGGGATGCTGTTTTGTCTCTTTCTTGATGGTTTCTGAGGTTGGTGTATGAAGATGATTTGTAGTTCGTATCGAAAGCTTTCCATCAATATGTGGATTGTCTTATTATTTCGACAATCATAGATCTCAAATGGTTGGTCGAAAGTCTGCTCGGTAACTCTTCAAGCGAAACACCCAAAAGCCTCTTGAGGTGCAATTTTGACCCACTTAGGCCAGCTTTCCAGGCTTTGTATATGAACGAGAAACAAAGTACACCTAATATTCTTTCCAATACCTCATCTTCTTGCGCATCGATTCCTAGGGATGACCAAGTTGCTTGCTTTTTTGGATGATGGCGTTGCTGCCCAGACGTCCTCGTCTTCTTGTGTGGAGCTCCATCCTTTTCGCGTAGTCTCTCTCACTCGGTCGGCCTTGGTCTCTTGTATAGGCCTGTTTTCGTGGTTACTTCACACGATCGTTTGTCCGGATAAGTTTCCAGATTTGCACTGGCATTAGCGAACATGCATGTTGTTTGCGTTGTGTTTGCGCTGAGCTTTGCCCTAGTGTCGAGCGTGTCTTTGCTCAGGGTTCACTTTTCAGGTGGACATGATGCAATACGAATGTGTGGAGTATTGACATCTTGATCTGTTACATGCCATCAATGTTGGTAGATTACAATGTAGAAGGAGCGATGCACAAATTATGGCAAGCCAAACGATCACTTCATACCATTTTCCGCTCACCTCGTGAGTCAAGGTTATGGTATGAGGCCTTAGAGACCGGGGAGGGTGATGAAGATGAAGTTTATGCGAGGAATGGTGGCAGCGGAGACCCTAAACACATTATGAGTCACTAAAGTCCCTCATGGTGGAGATTTAGGACGATGATTCAAGCTTATGGTAGATTTGTTTTCAAAGTCAAGACTTTTAGTGAAAATGACCCCAAACACATTAAGAGTCAGTGGAACACATTATCTTAGTGAGGTTTCGTGATTAAGAAGGGTTTGTCCTGTTGATAATATTAATAATTATGCTATGATGACACTTGTCTTTGATTATTCGATTTGCGTGATTACAAGAGTTTGAGAAAGTTGAGGCGGAATATCTTTTCTTGCACTTGTCGTTTAACTTTAAGTTTTGCTTGGGGACAAGGAAAGTCTACGTATGGGTTATTTTTATGTAATCTAGTTTTGTACTATAGTTTTGCATGAGTAGTTAGGATTACATTTCTTCCTTTTCTAGCTTAGGTTTTCCATTTGGTATTGAATTCTCGTATTATTCTTAATACGGATATCTACATAAGTGGTGTATAGGTTTGCACGCTTTTTGAGGTATTTTGGGGTTTTGAAGATGGTCGACGAGTGGAGGTGATTTATAGTGGAGTTAGAGGAGTAAATGAAAGGTGAAACGAGCCCTCAAGGATGATTACGTACGAAGACATGAAGCTAAAGAGGTGTTAGTGATGATCCATCAATCTAGTGACGAGGTTATCATGAGTTGGAAGACTGTCTATGTGGAAAGCCATCATGCCAATGATGGGGCCACATCTAGGGGTTTCATCTAATTTGTTAAAACTTGTTAGAATTCTTGCTTAGGTTACGCACCGAGAGGTGGTAGTTTTAGTTAGTAGTCAAAATAGAGAGAACACATCAAGAGGGGGTTGTTTCAATTTGGAAAAACTAGAATTAGACTTGAGATTGTTTTTCATGTGATTAATTGTCATAGAATATCTAGTGTTTGATTGAGTTAAATTTGATGCATCACGAGAGTGGGGCAAGTTTGGTTTACCATCTCGATTTCTAAGTGCTTAAACGGATTCTATTAATTCTGTTTCATCACGAGAGTGAGTTCATAATTGGTAGAAGTACATTAAGTTAGACTTTGAGAAAAGTTAGTTAATGAGTTTAGAATATAACATTCATAATTAAATATCCAACTTTTTTATGTTGAAATGAGATTTGACATTCATATATCAGAGTTGTGGGAGTCCTAACCTTATAGCTTTTTGTTCTCATTGATTCTTATTTCCATAATTTTACTTGTTTTTATTTGTTTTACTCAGTTAGAATTAGACCAAAATCATTCACTTTTAGGCTTAGTGATTGGTTGTAGAATTGACTATAAAAAACATAATCCCCTTGATTTGATCATATGATCTAATCTTACAATAGATCTCGTATTCTTATGAGTATATGAGAAACCATCACACAAATCTGCATTTTTTTTGAAAAATGGGTTAATAGCATCTCAGTCTGCTTTGATGCCATGAAAAAAGTATGTAGGCCTATAGGTAGGTAGAATGGGGACGTGTCCGTACAAGTATGTGCAAGTTAGGCCCTATACGTAAGTCTAGTGAGATTCCATCCTGAAACCATATCATAAGCTTACTTTATTTGAATTTCAAATGTGAGATAAGTTTTATTCTCAAACTATTCTATATGATAGGAGTCTAACTTTATCCTAAACTAGGAAAGACAAACTTAATAATAAAAAACATAAGAAATTCTAATCAATAAATTTTAAATTTGTTTCCAAACGAAAAATCTTATAATTTTTTTTTACAAAATATCGCCTCCATAAAAAGAAAAAAGAAAACAAATATAACTTGTTTTTGTTATCGATTTGTTGTAATTGTTTCCATTTTTAATAGGAGTAGTAATTTTTTCCCATTTAGTGATAAAGTATTTTCTTATAAGTTTTAAAATTGCTATTTTCGGAGCTCACCTATAATTAAGAGAGTAAGCCACTTATCAACTCCCTCACAAATATTTAATGGTTTTTTTTAATGTGGGTTTATTTAGGCACATAGTATTAAGTAAATAAATTAATTTTGAAAAAAAAATCACTAAACTAATTCCCAAAATAAAATAGGCGAACGTTACCAAAAAAAGAATTAGTTAACAAATAAATACCATTTTCTAAAGCGATAGCTGGTTAGTTGACATTGTTCATTAAACACTATTGGCCCAACTGTTAAATTTTTTAGCTAATTACATTAGTTGGCATCTTGTAGGAAACTTGTTTTGCAAGTATAATTAATAGTATACACAAATTATGTTGAATATAATGATTCAAATATTGTAAATTAATTTTGGTCTTTGGAAGATCTATATCGTTCAGGGTACGAATGATTGAATGAATTGTCATCAATTTAAAAAATCTGAGAATGTATGAAAGAAGCAAATGGTCATATATTAATTGAAGTTTCATACTTGTTGATAGCTTGCATTTAGGTAGTGTTTAGGATGTATATTTATGTTTATTTTGCATAAGTTTTAGTTAGTTTTAGTTGGTTTTAGTTTAGTTTCTAGGATCTTGTGTTTTCGGGTAGTTGCGCTTGTTTTGTTCAGTTTTGCAGATTTTTAGGTAAACAAGCATGGATGGGATGGATCTTAGATGATTTTGTTAGAGTTTGATGAAGCTTAGAGTGATACAAGTGAAGATTAGAAGAGTTAACGCCCAAGAGCTTGTGTGAAAAGAACGCTTAAACCTGGGTTATGCATTGGAGTTCTTGTTTCGACACCTCTATCTTGCAATGCTTGGTTTGGGAGCTATAGTGCTCAGATGAGGCTCAATTTGGTATCAATGGAAAGCTAATTCAAAGAGCTACAATTCATATTTTTACTCCGAGTCCATATTCCAACTCTAAGTGGGTCAAAACAGTCTCTGAAGTGATGCATGAATGCTGAACCGAGGCAATTGCGCGGGATGACTGCTAAAAGCGCGGCCGCACAATTCATCACCCTATCCCGAGCAATCCCAACTGAGGGATGATTGTGCGGGATGACAATTGCTCGGCCGCGCAATCCTCATGCAAACCGAGCAATCGGTGTTTTTGCGCGGACATCTTAGATCGACTTTTGGGCTTGACTTTTGGACCTAGGGTTATATCATATCTGAGTATAGCTTAAAGATAGATCTTTTGAGAATTATTTGGAAGACATATATAAACCTTATGTTAGTTTATTTTTAGGCGAACTTTTGATCAACTTTGAAGGCTAGGGTTTCTTTGGAGAGAGTTTTCTCAAAGGAGCAATCTTTGAACCTCTTGTAAGTTTGATTTTATTTTAATTATGCATTGCTAATTTCTCTTGTGTTTGACTAGTTATTGAAATCATAGATTGCATAATATTGTGAGGTTTGATTGATTCTCATCAACTTGAATAGGTTTTATTCCCTATGCTTAATTGAATCAGAATTATTCTAGGGTTTTGTTAGATTAGCTACCTAATAGAATTTCTAGGTTAATTTACAACTAATCTGATCAAGTCCCGTTCGGGATTGATTAGGTAAAGTAGCAACTATAATTGTTTGGACCCGTTCGGGCTATTCAATTGTAGAGGGAATAAACCACAGATAACTTGATTAGCTGTTTGCGTTGAGTATTTGTCTCTATCGATACTTTGAACTTAAAGTTGTCGTTTAATTGAACCTAGACGTTGTTCTAGGTTGTTAGATGATTAGGGTTGTTCAGACTGTTAGCTCTTTTAACTAAATATAAAGTTTTGGATAATCCACGGTAGATTATTCAAGGGAATTGAGAATCGAAAGAATCAATAATCAATAAGCATATCTATGATGGATTTAACTAGTTGAACACGCTTGTCTCTTATTTGATTAAAACCATCTTTTGCATTCTTAGATAGTTTTCAATTTTACATATTAGATTAGAATTTCAATCCTTAAAACCCCCTTATTTGGTTAATTGGCACATAAGTAAAAGTATAAATACACAAGTCTCTGTGGGCTCGACCCTTGCTTACCGCTCTACTGAGTTGGTTAAATTAGGATTCTTTAATAGGTATAACGACCACTAAAAATACCTCATCACTTGTCATTTTAATTTTCCATCCAATTTCATCCATATCTTATATGTTACCAGGTCAATATGATCCGTCCGCATTATATACCGTGCATTGCTTATAAATTCACTTTTATGTAAGTATCTGAATGATGCTAATGGATGTGGAACCTTCGAACCCAACTAGGTTTTGTTTGTCACATTTATTTTATAAAACAAATTAAGAGATCGAAAGAATCATCATGCATGGATTTCTCGTTATAGTTATGGACAATCGTTATAGTTAAGGTAATGCCACAGATGATGATCCATACCGAATGTTATCTCACAAAGCCCAACGCCTTTTCTTGGGCTCAATAAGCCCAAATTCATTAAAATTACAAAAAAAAAGGTGAAATACATCACAAAATGAACATTTCGTCAGAATGTTTCATCTTTTATAGACCTTAAGTTTATAAAAATGAACCTTCGTAACTTAGGAGGTAACTATAATGTTTTTAATCCTTATCAAGCTACTCCATTTGGATGACATGGGGCATTTTGAATTGAAGTAAAATTGTATCCTTTTGATCGGGCCTGCACTTTTGTTCATGCCTGCCCCCATATCGGCTCAGAGGAGCAACGAGTATTACCTAAAGAGCCCGAAAGATAAAAAAAAATCGCTCCCATAGGCGGTAGGGCGGTGGCGAAGGCAAAAGGTGAAAAACTACTAGAGGAAGGGTCAGGGGCGGAAATTGGGTAAAGGTCAAAACTTCAATGATGAAATTGTTGAAAATTCTGAAATAACAACTATAGAAGCCGACCTCATAATTTTAATGTCTGGTGAATTACTTAAAAAAAAATATAGGTCCATTTGGAGTTTTGGGCTATTTGATTTCAATAGGCCAATGCCATTCGGCCTTTTTTTAGGCCTGAACTTGGATTAAGCCTTTTAATCTAATAGGGCTCTTTTCCTCTTTTAGTCTATTGCTGAATGGAACGATACAACGAGTGAACTACGGTCAACTCAAGTTGTTGTTGCTGAAGTGGTTGCGTTGTGCCTGGCTGCTGCAATGCTCGACAAGTTTGCGACGACCGGTGTGTGGTGGTGTGAAGTCGACGACACGCGCAACTGCTGAATATCCCTTGAACTGGGCAAAGGCACTGGGCAGGTTCATGCCACCATTCCCGTTTTTCCGTCAATTATTGTGAGTTAGCGGACGGTAAATGGTTCTAGATCCTCAAAGCCTTTATTTTTAATTGTAATTTGTTATGTAAATGTGTGAATTTATAAGATTTAGGTTATATTAGTTGTCCCCGTCGTGCCCTGCAAGACTATGACTCGATATTTTTTAGATATACTATAAAATAATATTAATTAATAAAAATATAATATGAAATTTAATGTAAGTAATTTATTACCCACCCGTAATATGTATAAAATTTTATTTTTTAAAATCAAATAAAACAAATTAAATCTAGATTATTAAGTTTAAAGTTGAGAATAAACAAGATAAAATAATCTATATTACTCATTTTCTTTTACAATATTTCATAAATATGTTTAATTCAAAAGAAAGAGATAAAATATGAAGAAAATAAAGCAAAAATGATATATTTTGGAAATATGGAAGAGATGAGATTTTGAAAAAAAATAATTAATTTAATAATAATATATAATTTCATCATCATCATTAACCTAGTGAGGCTCCTCTACAGCGGAATATGGGGGTCAAGATGGGGGTAACCTGCCCAAGGAAAAGTGGTACGCCCGATAGACCCAAGAAAAACTGAAATTCAGTTATGTGACAATAATAACTGAATTTAGTTAGAATGCACCAAAATTGATATAGTCTAATGCCTTTGTAAATAGTTAAATATAAATAATTTAATTTATGATAGGGCCAAAATCGTTCTAGTGGCTCGGTAAAATAACGATTAGATAAGATTAAACAGTCTAATTCCTTTGTAATGGTGGTTAAAAACTTGGCTTAAATTTAAACAATTCAACAAAAGTAATGGGATGTCATGTATCAAAAGCTAAGTTTTAGCTAAAAATTTATTAATTTTTGAAATAAAATATATGTAATTGAGTATATTTATCTTTTAATATAAGAGAGAGAAAGAAACAACTAAAATGTTATAAAGATTAAGCATATATTTTTTATTAGCTTATAAGGAAAAAAAACCAACAATTAGTTAATTTTTTTAGTTAAGATATTATCTCCTACCAAGAATTAAGATATTATCTAAATTTGGGAAATAAAATAAATTTTAATTAAGTGGAAAATTTTTGTCATGTGGAATATGTAGTGGAAAGAATAATTAATAATTAATATATAATTTTTATAGAGTAAGGATTAAATGACATGTGGCAAAATCCTACGTGGGTTAATAATGGGATGCCATGTGTCAAAAGCTGAGGTGGCGCAATGTGGTGGCTTCAAACCTTATTTCTTTTATATATAGTAGATTGATTTGTGGAGAAATTAATAAGAATTTGATAAATTATTATTTGTTAATTAATTTGATAGGTTTAAGAAGAAATTTTATAAATGAAATTGTTAAGGATGACCCCAAATCAGAATATTTTTCAATTTAGTATTGTGTTGCGAATTTGTGAATTGTAATTTGATTACTTGGTTACTTGTGGTGGGAGGGAGATGTTTGCTACTATTGATAACGAATCTAATTTTGCTCGTTTTCAAAGTTTAGATATCTGTAGATGTCAATTATCCTGTACCCAAGAATGACATGTATATTGATTTGTAAGTCCTATTTTATGTCAAACTATATTTAGTTTAACTTTTACTTACAACTTTATTTATACTAGCTTAATTTGTCTATTTACTAGCTTGATGTACTCCGCCCCTGCTACCTAGAGGTTGCACTAGAGTAATTTCCGACATATCAATAGATATGGAAAAAAAAAAAGAAGAGCACGCATCATGCACGGTACAAGTTGGAGGAGTATTGACTTGGGTTTGGCAGCGAATCTAAACAGCCATCGAACAAGTCAAAGGGAAAGCAAAAGTTCTACAAGTAGAATAGCAAGTCCGAAGCAAAAGTCCTAGTGGGAGACAACATAAGGGTAGCGTAGTTTCCTCTATAAAAACAAGTGTCACTATTTTTTTGAGTGGGGAAAGATTAGGTCGAGACAACTTAGCCTAGAGTATCCTTATGGACGAGGGTGCAAAGTCTTGAATGGGTTTGAATTTGATTGGTACTAACCGAATGTCGAAGGTCAGTGAACAAATCAGTCACTTTGTTGCGGTCACGAGGTACATGAAAAATCGAACAACCTGAAAGGACTACAAAATCACCAACATATCTGATGTTAACATTTCAATCTGCCACGGACCCTTTAACGCCCTTTAATGCATTTATCACCATGAGGTTGTTTCCTTCTATTTCAATTTTCGAAATATTCCTATCCATAGCTTCATAAACTGCGTCATATATTCATCTTGCCTCAGACGGAATTACATTCCATTTTTCATTAGTAGAAGCATTCATTGAGATCAGTTTTCCGCACTGATCTAGCTCTAATAATAAACCATGTCGTTGCCATCCCATTATTATTATTTGGATCCATCAAAATTAATTTTTGCAAATCCATGTGTCGAGAAATAAGCATGCTCAAAATGATGAGTGGGCAGCATCTTGATAAACCCAAACGAGTAGTAGCAATTTGCTAAACCCAGCCCAAAAAGCCTAACAACAAGCCCAATACTAGACTTACTTTGATAGCATGTGAAGATCCATAGGTTAATAGATCTGGGCAATGCACATTTGAGTCTAGTAAATATCCACCCTAAACAAATTGACAATATAAAAAATATGCAATTGCCACCCGTAAATGCAGAGGCTTTATTTTACTTAACTTCCAACATGGGAACACACTACTGTAAGTGCTAGGGGGCATCCTTAATTGACACTTGCATAATCCCACTCTCTTTCTAGCCATAACAATTAAGTGGTGGAAATCCCAATTTCTATATAGTCAAATCATACCCAAATAGTTAAAAAACGAACTAAGACATGTACAAGCACATATATGCATATAAGCTCAGCGAAATTTTATCTTAAAATCAATTGACAATAAAAAAGTAGCCCACCGACCGTATTACACTGATGAACTGAACATTATATACCAGCATAACTAGAATTCATTTAGATCATTGATGCCTTTTCAATTCAGAATTCAGGTACACATGTGTCATCTATCTTATATACAACTATAAAAGTTGTCTCTCTCAAGTCAAATAAATGCACTATATTCATGTATTGATTATCGTCAATATTAAAATAAATTAATTATTTAAAAATTTATTTGAAGACATTATATACATATTTACAAATTAACTATTTATCTCCTTTAAAAAAAATTGAGATTCTTCTTTTAGAAAAATATTAATAATAAACACTATGTATGATATAAAAAATATAAAGAAATAATATCATTTTTGTTAAAAAAATATTATTGTTGGTTATTCACAATTTCATATGCAATAACCACATTAATTTGAATTTGAAAAAATTAATTATTAAAAATAAACCGGCGAAATCAATGGTAGATTGAACAAGTAAAATCAAAATCATTCCAACCAAATTTAGATGGAAAAGAAATTTTTTATATCTTAAACCGTTATGTAGTGTACACCGATTAAATAATCAAATAGTTTATTTTTATGATTTGTAATATTTTATTTTCTTTTAATTGTATGATTAGTTATGATTTTATAATGCAATTCAATAAACTATAATTTAGTAAACTTGCATATGTTACAATTTTCGAAAATCTAGACATTTGAAATAATAACAAACCTAAAATATAACTTTTGATCTGTCCAACAGACGGGATTAGCTCTCTAATTATACGAATTTTAAGCTACGAACTTTATAAATCAAGTTAATGTTTAGCTTTCAATTTGAGGGAAATAAATCAACTAATTGCTAAATAGTATATCTCTTATGCACTTCACAATAATAAAATATGTTAGTAAACATCTATATCAATATACTATAACTAAAGTCGAATCCTTCTATCCTACGTGTCATTGTTTTAACTATGCCACGTAAGCGTTTTAATTTTTTCATTTACCTCTTTGCCCTTATTTAATTTAAGTATTTACAATCCTTACATAATAATAATAGAGTTTGGTTCAAATGAAACAAACTCTTAACCTAAAACGAACTCTTATCCTGAATCGAATGCACTTTTTGTAGTTAGTAGTGCACTTTTCCTACTTCGGAGTGCACTTTTTCGCATTTGCACTTTTCGTATTTTTTAGTGCACTTTTCATACTTTTTGTAGTGCATTTTTTCGTAGTGCACTTTTTGTATTTTTCAATGCACTTTTATATGAAAAGTGCACTATTAACTAGGAAAAGTGCATTCGTTTCACGTTTTAGGATAAGAGTTTGTTTTATTTGAACCAAACTCAATAATAATAATAATAATAATATTTCTTATATTACTAATAAACAATTATATTTAGATATCTTAAATTTTAGCAAGTTGATTTGGAGTCTAATCCATTATGGAAAGTTTTTATTAAATATAAGAATGTTACTAATATACAATTATATTTTGAGATCTTAAAATTTGGTAAGTGATAGAAACCTAATCTTTATTATAATTATTTTTAAAATTAAGTCCTTATATAATAATAATAATAATAATAATAATAATAATAATAATTCTTATATTACTATTAAACAATTATATTTAGATATCTTAAATTTTGGCAAGTTGATTTGGGAGTCTAATCCATTATGGAAAGTTTTTATTAAATACAATAATGTTACTAATATTACTAATATACAATTATATTTAGAGATCTTAAAATTTAGTAAGTGATAGAAATCTAATTTTTATTATATTTTTTTTTAAATTAAGAAAATAATATTACTATTTTTTAAAAATATTAGGAACATAATTATTATATTTTAATTATTTTTAAATGATTATTAATATTTAGTTTTAAATATTAAATTATATATTATTAGTTCATTACTATATAGTATATATTAAAGCGGATGTTAAAATAATATTTAAAATTGTTCCACATTGAATTACACCACCCATCTTTTTTAAATAATTTTATTTTTTGAAAATTAATTGGATTATTTTTAATTATTTTTAATATAACCGTTTCTTAAAAAATCCTTACTTATATCAATAATTATTTTTAGAAATGATAGTTTTTTAATAAGATACGTATAGTTTTTTAATAAGATTGTATAAATCCGTACAGGGCACGGGAACTTAGGCTAGTACTATAACTAAAGTCGAATCACTCAATCCTATGTGTCAATCATTTAATTATGCAACCTAAGCAAATTAATTTTTACATTTACTAATTTACCCATCTAAATCTTCAAATATTACTTAATTCTACCACATTATAATTTTTAAATACTATTTAATTTGGTCACTTTACTTATTGGTGATTTGTCATATTATACTTACCTTTTCTAATCGTAGTATCTACAAAAATATATCTCTAAATTAAATAATAGTATTCTAATCGTAGTATTTTTCTTAATTAGCTTACATTTATGTAACTTCTTAAGATCAACCAATATTAAATAATACTTCAGTATTTTAAAATAAATTTAGATTAAATAATTATATAAGGAATAACTTTATTGTATTCTCTTCTATGCATATATATCTCTAAAATTTCATGGTTACTTTTTTCTTATTCACTAATTATATTTCCCTAATGAGTAGTTCAATTGGTATTTTCAAAAAAATTATTAAGTAAATGTTAAACAATTGTATTTTTATGATTAATTTATATGAAATAATTTCATTAAACAATATCTAACATGCACGTAACTTTGTAAGCCCAATATATATTAAATAATTGTATTTTAGGATCAATTTATATTAAATAATTACATAAAAATAATTTTTGAATTTTTATGTAAAAATAATTATTTATATTTTAAATATATGTGTATATCTAACATCCCTACAGTTTCAAGATTATTTTTTCTTCTCATTCACCAAATAAATATCCCAAATGTGAAAAGTAATAAGACAATTTTTCTAATATAAATTATTCAAGCAGTACAAATGATGACAACAAGATTTTAAAAGATTTAACAACATGTTTCATGTAAAATATCATAGCATAGTATATAGATTTATCATTGTATCATGAAGTTTGATTAATCATCATTTTCTCAAATGCGTAGAAATTTCAACAAGATTTATCATGTAATTTTTTTTTTCAATAATGTGATCATGTAGAATTTTTTTATATAAATCCGTTAAAATTTTTATAATACAAATTATGTAAATATTTTTTATCAGCTAATATCAATATACTATAATTAAAGTCGAATCCATTTATCCTATTTTTCATCACTTTAACTAGGCCACAAACCGCATTTGAGCCTGAACTATACTATAATGTAACGTCGAATGAACCACTTACTCCTTCTAAGTTTTCAAATGAAAACTCATCCTATATAATGATAATGGAGACAAACTTACAGAAGATCAACTTTTCACTTTCAGCTCCAAAAAACTTTGAAGCACGAAGAGGAAAATTGAGTTGTTTGCATATCCAATGCAAATCATTGCTATATTACAATATTAATTTCTTTCTTAAACATTATTTCGAACATATTTTTCTTATTTTAGTTTTATAGTTATTTCAAATATATTTTCTTATAGCTGTCAAAAGCTAACCCGACCTGAACCGCCTGAAAATTTTAGGGTCAAGATCCAAAAATTTAAACCCGAAATAAACCAAACCTGATAGACCCGAAACTCATTGGGTTAAAACCCAAAACCCGTTGGTATTTTCTGTATATATATAACATACTTTAAATTATAATATATTTTATTATTAAAATAATAAAAACAATAGATTATTATTGAAATAAAGTAATATATCAATAATTGTAAGAAAGTCTATTTTCTTGACCTGTTAGGTCGACTCGACCCGCCCGAAAACCTGTAACGATCCGACCCGATTTGACCTGTGACCCATTACGACCCAACCCGACTTAACCGGAACCCGATATGATCGATCCGATTGACAACTCTAATTCCTCTGCGTCTTCCTCTGGAAGAATGGTGGTAAGCTAATTGCATAAAAATGAAAACTGTGACCTAATAAGGTGAGGATATAACAAATCAGTACAAATAAGATAGAAAATGACAAAAGAGAAGGTACACTAGCCTGGTACAAGGTCCCTTGCTGCCGGGTCTCAGTTTTTGTGCCACCATGAAAGAAAACTATTAGCACATTTATGGGCCCATTTAGTACCATTGAGATAAGAAATGGATATGAGACACATTCAAATTGATTTCACTGTAGGTGGATTTTTCCATTCCATGCCACATACATGCATGATCACAAAAGGTGGGTTTCTATCATTCCTAAAATCATGTTTTGGATCTTTATTTGAGTTGGATTTTTGGCTCCTTTGTTATTGTCCTTGTCTTTTAGAAGATGATCGAACAACAAGTGAGGGTTGGGAGGTGAGTGGAGATGAGAAAGCCCTTCGGGCAACCAACAAAACCCGGCTCATCCAACTCCGATCAACAACTTGGAGGTATGGTTGAGTGGTGAAAATAGAATTGATTTTTCCTGGGTTGATGCCCGAGGGGTTAATTTAATTGGGGTGGACTGTAAATTCGATGGCAATATGGATGAAGGCTAGATAAACGGGCTTGTGTGGAATGTCGTGGGAAGAACAATGGAAAGGTGTGTCAACTACACTTGTTGAATTGGAAAAACCTAATTCGATTCTAGCGCCAAAATTACCCAAAAAACCTAAGTTCAAAAATGACTAAACCTGATTTCTAATTTCAACCCGATTCTCGATGTCAACCCAATTCCTATAATGTTACCAAATGGGCCATTTAACCCTTGGAGATGCGAGTTTGTCAGTCACTTCATTTACTTCATCATTTACTTCTTTGAAGAAATGGTTAATTTAAACGACCTAAAAGTCTTTTATAACTATATCGAATAATCATCTTGATTTCCCAAAAAAGCAGCTCCATATACAAATCTATCACTTTTTATTTCACACTATTATCCATTCATCCTCATATTTTGGAGGGAATTTTTTTACAAAATACTTATTTAGAAATATTTCTCCTAATTTTACTTATTTAACTTTTTTTTGTGATTTTTATATGGTTTATTTTTTCCAATTGGGAATTAATATTTAAAGAGATTATTCTGATGTATGCTCTAAACTATATTATGCGTATGTTACAATTAGGATTTTCTAAACCGGTTTTTTATACATCACATTTCATCATCTCAAACTAATCGTGTATTGTATTAAATACATATAGTGTTTGATTAAAAGATATGTATCCCGCTATATCTATGAAATTTCATCTAGGTCTTCATGGTCCACATGTTAACGACTGAATTTTATTTATGATGAAACCATTGTTAATTATAATGACCTTATATAAAATTTATCATAAATAAAGAGATACAAAGCCACGAAACCAATTGAGGAGATGGAGGTGAGACATATAAAGTGAATAAAAATAAGCAGTTTCTTTTTCTTCTAAATCAACCAATTACAAAAGAATTGACACAAATAAGTAGTAGTTTTTTTTTGTTCGTTTTTCTAGTCTATGCCCATGGACAAACCTAGGGTGGGGCTAGGGTAGGCCCCAACCCACTCTTAAAAAAAGAATAAAAATACAATACATTTAATATAAAAAATAAAAAATAAGGTAAATTCAGTAATAAATTAGTTAAATTAAAATGATTTAGCTCACTCGGAAAAATTTGATAAAAATTCCACCCTAATATAAAATCCTGCGACCCTCCATGTCTATGTCCTCGCATACTATTCAAGAAAACTAAAACCTTATAAGGAAATTAATACTCAATACTTGAAAAAAAAATTAACCCTAAAAAATACAAATTAATAAAATATTGTTATTTTAAGGAGTTTAATCTATATGCCCTAATTAAAAGCATTGGAAAAATCCTTTTTTCTTTTCTAAATCAACTCATTAAAAGAGAGTTGACACAAATAGTGCGAGATAGAAAATCTTTGATTGGCTAATTGATAAGAAGAGATTGTTATCATTAAGCACGGACATCGACACATGAGTTGGGAAATGTGAAGGGTGATTTATTATGGGATGACCCCTTTCACACGAGGACCACGAATTTGAATCCACACCAAAAACAGTAAAAAGACAACAGTGCCGGACACAAAAAAACACTAGACCACTAGTACTAGTAAAAAGAGGACCAACTTTGATAAAGTTTTCGAGGAAAAAAGCACCAAACTTTTTCTTTAGTCTTTACTTATTTTGGCTAACAGAAATAATACAATGCTTTATGTTTAGGGTGGATGGGTGGTGGTACCAAAATTGATAAATTCATATATACGTACCAATACATAACAGAAAATAATAATAATAATAATAATAATATACTTGCTCAATATTAAAGTGGACTGACCTTTCACTTCTCCCTAGCAATCCACTAACAGTTTCGGGGGCCATGGTGATATTGATTGTGTTCTTAGTTCTTCCATTGGAATTTAGCTTATGTACCTTTCCCTCTTTTTGCCCTTGCTGTGGCTCTCCGGCTTTATTTGGGGCAACCAAAGTTGACACTGAAGTTTCAACAAATCAGCTTTAATTAAAACCTTCAAATAAGTTTCATGTCAAACACATACTATATATAATAGGCAAGTGGTTCATATTCAATGTCTAAAGTGGACCAAGTGTTTCATCCTCTATGTCTAAAGTTCAATTCATTTAATTTCCACATCGAAAGACGTGCAATATTTCTTTCCTAGCTTTTTTTTTTGACAGATAGGCAAGACTGTGACTCTTTTCCTATTACCAGGCTCATCTAAATCATTTAACGCTCCCATAACCTAAACAAGACAATAAGGTGTTTCTAAAATACCCAAAGAGAAGCGAAAAAACCAAAAGTAAAAGGCAACAATGTGCAATAAAAACACAGGCCGCACACAACAAGAACAAGGAAACACGAAACAACAAAGACCCCCAAACTCACACACCACACACTCGCCCAAAAACCCCACCTATATCCCTAAGCTCCAAGTCCCCGTTACCTAGGGACACTAACCCTCCTATGCCGAGTTCTTAATAAGCAATTATTCTCTTGTGCAATGTGTGAGGATCTTGATTGACTTTTGTTTGGTGGAGGGCAAAATCCATGAGAGTCGAACCGGAGACCTCTACTGGGTACCACCCTTGAAGGCTTAATTGCTTGACTAGATGCCCAAAAGTGATCTTGATTGACTTTCATTTTACAATCACTCACAAAATGACATTGGAATCCCTATCCGCCCAATTCCATGAACTCTTCAGCAACATATACCATTCATTTCAATACTTATTAGTGTCCTGAGAATGAACATTCCAAACAGAAATATTCCTCTTTTATATGGATATATGTAACTCTTCACAAGCATGCTAGACTATTTCAGAGCGATAAGACCTTTATTAAGGGGGATTAAGCTGTGTATTATGATGTATAATGCATATATAATTAAGCAAAAGGTGCAATTAAACAAGCACAATCCAAGAATTGGAGCAGTTGATCACATTATTCTTCATGTTAGAAAACTCTCTCAATATCAAAACTGCCAACCATAATCTGAATGGATAAGGTTAGAATTAAACCAATTAATTAAAACATGAATGCAAATTGCATGAATTTAAAAGACAATCTGCGAAAATATATTTCCATCAAACATGACACTGTTCTTCACCACACATCATCTGGATACAATCTGATGATGCACATCATGCAATTTTTGTTCCCACTGCCAGCCCCCCCAACTTTTCATGTTTCAACTAAAATTATCAGTAATGAAAAATATGATTAAGCTAAAGCACTTCAGCACCTTTAGGAATCTATGCACTCGTGGGATATAAGATAAGAACATCTCAGATAAAGAACACGGAACCTTTAAAATTCCTAAGAAAGGAGAGTAGAATTCTGCAACAAAAAATCTGACATCATGACAAATTTACAGAATTTGAAATCCTAAGTTAGAATTTTAACATTTCATCATCTCTTGATCTCCCAATTACCAATCATAACATAAAAATTGCATAAGGGTTTTTTTGTTATAGAAACTTTAAAATACACAGCAAGAGCAGCAGAATAGCAACCTGATGAGCGAATTGCCGTCAAAAAATGTGTTCTACAAATTACCTCTAAACCCTCCTAAGATAACCTAAAGATGATTAGCAGTTAGCACCAATGACATTGAAATATGAGATTATTACACCAGTCATAGAGTATGATTGCAGCCTGTAGGAATCTGGTCACCTGTGACCTGACAATATGTACAAACGAATGATGCACATAAGGAAATATTGACTTTTTTCAGTTGGATTTCACATAAGGAAATATCCAAGTCCACCTTGTAAAGTTTGTGGGAAAATTAAAACCAAAGTCCAAAAAAGGTATTCTTCTAAACAAATCCAGTATATAAGTTTGATTGGATAAATTTCACTATTGCATTGATGTACTGCTTGTGATCATATTTATAAATGTCACATACCCAATGCCAAAAATTTGTAGCAAACAGAATGTAGGCATAAGGCACATATCAATTAGTTAGCAAGCTAATTAAATAGCGTGATCGAAACTAAGTATTGGCTCCAACAATATACTGAATCCAAAAAACATCACAAGAAAGAGTCTATTCCATCATCATTTATCTGAGCATGCACGAGTACTAAAACGAATTTGCAATTTGAATGTTAATTGTCATAATACATGTGGACTGAAGAAACATAATTAACACACTATCACATCTCTCTTTGGTGTGGACTGTGGGAGATGAGTATATTATGATTCTTATATTCAAACTTGGGGATCTTATGTTAAGCATAACCAATCAGAAATCATCAAAATAAATGAACTTTCCTAATAGGATTCATCACAATTGGATTCTAGCAGGTAGATACTTATATCTACCACTAAAACCATGCAATTCAAAACAGTCATAAACACTAATTAAGGATGAATTGCCTTGAAAGTAGTCTCCTATGAGACCTGAGAATAGACAGATATAAAATCGGACTTGAAGGAAGAATTTTCAAGGTAACCTGTTCAATTGCTGCATCTAGATATGCTATAAATTTTACTGAAGTGCAAATTCTACAAGTTAATTATGATACTTACTGCCAAGTCAATTGGAGAGGCGTTTTGTGGAGTGTTACATGCCTGTTAACCAACAAAAATATAAGAAGACAAGGTACAGAACTACAAATTAACAATGAAAATCTCACCTTGGCACTGTAACACAGCTTCAACTTTGAGATATGATAACTGGCCACTGCGATCAATCGCTCTAGGATCCCAAAGTACTATAAAACAGTCTTACGCACATCCGTGGTTGCATAATCTTGCCATTGTGTCAATGATAAGGGTCAAATTGCACTATATATGCACCTCGATCTTACACAAGAGGAATTGTCAAAATATGATACAATTGCAGCATCAAATTAAAAATATAGGGAACAGATTTACTTTCTGATTCAAATAAGGAAAGAGTCAACAAAAGATACTTTTATGACATTAATTAATGTGAAATTCTTGTGAGTTGTGAATAAACGGAGAACAATGGTGTTTTAGTTATAAACCAATTGATTAATACTCTTCCCCATATCCATGGGGAAGACTCCAATTACAATTATCTGTCATGGCTAGTAGAAAATGCCAGTTGAGTAAAGCTTCTATAATATATGACAACAATTATTTCATAATGCTTCCACTTGCAATATAGAAGATTGGATGCTTACAAGAACCGCTGGTTTCTAGAGCTATTATGATGAAATGTGCTCATGAAAAAACAAAAACAAAATACAACGCACATGCACATATATATGTTGATTAATTCGACAAAAAAGACTTGTAAAGAAGGAAGAGAATAAAAAATGGGGTAGAACCCAAAGATATAATCAAGTCAATGACAAGTTACCAAGACCTTCAAAAGGTTTCAAGTGGTTGATCACCTAGAAGACAAAGAATAAGCATAAAGTCCTAGGATTCAAATACAGTATAGAACAACTGTCATAAAATAACATATAAATTCAGTAAAATTGCAAATTATATCTCAAAATTAAAAAACTTATTAGCCTGAATTTACTAAATTGCAAGAAAGATCACTAGAAGATTCATTCTACCGTAAATGATGTTAGGTGGCTAATTGACATCTTATGTACTATGTTATGAATAACCTACCGATAAATCACATCAGATCACTTTCACTTGAATGGAAAATGGAACTATTGAGAGTAAGACTACCCAAAGGTTGTGATTATTTGTGCAATTTGTAGAGTAGAGGTGCAATTACCCTAAATTTGAGGATAAGATTTGCAAATTTCCTCCTGTACACATGCTCAGAATTGGCATCCTTTAATATTCATCTAGAAGGATCTACTCCATGAGTACACCCTCTTGGAATCAATCTGTAGATGCAGAAGTTGAGCATGTGAGGAACTTGGAACCGCTTTTTTTTTAGAAAAACACCACTATGCAAGAAAAACAAATGGTCAATAGTTATACCTCAAAAGTAACGAAATCTGGAGATTTTTTATAATATTAAAATGATGAACAGCATAGCCACAACACCACTATATCATCAAAATCCTCGAAAAATATCAAACAAATAAAAAAAGCAATAGTTGACCGAGTTATATATAGATGAGTGAGTAATCATGCACTAACCTTTTGCAGGTGGATTCGAGCTCCAATCTTCTCTTCGGATCAAAATGAACCATAAAAACAAAACCAACAACATAGTAATAATACAGTATACTTTTAAGTGTAGAAATCGCCAAAGACTAGAAGAGTCAAAGCCAAGGGAACGAAGGGAAGCTGACAGAAAGAGAAGTGAGCACACAAAAGGAAGAATATAATTAAGCTCTCTCTATACACTTCATGCCTTTGTGTGCTCACTCTCTTCTGTCAATTTCTTCAAGCCTCAAAATCTTGACTCCATCACCCAAAAAAAAGTTTTAAAAAAATTTGCACAAACCCAATTACTCATTTTGGTAGAAGAAATAATCAATACCCATAAATTCTTAGTGTCAGATCTGCAAACCCATTTACTCGTTTTGGTAGAAGATGTGAAGAAAAAGGGGATTTTAGGGTTTTTATGACATTCACCAGAAAGGGGAATTAAGGCGAGACGCAATTCTTGACCAGAAATGGCAAGAACTAAAACAGATCCTCCTTTTTATCTCACCCTTATCATGCAGAAAAAAAAGAGAAAGAATAATACAGGTGTCGATTGCAGAAAGAGATTAATTGAATTTTGATTTCAAATCGAATCTGAAAATAGTACCGACGGCTTCCATGTGCAGACGCAACTCAGAGAGAAAGAGAGACTGCGAGAAAGAGAAGTGGTGGAGTATTTGGGAAGAAGTCGAGAGAGAGAGAGAGCCCTTTGCTTTCTTATCAACTCATGGTAAGGGGAGAGTACAAAGAAAAAGGGGAAAATATCAACAGCTTTATGAGAAAACATATCATTAGTGAGTTGGTTTTGTTCTTTTGCTTTACTTTTTTTTTTAAATTTTGATAATATTTTTAATCCAAGTGACATCAAAATCGGGTCGGTCATTTCTGGTCTCGGTTCTACATTTCTTGGAATCGAATAAACGGCGGTTTGGAACCAGAATCGGAACTGCCGGGCCGGTTCCATCCCTTAAAAAAATAAAATATACCGGTGAAAATGGGAAACTGCGATCTCGCGCAGCTCCAATATCGCGATCGCAATTTTGAAATTTCAACTTTATATTTTTATTTTTTTAAGGTTTGGAACCGAACCAAAACTGGAACGAGAACCGCCTAGGAACCGGAAAAACCGGAACCGAACCAAAGAACTGGGAGGTTCCCGATTCCGGTCCCAGTTTCAACGTTCGGAGGAATCGGAACCGCCAGTTCCGAAACCGAACCTACCGCTATCTTTTGATATCCCAAACACTGGTTACGTACAATCAAATAAATTAGTCGAGGTTCGCCTAGAGCTTTTTGTAACTTGTTTTTCTACAAATGAATTACTCCTTTTCATTAAAAAATAAACAAATAAATTAGTCAATCAAAAAATTCTACAAATAATTAAAAATACTGACATAAACTTCACACCGATTCACCTACTAGATTATATTAAAGATAACGTAAACAAATGTTAGTCTTATTCAGGTGGTCGTGTTAGTTCGTATCAATGAAATTGAAAAATACTTTGTAACCAAGATGAGGAAGAGTTAAAAGATATTGTAGGATTATTTCATAAACAATACAATTGAAAAATCGCACAAATTTAGAAAAAGAGAACTCCCCCAAGCACAAACTCCCACGGTAAAAACAAATTCCAAACAAGATCGAAATGTAATATTAAATGGATCAACCTTAAAAGGTTTTGTTAAAATTTACTTTTTCTTGAAAAGTTATTGTAACAATAACAATATAGCAAATTTTAGGCTACCAGCAAAACGCAAGGCTAGCCTAAATCACCATCTACTAGATGGTGATCTAAAAAATACAGAAATAATCCAATCCTAGACATATCATATTTTGTGACTTCAAATCTTCAAAGAACATAGAGCGATTTCAATTCAGATCGATGGTGAAAGAAGGTTCGACACCCAAAAGACCATAGAACCTTCAACTTCAATCGATTCTTACAAATCACACAAGAGTCTAGATCTGGTCTTGAGCTATTTTTCATAGCATATATCCATGAGCAAACACGAACTTGAGTTCTTGGAAGCTTGTAAAACTGTACTATGAGTCTGCAAAAACAAAAGTGCGCAAAGACAAATTTACAAAAAAATCTCTCATACTCCCTTTGTCCTCATTTGTTTGTCCAAAATGACGGATTTCACGACTATTAAGAAGAGTATAAAATAGTATTGGTAAATGAGAAAGTTGGATAATGGGCTAAAAATTAGATTAAATGGGGATAGATTTGTAATTTAATAGATGTAAAAAGTTGAAAAGTGATAAAATAGTCGATAAAGTTGGATAAAATAGGTAAAAAATAATATTGAATAGGAGTAATATAGTAAGAAAAGTGTAGTTATAAAAGAAAAGCGGACAAACAAGGGAACAACGGACATGGAAAGTGGACTAACAAATGGGGACAAAGGGAGTAGATAAAAGAAAAGGCTCAAACTACAAGGAAAAAAGATCAACAAAAATTTGTGTAAAATTGTGAGTGATGATATAAAGGCATGTACACTCAATTATAAAAGGTAATGTTAGTTACAAAAGTTATACACAGATTATATGATCATGCACACTCAATAACAATATTATGCACATTCACTTATATAAATATGCCCATTCAATTATATCATCATGTACATTCATCTAAAATAGAGCGTACATACTCAATTAAAAAACCATGCACACTCTTAGTTACAAAATTATGCACTATATCATGCACAATCATCTAAAAAAACATGCACACTCATCCATGAAACCATGCACACTTATTGATGAGTTTCGTCTCGCTACAAGGACCGACATCTCGTGTTATGAATCCCGCTTCGATCTAGGGCTGAAAATGGAGCGGAAGCAATCCAAGAAGGGGCGCGCAGTTCGAGGAATGAATGGTACGCCACTAGGGTTCTAGCGGCGTCTCGAGATGGAATCAATTCCGATGAAGGAAACCTCAGAAAGATTGAAGAGCGATTGGGAAAAGGGTTCAGAAGGATTGATGCCTGAGAATCTCGATTTACTGAGGCAATTTCAATTTCATTCAAGCGTAAACTGAAATTAAGAATAGTTTGACATATTAATAGTTCTAAAACCTAACCACAGAAAACCTAGCGAGAATGGGCCCAAGGATGCAAGTCCAACCCATCTCGTTATTTAAATAAATAGAGGAAATAAAATTAATACCAAATATAGTAATTGTTTCACTTAAAATTCCGACATAAAATTAAAACGGAAACCCAAAAACCCGAGACCCAAGGAAAAGGCCGAAGGCCTCGGAAGTGTCGCCCAGGAGGGCGCGACCCGACCTTAAGGGAGCGAGGGCGCACCACCAGGCGCCAAGCCCGCGACTAAAAGGGCCGAGTCACTGGTGAGTTTACGCGGTCTCGGAGGCAGGGAGCGCGGTTGCTCCTAGGATTGCCGCAACTGTATTGATGGAAGATCCTTCAGAAAAGCTTGGCTCGACCCCCGACTCCTCCAATTAGTCTGAAAGTGTGTCATGGACCAAAGATGTCATCAACATTGTTGAAGGTGGGTCTTGAACCGAACTCATGGATTGAATAGCTCGACTTATGATGGAAACCGTAGCCCGACCTATTGCCTTGGCGCGAGCACGCATCAAGGGTTCGTTGGATCGAACCGACATAACTTTCTCCTCCTCAGCGGCATTCATAGTGGCAAACGCATCATCCTCCCCCCTGAGTGGGAAGCGTCCCCGCTTCCTAAAAATTAAATTTTGGCACGTTGAACGTTGCATGAACATTGCCATAAGAATCCAGAAGATCCAACTTGTAGGCATTGGGACCAATTCACTCAAGAATACGAATTGGCCCATCAAAGCGTTGATGGAGCTTGGTCTTCCTTGCCGTCGGGAACCATTCCTTGCGCAAATGGAGCCAAACAAGATCGCCAGGCTCAAAGATCATAGGAATACAACTGTGATTGTGTTGTGCTGAATACTGAATAGAACGCCGGTCAAGGTGTGCCTTGGTCCTAGTGTGGAGCTACTGAATTTGATTGGCTCGGTTAGCAGCATCAATATGCTCTCCTTGCTTCAATGGCTTGGGAACCAAATCCAACGGCATAATGGGATTGCGCCCATAAACGACCTCAAACGGAGTCAAAGAATGCGCCGAATGTTTGGACCTGTTATAGCAAAACTCAATGGTAAAAAGTGAGTCCTCCCACCGGCGTGGGTTTGACTTGAGCATCACTCGAAGGAGTGGGCCCAAGGTTCGGTTTGTGACCTCCGTTTGGCCATCAGTCTGGGGGTGATAACTAGTAGAAAACAACAATTTAGTGCCGAGTTTCCCCCAAAGTGTTCTCCAAAAATGGCCCACAAACTTGGTGTCCCGGTCACTAATAATAGTTCTCGGTACACCGTGGTACTTTACCACATTGTCAAAGAACAAACGAGCCACTTCTGTAGCGTTATTCGTACTTTTACAAGCGATAAGTGAGCCATTTTAGAGAATCGGCACACAACAACAAAAATGGAGTCTTTGCCTCTTTTTGACATAGGTAGTCATGTGATGAAGTCCATCGAAATGTCCTCCCACGGGGTGTTAGGCACATGCAAACGAGAGTAAAGTCCATAAGGTAAAGTAGTTAACTTGGCCTTTCGGCATGGAACACAACTCCTACAGAGTTTTGTGACATTAGAGACCATGCTAGGCCAAAAAATGTTCACGCAAAGTTGCAAGAGTCTTGTTCACCCCGAAATGTCCCCGTCCATCATGAGCCTCTTTAGTCAAAAGGTGCCTTATAGACGAGGCTGGATTACAAAGTTTCCCAGCCTTGTATATGTATCCGTCATCCAAAAAGTAAGAGTCCCACTCACGATAAACTAAGCACTTCTCAAAGATTGGCCCAAAGAAAGGGTTTGAAGCGTGAAGCGTAAAGCTCCTTAATTAAAGAGAAGCCAAGTAAACGAGTTTGCAATTAAGTAAGAAGCACATACATGTGAGAAAAGGCGTCGATGACCACATTCTCTTTTCCCTTCTTATGTTGGATGACATATGGAAAGGTCTCCAAGAATTCCACCCATCGAGCATGTCTTCTATTCAAATGGGCTTGGCTCTTAAGGTAGGAAAGTGTTGCATGGTCACTATGGATAAAAAATTCCGCGGCCACAAATAGTGCTTCCAAGTTTGGAGCACTCCGATCAAGGCATATAGCTCCTTGTCATATGTAGGATAATTGAGTTGTGCCCCAGTGAGCTTTTCTCTAAAATAAGCGATAGGCTTCTTCTCTTGGTGGAAGATGCCCCCATTGCCAGTGTTAAAAGCATCACATTCCACCTCAAAAGGCCTAGAAAAATCCGGCAATTGGAGCAAAGGAGCATGGCTCAATGCATCCTTCAATTCTTGGAACGCCCTCTCATGGTGCCTTTTCCATTCTATAATGGTGCCCTTTTTAGTCAAGGCGTGTAGGGGCGCCGCTATAGAAGAGATTGTGCACAAACCGACGACAAAACCTGGCCATGCCCAAGAAAGAGCGAACCATGTTAGCCGTGGTAGGCGTTGTCCACTCAGTTATGGCCTTAATCTTAGCATCGTCCACTTGCAAACCATGAGAAGACACCACGAAGCCAAGAAATAAGGTGGATGGGCTACAAAAAGTACACTTGGCCAAATTGGCAAAAAGTGTCTCTCGACGCAAGCGCGCCAGAACGAGCCTCAAATGATCCACGTGGTCAGTCAAATTCTTAGAAGAAATTAAATATTATCAAAATAGACCACAAGAAACTTACCAATGAAATCACAGAGGACGTGATTCATCAACCTCATGAATGTGCTCGGCACCTTGGTGAGGCCAAATGGCATCATTAACCACTCGTAGAGATATAATTTGGTCTTGAAAGCGGTTTTCCACTCATATCCCTCCTTCATTCGGATTGATGGTAATCGGACTTCAAGTCAATCTTGGAAAAGACGGAAGCGCCATGGAGCTCATCCAACACGTCATCGAGCCGTGGAATAAGATGGTAGTATTTGATGGCCCGACAATCCATGCACATGCGCCAAGAGCCATCCTTTTTTGGAACAAGGATGACTGGCACACCACAAGCACTCATCGACTCTCTAACATAGCCTCTCTCAAGTAGCTCCTGAACCTGTTTTTGAAGTTCCCGGGTCTCATCCGGGTTGGCCTTGTAAGGAGCCCTATTAGGCAACGAGGCACTAGGCACCAAATTGATTTGGTGCTCCATACCCCGTATAGGTGGCAAACCAACATGCAACTCGTCAGGAAAAAACATCTTTGAATTCGCTAAGTAAGGAAGTTACCTCATTGGGCAATGTCGGAGTGTCAGTGCTAGAATATGTCAAGGATATCGGCACCAAAAGAAAGCACGGGGCGCAGCGCGACCTTGCAATGACGTTGTAAGGGACGATGGTCGGGCCAGCAAGAGGCGGCGCTCAACTGAGCCTTGCAACGACGGACCATGGGTCGCCGGTTGGCGTGTCCGCTGCTGCGTCTGCCGCATTGGACGCACCTTATCCGAAGTATGGTGGGGTGCACCATTGCCTTGCTCATCAAAGAGGTTTGGTTTGGGCACACCCTTGGCTTCGTTAGCTTTTTCTTCAGCCTCAATCGCTTTTTGGCGATCCCTTTGAACCAGGTCTTGCAAAATCACACTTGGCGACATAGGTAAGAGCTTGACGCGCTTCCCGTGGTACGTAAACACATAAGTGTTCAAGTAACCATCGTGAAGGACACATCTATCAAATTGTCATGGGCTTCCCAACAGTAAATGTGTGACATCCATTGCAACTACATCACAAAGTATAGTATTTGTATAAGGACCAATAGAGAAAGAAATTGTACATTGTTTAGTAACTTGCGTACATGTGCTAGAAGAAAGCCATTGTAGACCATAAGTGGTTGGGTGCGGTGTTGTAGGTAGCCCAAGATGATTAACCACCTTTTCATTAACCAAATTTGCACAACACCCGAAATCAATGATGACACCTAAGCTCGTTGATCCAACTAGAGCTCTAGTGTGGAAGAGATTTTCCCGTTGGTCATTGAGATTGTTTTCACGAAGGATTAAAGCCTTCTGTGAAACCAACCCCAACGGAGTCCCTATGTTGGCCGACGATGGAGCACAATCTAACTCATCCGCTTGAGGAACGGAACACTCCTCCTCAATTGGTGCCGGGGATGAAGTTTCTTCTTCATCCATGGACTCATAACCAGTTGAAGCTTGAATAAACATGACCTTCTTGCGGTAGGGGCAATCCTTTTGGTAGTGACCACGCCCACCACGAGTGTAGAATTCCAAATCACGGGCACGTTCACGGCCTTACTACGCTGGCTTTTGGGGAGCCGTGCGTGTCGGAGTAGAAGTCGTTGACTTGCCCAAAGTAGTAGAAGAACCCTATCCTTCATCACTAGAATTTTTCATTAGAAGTAAAACCGTATTGACGAGGGTTGGAAGATACATACCTGCCTGAAGAAGGTCGGGAACCATATCTCTTATTGCACACATGTTGTTGGTGGAAAATCATGGTCGTGTGCACTAATGTGTTGATATCATTAATAGGAAGGATCTCAAGCTGGTCTTTAATAGACAAATTCAGGCCACTAATAAACTTAGTGCGCAAAGTGGATGGAGCAACACTAATGTTCGCTTTGTCCTTCAATTTCTCGAAATACTCGACAGGGGACAAGGATCCTTCTGCGAATTTCAGCGATGTCCAAACGCATTTGGTTATGGTAATCAGTTGGAATGTATTTTTGAGTCATAAGTCATACATAGACCAAATGATCCCATGTAGTCACTAGTGTAAGACCCCGACGCAAACAGTCATCCATAAAACGTTGCCACCAAACCCGGGCTGAACCATAGAAGTGTAAGGTGTCCGCTTGTACATGCTCATAAGCGGGGATATTACAATAGCGCAAAGTATGAGCTGTCGCAATAACCCATTCTAAGAAGACTACGGGTCATGATGCCCTTCAAACGGTTCTATCTTGACCTTGACTTCGTGTTGTTGGTATCGGGGAGTGTCCCGGTGGCCATTAGCAACACGAACATCATAGCCATGATCAATGGGGGACCAAGGCTGGGCCGGCACCTGCCCAAAATAAAGGTCGTACCCTTGGTCATGTTGTTGGGGCGGAGCTTGGGCGCGTCGCTCGGTGATCATAGGAGCGCCGATTTTGGCGCGTTTGAGCATTACCAATATTAGGGGTGGGAGCTGGCGGAGTCCAATCTGATGGGCGCTCATCCAATTCAAGAGGATCACCCAACACTGGAAAATTATGAGGATTAACCATGCTCAAATCTTCAATTTGTTCATCATCGAACTCTTTAAAGTCGTCATGGAAAGCCTGGGTAGCATAATTGTACTCCAAGGAACCATGTCGACGATTGTGACTAGGTTCCTTCTCATAAGGCCTTTGGTTCCTAGAAATAACGTTATGATCAATAACAGGTGTCGGAAAGCGTTGATCATGCATGCCATGAAGCTGACGTGCTCGGGCGTCGTCAACAAATTGTTGGTGAGGTTGGGCACTATGAGAGGTGGTGGCGTAGTAACCATCATCTCCTTGACCATAAGAATTATGAAGAAGGGGTTGAGAAAACATACCTTGTTCTTTGGCATAGATACTCGAAGACAGATCATAAGCATGGGGGTCGCTATGAAGCACTCGGGTGTCTTAGCCAAGCCTAGACTCGATGGCGAGTTCTTGTTGTGGAACCAACGGTTGGAGCAGCTCGGCGGGGCCTTTGTCCTTGCATCGAGGGTCTTGAGTATCAAGCGGAATGGGTTGATTAATCAAAGCCAGTTCCAAAGTAGTTGTTGATGCGCCAATAGTGATGCCCGAGGCCTTGACGCGGGCACGCGTCAAAGTCCCGGGGGATGTTGTTGCGGCGCCGGAAGTGTAGCCAAGACTTGTTCTTGGGTTGAACTAGCGATGGTGACGCTTGGTTGGGTTGTGGGTGCCACAAGAGGTCGTTGTGATAAGGCTAACTCATGGGCATCCAACCGAGCGAGTATCTTATCAACCGTTATAGCCAATGATCAATCTTTTGATCCGTAGTACTAGGCTCAACCACAACAGCGGGGTTGAGTGGATTATCGTCATCATGTGCTTTAGGGGTACCTGAACCATCATGAGAAGACATGGTGAGTAACAAAGAACAAAACGAACAAAGCAAGCAAACACTTAAAGTCTTAGCTCTTGATCCGAGCAATGCACTCACACAAGGTCACGAGTGGCTTTTGTGCGAGAGGCGGCTTAGGCTCATAAGTAAAACAAAGGTGTTATTGATACAAAGCAAACTTAAGGCAAGATATGCACTCACACAATTTAGTAAGATCAAACAAGTAGTACTTAACAAGCAAGGAATGATGCAAGCACTAACAATGTCACAATCACTGAATCACCCAACAAAGTGTGGTTTATGGCTTACCTTATTTTGGCTATACCACCCACAAAAAGTGTTTTTTGATCAACAAATGTGGTTTTATGGCTTACCTTATTTTGGCTATGCCACCCAAAATGGAATTTTTTTTTATATAAACTTGAGACGAAAAATTTTTTTATGACTTTTTGATGCTGAATTTTCGGCCAAAGAACTAAACAACGAGTAATTTGTAGCAATAATTGTAGTTCAAAGCAATCAAACACAAGCAAGATAGCCTATCAAGTAATGAAAGTTACTGATAATGGGCAATCAATCAAGCAAAGTAATATAATGAACAAATCACACCACAAATTTTACTCAAAGGACAAGAAAATTAATTAGGGTTTGGCTTTTTTTTGATTTTTTTGCTGAATTAATGGTGAAAATATGATGGTGAAAGTGCAAAGACCGAATTAGGAGACTTATAAGACGATGGCTCTGATGCCAGATGATGCATTTCGTCTCGGTAAAGGACCGGCGTCTCGTGTTATGAATCCCGCTTCGATCTAGGACTGAAAATGGAGCGGAAGCAATCCAAGAACGGGGGCACGCAGGGGCGCGCGGTTTTAGGAATGAATGGTACGATGCTAGGGTTCTAGCGACGTCTCGAGATGGAACTGATTCCGATGAACGAACTCAGAAAGATTGAATAGCGATTGGGAAAAGGGTTCAAAAGGATTGACACCCGAAGGCCTGAGGAAGAGAATCTCGATTCACTGAGGCAATTTCAATTTCATTCAAGTGTAAACTGAAATTAAGAATAGTCTGACATATTAATAATTCTAAAACCTAACCCTAGAAAACCTAGCGAGAATGGGGCCAAGGATGCAAGCCCAACTCATCTCGTTATTTAAATAAATAGCGAAAATAAAATTAATACCAAATATAGTAATTGTTTCACTTAAAACTCCGACATAAAATTAAAACGGAAACCCAAAAACTCGAGACCCAAGGAGAAGGCTGAAGGCCTCGAAAGTGTCGGGAGGGCGCGACCCGACCCTAGGGGAGCGCGGGCGCGCCACCAAGCTCCAAGCCCGCGTCTGAAAATGCCGACTCACTGGTGGGTTTACACGGTCTCAGAGGCAGGGAGTGCGATCGCGCCTAGCCGGCCTAGGCCTGCCGCGGCCGCGCTGATGGAAGATCCTTCGGAAAAGCTTGGCTCGACCCCCGACTCCTCCAATTGGTCCAAAAGTGTGTCTTGGACCAAAGATGTCATCAACATGGTTGAAGGTGGATCTTGAACCGAAGTCATGGATTTAATAGCTCGACTTGTGATGGAAACTATAGCCCGACCTATTGTCTTGGTGCGGGCACGCGTTAAGGGTCTGTTGGATCAAACTGACATAGCTGCCTCCTCCTCAGCAACGGTCATAGTGGCAAACGCATCACTTATTGAAAACGTTGTACAAAGTCAGTAATAAGATAAAGCACAATAAATAACAAGATACAAAATTAGGCATAGTCAGTTGTAACATAAAACACAATACACATTTTTTCAAATATAATTTGGTCATGGTAAATTTATTCGTATTCTCTTTTTAATGATGGTTTAATTTAGACCATCTATTTTTTCGAGATCTAACAACTGTAAGGGATTTTCTATTCTCTCCACGAATATTATTCTCGTGTTTGATAACATCCAAGAGATATCAACATCATCAACCTAATCAAATCTGTTAAAGAAGGTAGACCCCTCCAATTTATTAATGTGGATTAGTCCATTCAATCCGATTTCGCAATTGCAGAGGCATCAAATACACACTCTCAAGTTTTACTTAGTAGTACAAGTGTACAAATACCAGATAATGAAATTCACGTGTATGAGTGAATTTTCTCTTAATTTTATTGGAGTTAATTTTCTCCTAATATTACTGGATTCGAACTTGTGACTTGGGGAAGGAGTTTTTTTTTAATTTGGTTAGCTATTAGAAAAACTAGTGGGTTTATTAAAGTGTTATCCGGAAAGAGGGTTAAGACATGGAGACCTACTGTCCCCACTATTATTTATTATTGTCGCCGAAATTCTAGGTAGACGACTACAATTAAAATGTACAATACAACAAAGACATGTATGATTTCCGTTGGTGAGAGGTGGTACAAGAATACCATTCTTATCTTTTGCGGATGACATCATCATTTTTTGCCCTGCCACATTGACCGCGTTTAGGAAAATTAAAAGCATTCTCAAAGAATATTGTGATTTATAGGGACAAATAGTAAATTTCAATAAATCGGCTTTTCAGACTACTAAAGGAGTATCCCCAGTCATGAAACGATGTCTTCAGAGTGAAATAGAGATCTCTATGACGATGTCATTAGAAGAATATATAGGATGTTCCATTATAAACAGTAGAGTGACTAAATGAACTTTTGAACCTATTATTCGATCTACAGAACAACAGTTGTCTATATGGAAGACCAATGCATTATCACAAGTAGGACGAGCGAGACACTCATCAAATCTCTTCTGGCCACAAAACCATATTATGTCATGCAAACTTTTATGCTTCCTGATGAATCATTATATAACTTAGATTCAATAAGTCAGGAATTTTTTTGGAACAAATCACATAGACATTGTTCTAAAAATCCCTTCTAGGCCCCGTCTAGGCCTCGCCTAGGCGCTGGAAGGTCTTAGGCCGCCTAGCCGTCTAGACCGCTTAGGCATCCGTCTAAGACCGCCTAGACCACCGTTCAGGCCGTCTAGGCGCTAGGCGGTCCCTCTCCGCCCAGCGTCTGCCTAGCGGTTTTTAGAACATTGCACATAGATACACTCCTATTATTGGGTGGGACAAAATTTGTAGATCAAAGAAAAAGGGGGTTTAGGACTTAGAAAAGCAAAACATATAAATACTGCCTTACAGATGCGCCTACTTTGGAAAATTTTGGCAGAACCTAATAACATATGGGTTAAGATCATATCTGAAAAATACCTCAAAATAGAAAACTTGTTCACATATTCACAAAGCAGAAATATGTCATGGCAGTGGACTAAATTAATGCGACTAAAGAACAAATTCCTGGAAGGCCTAATATGGCAGATAGGGGATGGTTGTAGTATTCGTTTTTGGAAGGATCAATGGGCTACGAATTTCCCCTTAGAGAAGGTTTGCTCGAATACACAGGACATAGATCTAAATGCAACTGTGTCTTAGTTTATCGATGATAACAGACAATGGAAGACTAGAGAGCTTTCTACCTGGTTACCTGATGAATGGGTGAGAAAAATTGTGTCTATACTGATTCCAGAGAATGCGATTACAGATCGCATGTATTGGTACCCGAGTAAGAATGGATGGTGTTCTACTCACTCAGCCTCATCCTTCGTATCACGTGAACATTGCATGAGAGATTTTGACTTTATGTGGATATGACGGTTAAATGTAACGCCAAAAGTTAAATTTTTCTTATGGAAAATATTTGTAAAAGGACTTGCGACTAAAGATAAATTACTACAAAGAAACGTGTTTGTAATAGCAGAATGTCCGTTATGCCAAAACCAACGAGAAACAGCAAAACATTTGTTGATAGAGTGACCCGTGACATTAACTACATTAGCTAAAGTTGACTCGAATTTTGCAACTTGGGCCAAATAACGACTCCATAATGACAATTATACATAGACTAAAAGAACAATTGAATGAGTCACTATTCACAAATCTAACTATTGCCTGGTGGAGTGTATGGTACTATAGAAATAAAACTACGTTCAATCAACACGATTGAAAGAACTGCAAGAAATATAGACGAATTTATAAAATCACAGATACATGTGTGGACTAAAGCGCAAACAATAGATAATCGACACGAAAAATTTTCTACTGAAGTTGGAACAATAAAAAAAAAAGAAAATGAAGAAAAGAAGAATTGGACTAAACCAGCTCAGGATTTTGCAAAAATTAATTTTGACGGATCAAAAAAGAGTATTGGGATGATAATGACGGGATATATTATTAGAGACCATTGCGGAAGAGTGATCACAATGAATGCTACGACAAATGAACACTGGAACGTCCATTCAAGCTGAGGCCAGGGGAAAGTGTGACGGTGTTTGTGAAGCTAAGGCTAGGAATATTTCGAAAATTGAAATTGAAGGAGACAGTCTTATTGTCATAAACGCTTTTAAAGGAAGTAGATCTTGCCCTTGGCAAATTGAAATGATAATTGCCGATACTTTGGTTAATTTGCATTCATTTGAAGTGGTCTGTTTCTTACATACACCACTTGACTGCAATAAAGTGGCAGATTTGATCGCTGACCTAAGACATTTGGTTAGTGTCAATCAGATTCAGACCCATTTAGGGCTCCATTCCCTCAAGGATGCGCTAGGTTGAGTTGTATCGACCTAATTATTTCCTACTCAAAAAAATAAAAATAAAAATAAAAGTGTGTGTTAGGCCATTCGTGGGTGACTAATCCACCCATTTCACTCGACCCAAATATACAGGTGAAAAACCGAAGAAAAGCGGGTGATGAGTGGATCGGGTGATGGGTGAGATTTTACACCCGATTCACCCAACCCATCACCGACCCACCACCCATCACCCGACCCACCCGTTTAGCACCTGAATAGTTTTACCTAATATACATACTACTATTTACTAATATCTCCAACAAACCTAACATTGTCGCCTTCAAATTCTTCTGCTTATCTAGTTTCTGTTATGTTTCGTTTTACAATCTTCAACTTCCCCCTACCTTCCCCAATAATGTTGTCACTTCCATTCATTCGACTGTCTTTTTTGAGTCTCCACTATTGTTTTCTCAACATCACCACAAACAATTCGATCTCCTTCACTACTTCATTGCTAGTCTTCCTAACTCGATCGTCACCCCTTTTTAGGGTCACCGACCACTATCAATGCTTCTTTTATTAACCATATAATTTTATTAAAAAATATTATTATAATTTAATAATTCACAGGTGGCGGGTCACTCTACTCACCCGCGGATGATGTGTGGGTCGGATATGGCTGAAAAGTTTTACGGATGATGGGTGGGCCGGGTGAGCCATTTTTATTTGTGGGTCAGGTGGTGAAATAACTCCATTCACTCATAACCCGACCCATGACCAACACTAGTTTGAGTTATATTTGAATGCACAGTGTATAACCTAAAACCAAGGAGAATAAAAATAAGAATATAACCTACAATCAAGGAGAATATAATCAGAATATAATCCTATGATATGTACAGTTGCCTAAGCATATTGATCCTTCCCCTCAAAAAAATAAAAAAATCGATCCTTTTTTGAATAATTAGAATGGACCTCAGATTTATATGAAGAGAGTCAGGACAAAAATTAATCGGTTTGAATTCGGTAGAGTCACTCTCTATGTATAAAATTACTATTATTTTAATAGAAATTATAAACTGAGGAAATATTTACACTAATTTAGCCTATTAATCTGGCGGTATTTATCCTAACTATTTAAAACGTGGTAATTAAGCTTAATTAATTAAATTATACTCGGAAACCATCTTAAGTCTAAATCCAACATTATGCTTGTGTAATATAGGCACCTTCTTCGAGTGGGAGGGTTAAATTTTGTGATCTTGTATAATACAGTGATTTTTATTTTATTTTTTGGTGGAAATGATACAATCTACTATATATATATAAAAGCAATAAGGTTCGGAGCCACCACATTGCGCCACCTTATCATTTTCCACATGTCGTCCCAGAATGTGCCACCTTGGATTTTGCCACGTGTCATCTTTTTATTAAGCCATGTCATATTATTTTTTACACGTCATATGCCACTTTATATTATTTAGGGTAATTACTATTAACTTTTTAGAAAGGAAAATCTTTTTTTTTTTTTTTTTGGTCATTGCCACCCTAGTTCAGCGGAGAGCTTTGCTCCATCAAACGCTTACGTCTAGAAAGGAAAATCTTTTCCTTATTCATAACTAATAAACATAATTATCCTAACTTTCACCTAATATATCCTACCAAATTGTTTTCAAGATCTTTTTTATTGTGTATTTTAATAATATTAAGTTCAACAAATTTATTAATAATCTTATTTTGTTAGTGGTCTAATCTTATAAAATATTACCAGATCACTTCATGACCAAATTGTATACAAATCAAACATATAATGTATATTATTAATTTAATCGTATCAGTTCACTTGACCAACATTGTGTCATTTCATTATATTTAGTATTTTATTATTACATCGATATTATTATGTTCATTAATAAAATATAATAAAAATATTATTAATATTGTTTATAGTATATATAAAAAATATCGATTATAGTCGTGCAAGGAACGACGGGGACAACTAGTGATTTATAATTGAATAACAAAAGGAAATTAAAGAAGAAAGTTAACCGTAAAACAAAAAAGAAGAAAGAAGAAAGAAACAAAAGTGAAGGTACGAATTACGAGTGCGGACTTTGGTCATTTCATAGAAAACTGGGAAGTTTGTACAACGTCTTACACTGAGATTAGAGCATAAATCAAACTGTTGAACAAAACACATTCTAAATGTAATCATGTTGTATATGATTTAGAGGTAACCTCCCTTGTTGGGAAGTACTACGTGGAGTACACATGCTAATGCTAGTACGGAGTATCATTCAATGTCAAAACTCGACAGCTCTGATTTTTTTCTACAAACTTCTACTCCATTGCATTATTATCATTGACCTTTTCCCTCTATTTGATGTTGCACCCTTTGTTTCCTTGTCTCTTCAATTTTTTTGTGAAGACAGAGTTTGTTGTCACTTGTCATGGTAATAAATTCCAGCAAACAACCACCATTGTAGTTGGCCAGCCTTCATCATCATCAACCATTCTTATTACCCATGGACTAGACATGTCAATTGGATTAGATCAGACGGGTTCACTCATTTCGGCAGTTTATATCGGGTTCAATTTCGTAACGGATCACGAATCAATTAGATCAGGTTATCGCAGGTAAGCTAAATTTGAAAATTATAGATTGTTTTAATTAACAAACAAATCTTTCTAACAAAAAATTCTCTAATATAAAAATTGAAAAGAGGTTATTGATTTTACAAATGAATGAATCTAAAATATAGATATATATATATATTATAAACTGGTGTTTTATTAACTTATTATACTAAAACTTATATCTAATACTCCGTAATAAATAGATCGGTCCGATTTCTCTACTCCCTAATCATACTCCTTCTTATATTCCCTTCTTTTAATTGGTTAAAAAATATTTTTTAATATTTTATTAATATTTAAGTTTCTTTTTTAATGTAATTTGAAAATTCATCACCCAATCACGTCCTAGGGGACGATTCGGATCCTCTGTCCCGTGTATGTGTCCCCTTATATGTCCCATAGACATTCATTGGTCCATGTGTTTAATTTTTCCAAATCAGCCTTTTATTTTCCTATTTTACAAAATATCAATAAAAATCTTAAATTGTAATTATTCTTTAATTTTAATTAGCAAACCCAGTATCTCAAGGGAAATTCATACAGTGCATCACGAACAGAGGTCTCTCTTCCTCGCTGGAGTTTCACCATTCTCATTTCTCATCCTCTTTCCATAGCAAAGAGAGGCATTTCAGCTCAAACTTCCTTCAAAGGAAAATTGCTTTTGTAGTGTTTTGATTATTGCCTTCCAAGAAACACACAAGAGCCACGAGATGCAATATGGAACAAATTCACAATTCATAATCCAAACAGAGAAAACAAACAATCAAGATTAAAGCTACAAATCAATTATCTCTTACTTGAATTTCGGCCGAATAAAGTAATTATCGAATATCCACAACAAGGAATTTATCGAATTAACCAGTTCAAAATTCTCAAATAAATTAATTAGGAAGAAAAAGGATCATCTGTAAGTAACTTTCGTTCGTTTCTTCAACCGGCAAACCGCATATCCATTTTATCGCTACCCAGTTCAAAATTCTTCAACCGGCGGCAGCAGATAACTTGTTCCGCCTCTATCGTCGTCGCCGGAGTCTTATCACTACTCAATCCTAAACCATAGATCATGAGACAGAGAAATTGAAGATACCGATTTGTAGCGGTAACAAGGGTGGCGCTGGCGGCCTAGTTGGGCGAGGAAACGAGCGGCACTGTCACCGAATCGAGGAAGAGAACGGTGAGGAGGAAGAGAACGGAGGTGGAAGGGAAGACGGAGAAAGCCAGATCTGCTAAATTCTCTTCTACTTTTCTGAAAATAGTTACAATTTAAGCTTTATTGGTAATTTGTAAAATAGAAAAATGAAAGGCTGATTTGGAAAAATTAAACACGTGGACCAATGAATGTCTATGGGACACATAAGGGGACACATACACGGGACAGAGGATCTGAACCGCCTAGGGGAGTATAGAAGGAGTATATTTAGGGAGTAGTAGATTTGATTTGATAGATAACAACCTAGCTAATCAGAAAATCTTTTCAATATCTTAAAATTTGGTATTTTTCCACCATAAAATTTGTTACCAAATATATTTTTTTTTCTGAAAATAATGGCAAGACAATACAAACTATATCCAAAAAGAAGAATAATAAGTGGCACAAACCAAATAATGGAATTGTAAAACTTACTTTTAACTAGAGATGTTCAACAGGTCGGGTCGCCCACGAGTCGCATTGACCCGACCCGCAATTTGCGGGTTGAGGGTCGACCCGCGACCCGTGCGGGTCGGGTTGCGAGTCGGTTGGGGGTCGACCTGTGACCCGTGCGGGTCGAATTTTTTTACTTTGCGGATCGCGGGTCGGGTCGGGTTAAACCCGCGCGGGTTGCGGGTCGACCCGCGATCCGCAATATTTTTAAATATATATACTCCTATTTTTATAATTTTTTAAATATATAAATTATGTTTTTATAAAAAAATTGGGTCGACCCGCAATGATCCGACCCGAAATTACGGGTTGCGGGTCGTTTCGCGGGTCAAAAGCAAATTTTTTTGCAGGTCGTGGGTCTACCCGCTACCCGCAATTCGAGTCACGGGTCAACCCGACCCGTGAGCATCCCTACTTTTGACGGTTCAAAAAAATAGAATGGTTTATCAACGACATGATATATTATTATGGATCATAAAGGACAAACTATTGCGATAAATGTTTTTGCGAATAATCAATGGAGCATAATCCAAGCAGAAGTTATAAGAATGTATGAGGCAGTATGTGAGGCCAAGAGAAGGAAACTGACTAAGATTACGATTGAAGGCGATAGTCTAATTGTAATAAACGCGCTAAAAGGAAGCAAATCAAATTTTTGGCAAATTGAAATGCTCATTTTTGACGCACTAAATTTGTTGCAGAGTGCAGTCATTTAAGTTTGTTAATTAGATTCGAACATATACCTTGTGATTGCAATAAGGTTGTTGATTTGATTACTGGACCGTGCCATAAATGGCAGCCTAATTCTTTCATATTCTGAAAAAAAAAATCTATTACCGAGTAACTAATTTTAATATGATCTCATTATTATTATTTTTTTGTCGAATATGATCTCATTATTATTAATTATTATGGACGGAAAATGTAAATATAAATTTGAAAACAAAATCAAGCATTTCACGTGAATTTTGGAAATCATATATCATAATCATATCAATTGAAAACATTGCGGCTAGGTGTTAATTAGTTTTGACAATATAATTATTTATAGTTCCCTTAATTTAATTTATTTAGTTTTATCCACAACATTTTCATTTTTTAACTTGTCTTCACAAGTTTTATCTCAATGAACATAAGTTTAATTTTTAACATTCTTTTTAGATAAAAGAATGTAATTTATTTGAGTATTTGTAATTTTTAAAATCTATAATTACGCACTTATTATTTGTAATGTAATTAATATAATTTTTTAAATTCTAAATCAATTGAGTTTAAATAAATTCAAAAGATTTGGACTGTAAGTCAATTTCTCTTAAGTAAAATTAAATTAAATCTAATATCAACTATTCAACTAATATGTATTTTTTTATTTATTTTCAAAATGCAAAATCATAAAAACATAAATGAGAGTTTTTATTATATTGAAATATGATTACAATATTGATCCACCTAATTTTTGATATGATAGTTGAAAAGTAGTTTGAAAAATTTAACAAATGCATATCCCAAATTTAAATAGTATATTGGAAAAAATCTTAACTAATTTTCAAAATACAAAAATTTTCAAATATTTGATTTTATCAATATTTAATTACAAAATATAGCCTAACTTTAATGGTTATATTTTTTTATTTGCTCGAATTAATTTCTTGAAAGGGTAGTCAAAATTTTAAAAATAATTCATGTATAATCAATATTCTTCCATTTATTAATTTTATAAATTGATGCAATTTTTAACTAACTTTAACAATATCCTATATATAACATAAAGACAATCATTTAGGGAAAAATAAAACAAAATTTATTATCGTTAGTTTATTAAATTATTTTAAATAGTAATAAATCATCAAAATAAAACGTTAAAAAAATTTCAATTAATAATTAATGTCAAACACATAACTATTATGATACCAAATCTATCCCAAATAAACTAATTTAATAGCTATATCTTTATATAAAAATATTATTTTTAATGTAATGTTGATTTGTATATTTGATCAATTTTATATGTTTGTTAACATATTAATATCCTTACCTACTTAGAAAAAATTAATTAATATATTGACATATTCATATTTTAAATTAGTACGGACTACGGAGTATTTAAATGAAGCATGCTAGTTTATTTTAACAAAATGAAATGAAAAAGAGGCGCACCACCAAAATGTGTCGAATTCCAAAACATTTCCAAACAAAAATTTCTCTAACCCCGGCCTAGAAACCCTTCCAACTCATACTCGATAAACCTCCTAGCTCACACCGCTCATGTCTCCTCAATTCAGCGTCGATCCGGCCAAATACCCGCCGGCCTTCCCATCGACGACGTCCTTCACACTGTTGAAAAGCTTGGCCTAAACCCTTTCGAAATATCTCACCTCATCTCGGCAGATTCGACTATCATTTACCCAGGTTTGTTCTTTTGTGAGATTTTTAGGGTTTTGTAGTTAGGGACCTAATTAGTGATAGAAACTAGGAAGTGTTTGCTTGGTGGTTATATAAAGTAATTGACATGTATTGCATTCATAGAATTGAGCATGGGATTTCTCTTTCTCTTGTACTCTCAGTTCGCCTAATTCAACATATTCCCATTACGAGTATGTTAAGGGATTTCTCTTAGGATATTTGTTATTTATATGTTCATATAGTAGGAGGGGAGTACATCATTAGCTTCTTCGCTCTATTCCAAGAGAAATTGAAGCCTTTCTTCATTGAACGAAGTCAGAATTCCTTCCAGTCAAGTAAGTATTTTTTGGGTTTTTTTCCCCTCTCTTAATGGAATAAATCACATATAGATAGCTACACACTTGTACGCTCGTATAGATTATAATTGATCAACAAGTTTGCTAAACTTATGGGATTATTAATTTGGATTGCTTGCTTGAATTTCTATTTGTAATTTGGAAATTTACCGTTTGCTTTACTGATTAAATAATTTGATGAGCTTGTGAGCAAGTTGAGATATGAGCCCACCATCTTGGAGGAGACACACAGACTGCACATTGTTAATATGGAAGGTTGCATCTTTCCATGATTTTATTGTTTTGTTTCCTGAATTATTGATCAACTTATAAAGAGACCATGTTTTATGATCCTCTAACATTTATTTTTATTTTTGGTAGAGAGTTAAAAAGATAAATAACTTAAAAGCTTATAGTTGTCGATCTCTTCGATCGGGTAAAGTTATCTTATTTTACTTCTTATTCATGACTCATGTATGTATCTTCATTTTATTCATTGAGAGTTAGTAGCATTCTTATTCATGATCTCCTTGATTTGTTGTGAACTTATCAACTAATGATATAAGGTACAACTTTAATGCATTTGGTTTCAGTAGTCTTATATCCACTCTTTGTTGTCTCCACCTTGATGTGTCATGATGCAAATGAATTGAAGGAGTAACAAACTTTAGTAATAGTAATAGCTAGCTAGGAATTATAAGAAGGGATGGGCTTTTCATTTGTCATGTTAGGTTATTTCTGTCTATCATACTTTTTTGTGCAAGTCTAATTCCTCCCATGTTGAGGATTAGAAGCAATTTTTTATGTTGTGCACTGTATTTTCCTAATTCTCACATTCTCTTCTCGTATTTTTATTCTTGTTATATATATATTTGTCAAAACCTGCACTCTTACAGGAGAAGAATAATTGACTGGAATATGATGGTTTGTTAGAACTTAGAACTTGTGATTCTTTTCTCTTTTTTCTTTTGTGAAAAATACATATGCTCTTGTAGTTGTTAATGTATGGAGCGTAGGGCATTCATTGATGATTGGAGCATAGATCATGCAAATTTAATCTTGAGTTATATTTTTTTATTCTTATGCAATTGTAATCTCTTAAGAGCATGATAATTATGCATCATGTACATTGCCTGTTGTTTTATAGATTTGATTATATCTTTTCTAATCCATATGTTATCATGATATTTGTTAATTCAAATGTCTTTTTTTCCCCTTATTTGTCCCTTGGAAATGTCCTACCTATTTTTTTTTAAATCTTTTTGCCCATTGCCCAATTGCACTTCATATTAAATTCAGCTTAGTTTGCAGTCATTTCATGTATATGTATATATTAAATTCAGCCAAGTTTGCATTCACTTCATACTCCCATTGTGCTGTTATGTTTTGAGCTGAGCATTTCTTTTTGTGTTCTTATTTTCTTATCTTATTAAAAAGAATGTTTGAGGAAGTACTCCATTATAATGATCACCTGCCTGGTGGGTAGATGTGTGTACAACTGAACACGTTACTCGAAAATGACATTTTTTTTTTTGATAAGGTAAGAATTTGGTATCAGGTCAAAATCACCCAATACCAATAGCATCCTTTCGGATGAGAGCTATGAGCTCTGGGTGCAAGCCTGCCATCCTGGTCGGGAAATCGTAGGCTAGATGTGCAATTTTGTCAGCAACGGAATTAGCGGTTCTGAAGATATGAGTGATGATCTTGTCCTCAAGGGAGGAACACATCATCTGGAAATCCGTTACTACCATTTCAATTTCCCACAGACAATTTTTCTCACCACGTATGGCTTTGATTAATATTTGGTTGTCACTCTCTATTTCCAGTTTGCGTATTCCTAGTTGAAGAGCCATTTGAAGACCTTTGTATAAGGCTAATGTTTCAGCTTGTAAAATTGATCGTTCTCCCATTTTTTCGCATCCCATCCTCACCATTTCTCCTTTACTATTTCTAATGATAAAGCCAATCGAAGTGTTTCCTATCCTATTTTTGGATGCATCGGCATTTAATTTGAACCACCCCTCACGAGGCTTTCTCCATCCCACCTGTTGTTTACGTCCTGTCATGGTTTTAGGCGTCCCACATTTTTGTTCATTTTCTTTTCCTTCTTGCTTGGCATTTTCCCAATTTTTCTGTTGTTTTATATTAAATTGATACAAATCACTGATAACATTTTGATTGTCAAAAATTGTCTTGTTTCTATTATACCATATAGACCACCACCCAGTTATTATAGTAGCCAATTCATTTTTCCCAACCTTATTTTGAAGTTCGTATACAATTTCCTTTATGTTATCATTTCGATTATTTAGTCCCTCTATTATGTTGACATAGTTACTATGGATAAGCGCCATATTTTGTAAGGCATAGGGGCATTTTAGGAATAAATGTGTAGAGTCCTCCTCACTGAATGAGCAGAAAGGACATTCTTGGGTAACTGTTATATTGCTTTTGGCAAGTCTTATTTTTGTTGGGAGTCCATCGAAACATAGTCTCCATACAAAGTTCTTCACCTTTGGCGGCACGTTTAGAGACCAAATCCAGTTCCAATTTTTAGTCTCTTGAATCCTTTGTTTTGTTATTATTCTGATTGCTGATTCTGTTGTGAACCATCCGTTTGTACTAGGCCACCAATATAGTCTATCATGGATATCATGTTTTGGGATTGATATTTTCATAACTTTGTTAACCCAATCTTGAGGTATAGTTTGCTTTAGTTTTGAGATATTCCATTTTTTATCTTGTGTAATATACTCTATTACTCGTTCATTCGGATTAATCCTATTTGGGATATTCATCTTTGATTGTAATGTCTCGTTCGAAATCCATGGGTCTTTCCAGAATCGTATGGTGGTTCCATTCCCTAGTTGCCAGATTAATCCTTTATAAAAAAAATTCTCTTAGCCTCATGAGATTTCTCCATTGCCACGAACATGAGTTCTTTGGAATATAATTTAGAACGTGTGTGTCTTTTAAATATTTCTCATTGATGATCCGTACCCATAAATTTTCTGGTTCGGCCATAATATTCCGTAATAGTTTCATTTGTAGTGCCTGATTAACTTCTTTTGATTTCCTTATACCTAGACCACCTTGCTTTCTAGATCTGCATACCTTTCCCACCCAATCAGCGGCCTAGATTGTTGGCCTTTGTTCCAAAGAAATTCTCTGTTTATTTTATCCAGTTTATTGGTAACTTGTTCTGGAAGCATAAAACTTTGCATTAGGTGCAGAGGTTTTGCTGAAAGATTGGATTTTATTAAAGTTGCACGACCCTCGCTAGAGATTGTGTTTGCTTTCCATGCCATTAATTGATTTTTTGAGGATATTAATACATCTGAGAATGTTTCTTGGTTCACTCTTCCTTTTATCACCGAACATCCTAGGTATTTGTCTATTTTCAACTGTTCACTAATTCCAAATATCCCTTGTAATTGTCTTTTTCTGCTTTCTGTGACTTTGGGGGTAACATGAATGGCAGATTTTGTGTAATTAACTTTTTGTCCCGAAAAATTACAGTATTCTTCTATAATTTTTTTTAGTTTTGTACAAGCTAGGTTTTCTGCTTTTCCAAACATAAGGATGTCATCTGCAAATGATAGAAAAGGTATCCTCGTACCCCCTCTAGTGATCGGGAACCCTATTATCGGTTTTCGTTTTTCACTTTCTATTTTTAATTTTCGTGCTAGTACTTCTGCCCCAATTATAAATAGGAATGGTGACAAGGGATCACCTTGTCTTAAACCCTGCTCAGCTTTGAATATTTCTGTGGGGCTATTGTTTACTAATACTGAAAAGGATGTAGTTTTTATACATTCCCGAATCCATTCTATAAATCTACTGCAAAAGCCGAATTTTTCCATAACAGTGAAAAGGTAATTCCAATCAAGTCTGTCATACGCTTTCTCCATGTCAAGTTTTATTGCAATCCAGCCTGTACTACCTTTTCGTAGTTGAAACGAGTGGAAAATCTCATGTGCAATTAAAATATTATCCTGTATCGTCCTCTTTTCTACAAAGGCCCCCTGGCATGGGTGTATTATTTTACCTATCTTCTTTTTTAAGCGTTCAGTGAGGATTTTTGCTATTATTTTGTATATCGTGTTGCACAAACTTATTGGACGGAATTGTTTCGGTGAATTTGGGTTTTCACACTTCGGGATCAAAGTAATAAAGGTATGGTTTATTTGTCTTAATATTCTTCCAGATTCAAAGAAGCTTTTCACAGCTCTAATCACAGTGCTCCCTACGATATGCCAGTATGTTTGGTAAAACTCTGCTATTATACCATCTGGACCCGGAGATTTATCTTTTCCAAGACTAAATACAACTCGCTTAATTTCCTCGTTGGTAACATGTTTTGTGAGATCTTGGTTATCCTCATCCGTAATCTGCCTTTGGATAAGTTCCAAGTATTCCGCTGGTATTGGGGTAATATTATTATTTTTCCTTGCCCTTTGTTTGAATTCCTTAGTAATTTCATTTCTAATATTCTCTTCCCCAATTATATTAAGTCCTGCATCATCACATAGCTGCCTGATTATTTTCCTATTTCTTCTTTCTGTTGCTCTTCTATGGAAGTATTTATTATTAGCGTCATTCAATCTGGTGTGCTTACATTTTGCTCTTTGGCTCCAATATTCTTTTTGAAATGTTAGTAATTTCTCTCTTTTACTTAGTAATCTTGATTGTTTTTGAGTCAGTAAATAGTTTGGATTGTTGGGTGTTTCCTTTTGAAGTTTTAGTAACTCTTCTTCAATTACACTAATTTGTCGAAAAATATTTCCAAATGTAGTTTTATTCCATTCCTTGGAATTTCTTTTTAAAAGTTCAGTTTTCTTAACTAAATTATACATATTAGATCCTATGACATTGTTTCGCCAAGATTGTTTTACTATGACATTCTTTGACATTCTTTTTAAAAGTCTTTCCTTCTAAGCCACATTTTCTCAAACTTAAATGGTGGTGGTTTACCTTGGTTTGCAGATTGTAGTTCCACTGAAATAGGGCAATGGTCAGACGAGGTAAAAGCATGGTTCATCGTACTAATGGAAGGAAACCATTGAGCAATCTGTTCTGATATTAGAACTCTATCGAGTTTCTCATAGATATTATCGATATCATTACTATTTTTTCTCCAGGTATACTTGTTCCCCAATGATGGAATATCAATTAGATCACAATTATTTTTAAATCTTGTTAACCTCTCAAATCTACTGAAATGAGGGCTCTCTCCCCCAATCTTATCCTCTGGTTTCTGAATTTCATTAAGGTCTCCTATAATCATACACGGTATTGAAGTTTGTTGTATATAAGTTTGTAATTTTGCCCAAAACTCTTCTTTATCTTGGACTCGTGGTGGTGCATACACAAATATGATCATTAATTCCCTATGTTCTGTATATTCTTTATATCGAAAACTAATGAATCTATTTTCTTGTATATCCAGTGTAAAGCTATCGTTTTTCATTTGATACTCCTTCCATAGGACACAGAGGCCTCCCGATCTTCCAATAGACGGAGAAAATATAATATTATCAAAACCTGCTTTTCGCCAAATATTTTCTTTAGGACATGTTTCCGTTTTAATTTCCATTAACGCAATAATTTGGATATTTTCTCGCTTGCATAAGAATTCAATATCGGTCCAGATTGTCTGTCGACCGATACCTCTACAATTCCAGCTACATATTTTCATTATTACTAGGATTTGTTAGTAGTAGCCATTGTCTCCGTTTCATCTCTACTGATCGGGCAAACCAACCGTCATTATTTATACATATGGTTATACATTGTATACATTTTTTACTTTGTAAATAATTAACCATTGTATATCCCCAGTTACTATTACTAATTTTATAAGCTTTACTATCTCTTCTAATATTCGTATTTAGTTTTTTATTTTCTCCTTTTATTTGCCAACTCCATATTGTGTATTTAAAGTCATTCTTTCGGACTTTCCTAGCAAGTTTTTTGTTTGTTCTACATATATTGCGTTCACTAGTGGGTTTAGCCCAAATTCTATCTTTTATAACTTCGGCACTCCCATTAGGTTCTAGCTTCTCCACGACCGTATCTTGTACAACCCATTCCAGATTTTTCACTAATCGCTTAACTACATTTTCATACTGATAAATATTGCACCTATTAGTTTGACTATATACATTTCCTATCTCAGAGAGTATATAGTGTCGGTTTAATTTCCGTGCCATTTTATTTTCCCCCTTGTTATTTTGCTGGGTATATTCTTCTAACCACACAGTGGAAACCAAATTATTACTATTCATCCATATAGTAGTAGACGTTGGATATTCATTAGCACAAACCAAATTCAAAGCTAGCTGCCATTGTTCATAAACAAAATACCAAGCTTCCAGGTTACAACCATCATCATCATTATATTTTACAAACACCCTACATCATATATGCTTAGTTCTAGGTTTAAACAAAAGGGGAGGGTGTAGATAAGCTGGATTATCATAACAAAATACTAACATAACTAGATACCACTTCTTCCTAAGAACAAAGGTCTTAACCTTAACTATCACCACATGATCTAGAGTTTTGGGTCTTAGTGCATTATTTAGCTTTATCTTTCTGGGATTAAGGCACTTTGGCCAAAAACTCGTCATGTGGGGACCGTACATCATTAGTTGGCGTTGTTTTTGGTCCTCTTAGCCGATGAAGAGGCTGTATCGTCTTCTTCATTCTGTTTGCGCTTGGTTGGGTCAGAAGTTGAAGAATCGCCCTTCCTCATCGTCATCTTGTCCATTTTCAGGACCACCGAAGTTTTGGACTGAGTGCTCTTAAAGGACATCTCCATTTCATTATCTTCAGCTTCCTCATCTTCATTCCTTGGTCCTGGCTTCAAGAGAGCACTACTATTGACAATGTCTTGCAAGGTATAGCCTTTTCCTTCAAAGAGTGAACCATTAGGCAAATCACCACCAAACTCATAAATGGAATAGTCTAAAGCAGTCATCTCATTAAACAAAGAGTCATTCTCAATCCATGGACCCTTAAGATGAATAATATCAGTCTTATCATTTTTTAAAAAAGAGGGAACATATGACTCATTAGTGAAACAAATACCTTGATTGACTTTCGAAGTTTCGCCCAGTGTTGGAGTGTGGATCTTTACCATTTCCTTGTGCTCCTTGTTCTTCTTCATTGATGCAGCTTCTTTCCAAGGCTCATATTTCTCCTTTGGCTTCCCATACTCACTTGGTTCTCTAATTCTTATTCCTCCCCCTGGACCTCTTCTTCTTTCCACTTTGGTCCATTCTTACTCTTTCATTTTGCCTTTTCCCTTGACGTCTTTCATGGTTGGAGGATTCTGGGTATTTCCAACTGGGCTGCCACAATCAACTTCTACCTCCATATTCGTGTGATCAAGGTTTCTACAAGGGCAATCCTCAAAGGAATGTCCTTGCTCCCCACAATAGGCACATCCCCTAGATACACCCTCATACCACACTTTGTATGTTTTGGACTCTTTGATATTTTTGAAATTTGGGACCTCAACTGAGCCTCTAAGCACTGGGTTAAAGGGCACTCTTACACACACTCAAGCATATTTGGCTCTCGACCTGTTGGTTAGGGTTTCTTGACAACAAATAAATTTATAAGTCAAGACCCCGCTGAGTATAGTGGAGTCAGGATCGTTCCACAGGAAGCAAGGTTGTTTGTCTATCAATCTAATAAAAATTCAAATAAAATCAAGCAAAACACTAACGAGATGCCTCGTTAACGATCTTGTCAGGATCGTTACCGAACCACCGAACACAAAAACACCAATTAACGACCTAATAAAATTCTAACTAACACTCGGTACCGAAGCAAGTATTCAGCAACGAAGATTTATCAGAAATAATTCAATAAAAAAAATATCTAGGATAAGGGACACCACAACATAGCCAAGCATAAGAATTCATAAGAAGATAAGATCATGCCTTTAAATAGATAGAGTCATCAACTTTCATTGACTAGACAAGTAAATTAATCTATTTTCATAAACTAACTCACTCAATTGCTTGTTTTGGATCTAAAGCTTGAAACTTCCGTTTGCAAACAATATCAACCTTCAAGTTATTAACTTTCTCTTTCAATCAAGTTAAAACTCAAATTACCTCAACTCCCGTTTCAGTATTAAGCACAACAAACAATTTCAATAAAGATAAAAGGCATTCAAAACACTATCTTACTTCATCAAACATGCTCAACTATGTCGGGCTTAACCCCGACCCTAGAAAAATAGACTACTCACTACTCATGATAAACAAATTAAAAACTTCCATAAAAACAAACATTGAAACAAAAACTCAATCTTAAAATTAATAACAAAAAATATCGTCTTACAACGAATCAGAGAAAAACCAAAACAAAACAATCACCGAACCACAAACTCGATCAACGAACCTCGGAAACCGTCGTCACCGAACCTCGTTACCGACTTCCGATCCGGCAGCCTCTCCTTCGGCCTTCCTTCTCCTTCAAAACTAGCTCTAAAACTCCACTTCAAAATTCGACTCCAAAAATCCCCCTCTCCAATTCCCCCCTTCAATTGTGCTAGATAGAAGGGTATTTATACTAGAAAATCCTAAAAAACTAAAAAGGCTAAAAGATAAAAACTTTCCTAAAAAGATAGAAACAATCTCTAAAAGATAGAAATAAAATCTAGAAAGATATTAAACCCTAAAATACATATTCTAATAACCCATAAAGATTCTAAAAAGATACTCAACCGATACGGAAATAAATTCCCGCTCAGGATCGGTGAATAATAAAATAATACTCCGAAATCTTCTTCTTCGTGGCCTCGTTAACGACCCTTCACAGCCTCGTTAACGAGCCTGGGGTTATGTTTTCTTCAACACCTCCTCTCGATCTCTTGAACTCTGACTTCTTAAATCTTGCACTTTCCCGTCCTTCACTGTGATGCTCCAAATTCAGCTCCATTCCTTGCTAAAACTTGCAAAATACACAAAATAGCATAGATTCCACCCTTTTCATAGATTTATGCAAAACTAACTAAAAACACTTAAAACTAAACCTAAACTAGACAAAACTAAACCTAAGAAGCAAATAAAACCTATCAAAAACTATACCAAAAATGCGAACATCAAAATACCCCATACTTAGACTTGCTTGTCCTCAAGCAATAAACAAGATACTAACCAAAACCAAAACAAATCATGCTTATCAAGACATAGCCATCTTCAAAAAGCAACATTTACACATAAGAAAATTATAGCAAAAGACTATTAACATCCTCACACATATATGCACTTAAATAGACATAAAATAATACAATCCAACCTCTCAAGGGATATAATGTGTTTCACTCCACTCTCATGTGTTTGGGCTTTATAATTTCAATCTCTCAACTCATCCTATATACAAAAACTCATAGAAATTGGAACTTATATCACCAATACTCTCCACCCAAGATTTGTCAAAACAAGCAAAGAATCATCAAGAGAACTTAGGCTCAATGAAAAACTTCATAGAAGTTTCCATTCGGTCGGGTTGTAATGGGGCTTGGTAAAGACAATAGGGCATGGAAATATTTTGGTCATGTGGTGCTAATAATATCCGGGAATCAAAGACTCCTAAAAACTCACACATAACATCAAAACTCTCATATAAAATAACCAAACTCACTCTCATGTTATGCACATTTATTTTCACTCACCCATTTATCATCCTAGAAAGTCTCATAACCAAAAATAAAAGAATCTCTTGATATTATCTTTAAACACAAATGCACTTCAACTATTCTTCTTTCCTTTTATTTATTTCATCCCTTTTTTTTTTCTTCTTTTTTTTCTCGCTGCCTCGTTAACGAACCCACCTCCGGGTCATTAACGATCAACCGTATATATTTTCTTCCCTTCAAGCTTTATTTTGTGCATCTTTTAAATCAAGAGACCTTTCTCACATAAAATAACAAGAGACTTCAAATCTACCTTTCCCAAATACCCTTTAATTCAAGCGAATAGAAACTCTTTTTTTTCAACAAAACACAAGACTTTACCTCTCCAATCTAAGTCCTAATTCCCGGATAGGGTCAAGCTTATCTCGGCTAGGGAATAATTTTTGTGGAGCTAAAAATAAAAGGTTTCAGGCCATAATTGGTTAGCAAAAGAAGGAATAATATAAAGGTAGATAGGGAATAATGGGGCTTATAAAAATAAGTTCTCTATCATATGATCTTCACAAGTAATGAACTAAAAATCTTATAAGGGTCTCAAGAAATAGATAACCATCACAATTCCAAGAGATAATATGCATAAGGAGAGTAAATCACACAAAAAAAAGAAGAGGGTTTTTTAATGTTCTTCCTATAAGGCCAAAAATTTCTCACAAGGTAAGTTTTGTTGGATTGCATCATCTATGTTATAAAGTATATGTGCTCAATTTCATCAAGTGATATTCTCTTCTAAAAACAATAATTTCAATTTTAAGAATCCGGCTATACTTTCAAAGACAAATTTGCAAGGAATTATATGATTAAACTAGTGATTGCTATCATAGAACTTTTTTAAGAAGGAATATCTATCAATTCTAAACTCTTTTTGGATTTTTCAATTTTTTCAATTTTTTTGGTTTTTTTGATTTAACAAAAGTAACAACTACATAGAACATAAAAACACCTAGGACATAATTTTTCTACTTTCTTCCCACCCCATACTTAAAATTACAGTGTCCCCACTGTAAGAAAAATAACAAGAAGAGGGAAAAGAAATAGAAAAGAAAAAAAAAATTAAAAAGAAAAAGAAAGACATAAAACTTACAAAAGTGGAAACAAGGAAAGAAAACTTCATCTTGAGCTTGATCAACGGTTCGGTGGGGGAAAATAGTGCTCAAAGTTCCCCATGAAGTCATACATCGTCCTCCAACGCTCAGCATCCTTTGCCTCTCTCTGACGTTGCTGCTCGTCCTCCCTCGACATACGACCGGAGTAGACGGTTTCCCATCTATCCATCCTCCGATGAATGTGATCGGTCTGGAGATGAAGCTGCTGCATCCGTGCAGAAAGATCCTCGGCCCATGGTGGTGGTATGCTCGATCCTGTGTACTCGGGTTGAGGAGGTGGTGGGCAGTGAGGCTGGAAATGATCTTGGTACATCACCGGGTGGTAAGGCATTAAGCCATATGCATGAGGGTCGACAGGAGCTGGTGGAGGGTTGACAGGAGCTTGCGGCACCTCGTTAACGAAGTTGGTTGCCTCGTTAACAGTGTTGGGCGGTGGCTGGAAATGGTCGTTAACGACCTTGGTTGGCTCGTTGACGAAGATGTTGCCTCCTAATTCCTCCGTCTCCATGTCTTCTTCGGTAAAGTTGAGCTCCTCAGTGCCGCCCTCGGTGTCGGCTTCCTCGGTATCATTGCCTACGACCTCGGTATCCTCTTGCTCATCTTCTTCTTCATATTCGTCCACATCATCCCGCTCAAACCGGGTGTGACATGGCCTAAGTGAGAGCTCATCTTCCGGTTTTGGCTCCAATGGGTAAGGCTGGCCCGTCCACACCTCGTACCAATTCGGTATGTAGAGTAGCTCGTACATGTCGAGGGAAGGTATGACGACTTGATCTCGAACCTTCACTTTGTAGCCTCCCTCGGCTTGCACGAAAATCCCGGCACTATACCAATAGTTCTTGTTGAGGAGTTGAGCGTGGGCCGGTGTGTAGCGGGTGAGATCCACTCCAAGATTCTTAGCCAAGAGGCTAACCAAATTGCCACACCATACCTCCTTGGACTTGTGGGACTTCTCGACGTAGTAGAGCCATTCGTACCCCAAATTCAAGGGGCCGGGCTCCTCGAAGAGGATGGTGCGGAAGCAAGCGACCTCCGTCCTTGTAGGCCGGTTCAACTCCTTCTTCGGCCAAAATGTTGCGGCGAGGACGCTCAAGATAATCCGGAATATGGGGTTGACTATGGTTGCCCCGGATAGCGCCACGGTGGAGGATTGAACCTCTCCGGTGATATAGCTCCAAGTGCGGGTCACTCGGTAGTCCTTCAAGCTATAGTCTCTAGACGGGTTTGGGAGCTCCAAGATTGCATTGAACTCCGCCATGGTGAAGTCACGGTCCTCGTTACCGAGCCGGAACCGAATGCGTCCCGCTGAGATCTTCGACGAGAAGTTGGTCTCCAAGGTGGCCAAGAACTCGGATATGAGGGCCGAATAATGTGGCAAGCTCTATTGCTTCAATAAGTGTGCGGCCCCAAGGATGACGAAGGCGTCCTTGACATCCGTGTAGATGCCCGTAGAGACGGAGCTAGACTTCGAGAACCATCAAGTGTAATGGTCCTTCTCCAAGAAATCCCGGTAGCGCCGTACTTGGCTTTGACTGCTCAAAATCACATCGTCCACCCGGGGTGGAGATGGAGACCTGTGGTTCCTCCTCTTCTTCTGGGCTCGGGTAGTGGGTCTGCTTGAACTAGCCATGGATCCTACAAAATAATCGACAATTTTCCAAGATAAGATCCACTCAAAAATAATAGGTACGAGACCCCATACTTGGTCTCAAAATTAACCTCGGAATTATTCATAAACTACCTAATTGGGTTGTTCACGAGTCTGGGCTCGGATCAAGCATTGATGAAGAGCCGACGCCAATTTGTTGGTTAGGGTTTCTTGACAACAAATAAATTTATAAGTCAAGACCTCGCTGAGTACAGTGGAGTCAGGATCGTTCCACAGGAAGCAAGGTTGTTTGTCTATCAATCTAATAAAAATTCAAATAAAATCAAGCAAAACACTAACGAGATGCCTCGTTAACGATCTTGTCAGGATCGTTACCGAACCACCGAACACAAAAACACCAATTAACGACCTAATAAAATTCTAACTAACACTCGGTACCGAAGCAAGTATTCAGCAACGAAGATTTATCAGAAATAATTCAATAAAAACAAATATCTAGGATAAGGGACACCACAACATAGCCAAGCATAAGAATTCATAAGAAGATAAGATCATGCTTTTAAATAGATAGAGTCATCAACTTTCATTGACTAGACAAGTAAATTAATCTATTTTCATAAACTAACTCACTCAATTGCTTGTTTTGGATCTAAAGCTTGAAACTTCCGTTTGCAAACAATATCAACCTTCAAGTTATTAACTTTCTCTTTCAATCAAGTTAAAACTCAAATTACCTCAACTCCCGTTTCAGTATTAAGCACAACAAACAATTTCAATAAAGATAAAAGGCATTCAAAACACTATCTTACTTCATCAAACATGCTCAACTATGCCGGGCTTAACCCCGACCCTAGAAAAATAGACTACTCACTACTCATGATAAACAAATTAAAAACTTCCATAAAAACAAACATTGAAACAAAAACTCAATCTTAAAATTAATAACAAAAAATATCGTCTTACAACGAATCAGAGAAAAACCAAAACAAAACAATCACCGAACCACAAACTCGATCAACGAACCTCGAAAACCGTCGTCACCGAACCTCGTTACCGACTTCCGATCCGGCAGCCTCTCCTTCGACCTTCCTTCTCCTTCAAAACTAGCTCTAAAACTCCACTTCAAAATTCGACTCCAAAAATCCCCCTCTCCAATTCCCCCCTTCAATTGTGCTAGATAGAAGGGTATTTATACTAGAAAATCCTAAAAAACTAAAAAGGCTAAAAGATAAAACTTTCCTAAAAAGATAGAAACAATCTCTAAAAGATAGAAATAAAATCTAGAAAGATATTAAACCCTAAAATACATATTCTAATAATCCATAAAGATTCTAAAAAGATACTCAACCGATACGGAAATAAATTCCCGCTCAGGATCGGTGAATAATAAAATAATACTCCGAAATCTTCTTCTTCGTGGCCTCGTTAACGACCCTTCACAGCCTCGTTAACGAGCCTGGGGTTATGTTTTCTTCAACACCTCCTCTCGATCTCTTGAACTCTGACTTCTTAAATCTTGCACTTTCCCGTCCTTCACTGTGATGCTCCAAATTTAGCTCCATTCAGCTCCATTCCTTGCTAAAACCTGCAAAATACACAAAATAGCGTAGATTCCACCCTTTTCATAGATTTATGCGAAACTAACTAAAAACACTTAAAACTAAACCTAAACTAGACAAAACTAAACCTAAGAAGCAAAGAAAACCTATCAAAAACTATACCAAAAATGCGAACATCACGGCCTATTCTCCGACAAAGGATCAAGTTTGACAAACTTCCCAATTTTGTTAAACTCCACAATAGCCTTGATTACTTTAGCATTCATGTATTCAGTAGGGATGAAAAGAATTCTAGCCCAAAGTTCAAGATGAGATATCACCTCTTTTGAAGCATCGAAGTTTGATGTCCAAGGGCTAAGCACCATTAAAGCTCCAAAGAGAAAGAAGGGGCGCTTACCCCAGGCTGCGTTCTTGTCCATTTCTGATGCAAATTGGAGTTCAAACCAGTTGTTGTCTCTGTCGACTACCTCGACTTCTCCATTCACAAATTTCCAGTCGGCATTGATTTTTTGTTTGATCTTGGCAACTTCAACTTTGCCTTTCCACAGGGTGCCAATCAAGCACGTTTTCTCCAGTTCATCAATGTCTTTTTGAACCTCTGCAAGGGCTCTCACATATTCTTCAAACTGTAGAGCCTCTAAGTCTTGATCTTCATCATTCTCCAGAAAGTCTTCGTAGTCCCCCTCAGAGAGCTCTAGGTCGATTTTTTCATTCGGACTGAGCGCAGCCTTCTCGGCTTCAGCCTCACCAGCCTTCTCGGCTGTAGGTGAGTGGGATGACTCAGTCTGTTGGTTTGTCACCAGGGCATCCTTGAACGATTTTTTTGGTGTTTCCATGCTCACAATTTTTTGAGAGAAACAGGTGCAAGAAGAGATATTGTAAGTTAGATTTTGAGTGTGCAAAAGCCGATAGCAGGGCTTTGTATATATAGCCGAGTTTGCGTCAAACACTATGATAGGGGAATGAGAGAATGGAGCCATACCTCTATCAGAAAGGGCCTTACCAACTCCTAGTACGAAACATTCCATCATTCGGAACTGTAGACATCCGATTCCACCAATAGGAACTCTCTTCCTCTTTCTCCAGTCCTTCAATCCTGTACATTCCTCTCCCAATTTGTACTTGATAGCCTTCTGCAACTGCCACGCCGCTTCACTCCTGATTTTCGGCTGAAATTGTTTGATTCTATATCCCATCATACCGATTTGCAAGAGATTTGAAGATATAGGCACTCCATTAGATACGTATTTAGGGGATTTTTCCCACTGCACTCTGCTATCTTTGGATAAACCATGAAGGGGTGAGATTGGGGCAGTTAGGCTAACGGGGGAGAGGCGATTTTTCTGGATCTGGGTAGAAATCGGATTTAGATTAGGGTAACACTTTGAGAGCGTTTTCTCTCTCATCTCTCTAGCTTCTCGCTGCTCTTCTAGATCGAGAACAAAAGGAAATATATCAAATCTAAGTGTTTTGAATATAGTTTCTGAACAAGTAAACATGAATATGGACTTGTCCTTTAGATGGATACTAAATAGTGATGATATTATGGCTTGATTGCTTGTTTTCTTATTGCCTTTTACTCCATGTTTATAGCCATTTTCTAAGTTCTATACTGATCTAAGTTCTATACTGAAGATGAGGAGCTAAAATTTTACCTTTTACAACTTTGCCCAAGCTCTGTGATTTGAGCGGTTTGACAACACCCCTTTCTCATTTCCTTGTGCAGAGATTTTTGGTTCTTCTATATCAATTTTGGTAACTTAGTAGTAATCGTATCTATATAATGGTTCTCTTTTTTCAATATTTAGTTTTTGGTTCTTCTATATCAATTTTGGTAACTTAGTAGTAATCGTATCTATATAATGGTTCTCTTTTTTCAATATTTAGTTTTGTTAACTTAGTAGTAATCACATACATACATATTGTAACCTCCACTAATCAAGTAAGCTCACGTTGTTTCAATCCAGATCACGCATTTGCTTTTTGGAAGATATTCTAATGGGGTTTCCTTAATTTTGTGATTTACAAGATTAATTGTTGGGTGAGTACGCCTCTAATTATTTTCAATTGGCTAAAGGTGAAGTTGAACTTCTAAACCTGTATATCTTTGGGTTGTTCCGATGTTTGCTAAGATGTCGATTAATGCTTAAGTTAAAGCCCAAGTAGTCTCGTAAGTGCAACTTATAACAAGGTTGATGAGATGAATTTATCTAGTGCTTCACTTTAATCTGTTTTGACATTTTCAAAGTTCCTTGTGGAAAAAGTTATAAGGAAGAAGAGTTGTTGCTTTTTGTCACTAATGTCATGCATTGTCGTTGATTTTATGTTGATGTCCTTGCTTGTGTACTTGCTGATATTTGGGTTGTTCCAAGGGTCTTGGAAGATTAGGGGTCTTTTTGCAAGCATTTTTATTCTTACACTTGACCCCTAGTATGGTTAAGTACTTTTGTAAATACTTTCAATCTCTATTATAATACATATAGTTACCAAACTTTATGATTCAATGTCTATAATTTTCTTTATTATGATTGGCATATTTAGTCTTGTAGAATTGAAACCCAAACATTTATTACACAGGAACTGTTTCAATAGATTCACATTAACCACCCAAAATAAATAAAAACCACTGCACCAATGACCAAAACCGTCGCATTAGCTCCTCGATAAACCGTTTCATTAGACATAGTAATGCAACGGTTCTCATATCTAATGCAGCGGTTTTAAAACACAATAGCAAACCGTTGAATTAGACCTAAAACCCCGCTTTATTAGGCCTAATGTTATGCGATCAGATGATACGGTAAAGATCGCTGGATTAGGCCTAATGAAACAGTTATTTGGGTATAATGTGTCGGTTTTTGACGGCTGCATTAGACCGCAGTGGAGAGGGTGACCTCCCTCATTTCTTGTAATTAGATTCCTCTAAGCAAACGTATTGATAAATGTGCTCCTGAACCTCAACAATGGTGAAAGGAAGACAATGTCAACTCTTCCCTTAGCTTGCTCTCAAGTGGAATTGCCCTCTTAAAGGCAGTAATTGCATTTTTTTCCATCACACCCATCAATTTCAGCATAGCACTCCATAAAGCGATTAACAAAATGGCGCAAGCTTTCGCTCTTCTCTTTTTTAAGACCAAAGAGTGTCTTTAGACACTGCATCTCAACTGTTGGCTATATACTGCCTCACAAATTTAGTGGCCAATTGATCCCATGATCGTATTCACCCTGGTTTCAAACTGTGGAACCACTTTAGCGATCCCTTGGTGAGGCTGCTTGGTAACATCTTGCACATTATGGCTTCCTCGGACACCCATAGCGCCTTCTTATGAGAGAAAGCAGCTATATGATTTACAAGGTCTGAATTCCCATCATAAAGAGTGAAGGATGGTGGAGAGAACTTTGATGGGGGCCTGGCTTGTTGAATATCTCTATGGTATGGTGTCGATGTCACTATAGCAAATTTATGCTATGCTTGCTCTTGAGTCAATTACAAGGTCCCCCCCTTGCGCTCTTAAGAGATCAAGCAATCTCCTCTCAGTACGCCTAAGAGCCCGGTTCCTCCCTTCACGCCTTTCAATAATTTCATTCTAACACCGACTTTGTTGTCTTTTCTTATTGCCTTGATCATGGTTTGACTCGGGATTCTCAGAGGGGTCATAGCAATGATCATCATGCCCGCGCAATAAATCGCGCTGATCTTGATGTCCGTGGTCGCGGTTGGACTGTTCGCGGTCGCGACCCATGTTTTTGCGATCGCAACTTTGGTCTTCGCGGTCGTGAGTTCGTCCGCGATGATGTGTCGATTTCACCATAGCCAATATATGCTCCACTTGCTCTAAAGTTGATTGCAAGGTCCCGCCTTGCGCTCTTAAGAGATCAAACAATCTTCTCTCAATGCGCCTAAGAGCCCGGTTCCTCCCTTCACGCCTTTCATTAATTTCATTCTAACGACGACTTTGTTGTCTTTTCTTCGTATTGCCTCGGTCACAGATTGACTCGGGGATTCTCGGAGGGGTCATAGCGATGATCATCAAGCTCGCGTGATAAATCGCGCTCATCTTGTTGTCTGCGGTCTCGGTTGGACCGTTCGCGGTCGCGACCCCTGTTTCTGCGATTACAACTTTGGCCTCCGCGGTTGCGGCTTCGTCCGCGATGATCTCCGTGATCGTCGGATTCACTCGAGTAGTCTAAGGTCAGGTCGCTGGACTGAGGGGGATCCGTGGCTCGGGACATGTTACGCGGGGGCGACTCATTATGCCAGTTTCTTCACTGAGCTCTAGGCACCCTACGATTGCTTTCATAATCGACTTGCATCTCTTCTGATTCGTCAAAACTTATCAGCTTGGGACCACGACAGTTATCGGCGAATTCAATAACACTAGCGAGCTGTCGACCAATCCATTCGATTGCTAATTCGCTAACGGGGCGCTTGCCTTGAACTTTATCCAAGGTGTGCTTTAATTCAACAATCTCTTCCATGGCCTGGTCCAAGTGAGACTCAACCTGTGCACACCTAGTTTTGATCTTCTCATTCTCTCTCAAAGTAGAAGTCAAAGCATGGATGATCTCATCTTCTTCTTTATTCCCGGTGGTGGTTGATACCCCATTCCCGCCGTTGGGCATGGATGCCAAAGATATACGATTGTCACCACGAACGGGATTGGACCCGACATGGCTGGATTGACCTTGTTCATAATGAAGGCTGACCAAACTAGGGTTTTGCTCGCGACTGGGTGTCGTGGGCTCGGAAATACGTAACCCGCGATTGCAGCTCTCCTAGATGCGGTCGCGGTTTGACTGCCCGCGTTCACGACTCACCAAGCCGTAATAATCGCGGCTCTGCTCTACGACCGTGGTTTCTTGTCCCGATGCCTCGCGATCTTGAATTCTTCGGTTATTCACGTATCGTTGAGTCCCAAACTTGATCAAATCCATTAGACTCAGACCACAAAGTGTTACGACTCTCGATTCCATCGTTCGACTCAGATCCCTCACGATCTATGCGATGATCTGTCGTGTTTACGAGAGGGGTCGAGTTGCGATTCAAGTTGTTTAAGGGCAAGAGGCCTTGCTCGGATCGCGAAAAGGTTTGATCTTCCGAGTGAATATCGGGACTAAATTGATCAATACGCGCTAGGGTTTGAACCTCCAAACGAACTTCAGAGTTTGCGCTTGCGCCCCCTGTTTTGAAGTCGCAGGAGGTTGGTCCACGGCCGCGGGTCTTGTTTTCGCAATCGCAGAACTATTCGCTGGCCACACCATGCTCGAGCTTTGAGCGGATGCCCCATGGTTATTAAAAACCACTTCTTGATTCTCAAGTATCGTTTCCAACACCATATTTGCATGGATCAAGTACCCGTTTGCCACAGACAACACCAATTGGCAGTGTAAAAAACTTCAATTCGTCTTCAATGCACTCATTGATTGCTCATTTTTCACCTTCCGTCCCAACTGTTCTTTAATCTAGAACCTGCAAAACAATGGATAAAGGGGGCAAGGAGCCCCTAATCCATCTCCGATGCCTAAGTCAAAAGAGCAATCGTCGATCGAGCGTCAAGATAAAGACAAAAAAAACTAGAGAACTTAGTGAGTATGAGTATTTATGAAACGTAAGCTAAACGAATATTAGTCTGTTCAATGTGTGAACTTGTGCTCTTCATACACGGAGATGACGTGTATTTATAATAGAAGAGAGATGACAAGTGCTGAAATTCATCCCCCTAGGGTCGACCCAATGCCTTGTTCCACAAGCAAACAGTATCTTGCTCGACACTCCAAGCGAAAGTTCTATTTCTTCGTTATTATAGAATCTTTCATTATGTCGAATAACCACCATATTAAATTTTATACAAAAATACTTCAAAAAATAAAAATTATAATAAATAAAATATCTTTATGGTGATAGATATCCGCTTACTGGGATAAAGTTGCTTAGAAGAAAATTTAACATTTGTGAATCATGACTGTTTTGTTAATTGATAATTAAAGCTATTTGATTCGACTTTAGGGGGCGTTTGGTAGCTGCGTATCGAGAATGAAGGTATGGGGTTCAGAAATGAAAACCCATACCTAATATTTGGTATGCTATTTTTGTATTTTGAAACCCATACACTAAAACCAATATGTATGAGATTCTCAAAACATATCCCTCTCTTAGTTATTTTGAGATTTCATTCCCACTTGGAATGAAATTAAAACCTAGCCCCTCTTCTCTCCCCTTCTCTTGTATGTAGCTTCTCCTTCATCGTTCCTCAATCTTCGTTCTTGAATTGTGATTTACAAATCCCAAATTCAATCTATTAATTAATTTTGATTTACAATAAATTGAATTGTGTGGCTTATAATGATTTTGTTTCCTCATCAGCGTAATTAGTAGATTGAATTGTGATTTACAAAACGTATATTCAATCTACTAATTATTTTGATTTGCAATTCATGGAACGATAATTTTCAGAATTAATTGTGGCTTATAATGGTGAAACTAGATGGATTTACCCGTCTGTTGGACGAGTATTATATTTATATGGGTATATTAATTTAAATTAGAATTCAAAGTACAGTATATGTGCAATTAGTAAAACTTGAATGCTTATTATTTTAGGTGGATTTAATTTTTAATTTGTCTTATGTATAATATATTACTTAAGTAATGAAGTTTTTATTTCAGTTATATTCTTTAACTTCTCATTTAACTTCTTACAATTAAGAGTGCAATATCATTGTGTTGAAATAAATATAATCTAGTAATTTACAATTACAAATGAAATTCATTAATTAATATCAATTCTTTAATGTCACCCCCTCAAGCGCTTGGAGGGAGTAGTTATGCAAAGGTTGAAGAAATCTTGACAAAACAACCTAATGAAATATTATTGATATTGTTGATCTAAAGGTAGACAATATTGTTAATATAAAGGTATTTGATTAATTATAATATCCAATTTTTATCATTTATAGTAAATTTTTAATCCCAAAACCAGATTATATATACCTATTGATAATTTTTTATTTTTGAAATACCTAATGATAATTTAATGTACTTTATGAAGGTATCAACAAACTTGTAATTTTCATGCTAAAAAAAATAAATTAGTATATAATTATAGTATACTAATCATTTCCCTATAGTATATGTATATAAATATGACACCCCTAATTAAAAGCAACCAAAAACAAATTAAAAGCATGGGTTTTTCAATACTAAACTCTCAAGATCGACCTCCTATATATTCTAGCTATTGAAGAACCGAACGTTGAACGGTGATGGAAGTACTCCCGAACGGAGATGACGACAACGACTTTCGACGACCAATAGGAGGCGTACTTCTATGCGCCGTAACAATGATGATGAGATTGCGCCCGATTGCAACCCGATCGAGGAGTTCGCCTCACTAAAGAAGGTTGAAGATCGGTGATACGCTAGATTTTGTACAGCATAATTAGGTATTTTTATAGGATTTCTGAGTGTTTTAGTCTAGATCAGAGTGTTTAATTGTAAAATCAATAATGCCTACAGAAGAAGCGTTAGAAGACCAAAATCTCAGTTCGAGTAGAAGACCCGCTACACAGCGGTTGCAAGGAAGTAGGAGTAAGAAGACCCGCGAGCGCGAGATTCTACCGAGACCGTGGTGAGATCAAGATCTACGGGGTTGTGAAGACGACGTGGCCGCGCCCGCGGCCGAGAACCGCGCTCGCGGTTGCTTGTGTTCCGCGCCGACTTCGTTTTATCCTTATTTTATGTTCTATTATATTTATGTTTTAGTTATTATTCGGATGTTTTAGTATTTATAGACCTCGTTCGTAATAAGTTGGAGAGAGCCTCCTTTTAGTTTAACCTAGAGTTTAATTAAGTTTTTTGGAGAGTTAACCCTTTGGGGTTTATTCGAAGGTGAAGCTCTAATGTATGAACTCGTGAGGTTTTGGTAATTGATTTCTATCCTTTGGTTAATATTAATTCTCTTGTGCTTCATTATATCAATGTTGATTGATTCTGCATAAGTAGCTAACTTGTTGAATTGACTGATTTTCTACTGTTGCATTAGATTTGTACCGTGGACAAATCTGTTATATGAAAACAACTTAGAACTTAGATTTGTTGTCTATCCAACTAGGATTTAAGAAGAGAATTAATTATAAGTTAATTCAATCAACTCGTAGCTTGTTGTCTTGACTTGTATCTTGCATATCCTTGTTCTCTATGCTAATTCTAGGTTAAGCGTCCTTGCCTAGGGTTAAAGAATTGTTTGGACCGTGGACTTGCGATTGCTAATGATTAGGATAAGAATTAACCATAAGTGTAAAAGGAATCAGTGGATGAATCTGTGATCAAATGATTATTTCAGAGTGGATCTTTTGAATGAACTTGTTTCTCTATTAATTTGTTTGATTGTTTGTTATTTGTTTCTTAGTTTAGTTTAGTTTATATCTTTCTCTTGATTTTCCCCTATCTTTAGTTGGTAAAAATATTGATACTAGAAGCCGCAAGTTCTCTTGGGTACGACCCCGACTTACTCGCTATACTAGCTTGTATTAGGGTTAATTATCTTTGACTTGGCACAACGACTTTAGTCCGGTCAATCGGCGATGGCGGGTAGTGTACTGATCAAGTTTCCGGCCCTCCATACAGAATAGGGGAACGAAAGGAACAAAAAGAAAGGTAGAGGCTTTGGAGACCAAGACTATATACATAGTGCATGCACTAATGAATGTTAGAAAAGGTGAAATGTTGATTTATTTATATGCTATTAGAACAATGAAGTAAGAAAGTTTAAAAGAGTTCGTGTTGTTATAACATTGAATAAGGAAGTTTAAAAGATTATAGAAAAATTTTAAGCTCAAAGAAGTGCTAATAAAATGATGATAGTAGAAGTTCAAATGTATTAGTTTATTAGAAAATTAAATTCAAATAAAAAAATAGCATTTATTTGTCCATTGAGAGACAACTTTGTTGTAAAGATTTGTGTTCTGTATTTTGGAGTTAATTAGCAAATTGAATTGCGTGGCTTATAATGGTGAAATTTGATGAGTTTTGTCTTATTTGATTTACAATGCATCTTATTTCATCCTTCAATTTGCACATGGCTGCAACTTTTACTCAACCCATAAGTACAATTTCAAATACCACTGATATTAAACGTGGAATATTAAAGACAAGACTATAATTTTATTCAAGATCCCATATTTGTATTACAAGTACAGATATGAGTTTAAACCTTATTTTAGTTATCAAACACATATTTTAGGAATCAAATTTCAACCTCATATCTCATTCCAAACTCAAAACTGATTTTATACCAAAAGTCCTCTTAATACTTTTGATTGGGGATCAAATGAGAATTATTCTTATCATGTAAAACGAGAACAATTCTCATCCGTTGATTTTATTAGTTCAATGCTCTAGATTTAATTTTAAGAGGGACGCGCTCCTGCACTTTTTTTAGGCATTGAGGGGTATAATTGTCTTTTTCGTCCTTTATCTTCAATTTCAATATACACATCAACGAGATCTGCAAGTTCTGAAGATTTTGAATATGGATTGCGACATTCTGTAATGGCGTCCTCCAAGAAGATTGTAGCATTCTTCTCGGTCGTCTTCCTCATCATGGTTTTCATCGGCGCTATGGCGGATGTTAAGGATTCTGATAAAACTTCGTCGTCTTTCTCGTCCTGCTTTGTGTCGGAGCAATGGAGGATTTCAAGGATTCCGGTGAAAAATCACCGTCGACATCAAGGTTAACAAATCTATTATTCTTTCATTGTTCTAGTATATTTTTGACCTAAATTTTACGCTTTGTTTGGTTGAATTTGAGGCTCAGTGCTTTGTGAGTTTATAATGGAAATTGTGGATCTTAGAAGCTTAAAGGAGTCTCCCATGTTTGGTTATAAAAAATAATAGCTATTTTCTTTTATTTTTTCTAACTAAAATTTGAGTCTTCACTAATTTTTGTTCTGGTATAGGAATTTGGGGAGATGGCTAATCTCGAAAAACGTGTCCATGGTGGACAGGTAAGAAAAAATCTATCAGCAAATTTGGCCTCTAGCATGTCAAATACTAAAAATTCACATACATTGTTCGGTTTAGATTCCCTTCGCTTCTGCCTCTCCTAGTTTCATCCCAAGTGTCCTTTAAATAGAGTGTGATTTTGTATGCTTGTTTGATTGCACATCAAGTATTTGATAAAATGCCTTAATGAACATGATTCTTATATATAAGAAGATAATGAAAATAAATCTATGTTATATAAATATGGGTGTTTTTTTTTATTGATCCTATTCAAATCATAATCAAGAAGTTTACCGTGTAATATTATGTTCGATTCATATGTGTACGTAAACATACCAAAGTGACATATATATATATATATATAGTTTAGACCGATTCATCATGAACCACATTAATTTAGATGAACCGCATTGTCCTTTTCAATGAACCTTACTATGTAATGTTATGAAACACAATGACAAAATTTGTGAACCAAAAGAAAAACTACATTTTGCACATTTTTATTGTTCAGTGTTGCTTCTAAAATTAGCTTATTTTTACTTTTTTTTATCATAGGTTGTTCACCAAGTGTTTGATAAACTGTCTTAACACATTTAGTGCATTAATTTATATGAACTATATTATCATTTTTAATGAACCTTGTTGTGTAATGTTATGAACCACAATGACAATCTCTGTGAACCAAATGAACAACTATATTTTTGCACATTTTTATTGCTCATTATGTGTTCCATGCTGCTTCTAAATTAGCATAATTTTTCACCTTTTTTTGTTGTAGTTTGTTCATCAAGCTTCGGTCATCATAACTTGTCTCATTCGAAAAATAATGCTAGTATTGATGGAGTTCCATTGAAGGGTCTTAAATAATGATGTTATTATTGATGGAATTCCATTGGATGATCATGAGAAAGCTAGTGATGCCTACATTCTTCATTTGTCACAAGATTATTCTTATTTCATTCTCAATTGTCCAAATTAAATGATAAGAGTTATTCCCTTGCTTCAATGTTTTTGGCCAAAGGAACTTTGCATGCTTAATGGAATGATCAATTACAATCCCTCCATATGCACCACTACTATAAAATGCAAGCTCATTTAATCCCCGAGATACTCCATGCTCCATCTTTGCTTACTTCTAAGGATTATTTTATGACATTGGTAATGATCGGAGAGGTGGTTGCTAAGCTATGTTATTATAATCTTGCATTTGAATAGATTTTTGTATCTTTATTATCAAGGAACTAATAAAATTCTTGAAGCATTGATGCATATCCACTCGAGTTACTGTGTTAAATTTTATGAACTTTATTGACAATTGTTATGAACCTAACAATATAAAGAGATGAACTAATAGATCAACTATTATGAACGTTTGCTGAAAAAGATATGAACCAAATAAACAAATGTCATGAATCGAAATAACAACTTATATGACTTAAAAGAAATGAATCGTAAGACAAAATATTATAAACAAAAGCTTATGAGAATATGAACCAAAAGAAGAAATGTATGAATCAAAAGTTATGAAATGTATGAAGAATAGCCTATGCGGGATTTGAACCCACATCTATGTGCATAGACACATTGCTCTACCATTTGAGCTAATAGGCTACAAAATGACATAAATTATATAGACACTTATTAAGAGCCTAAGCATACAAAATAATGAACTAATAGAAAAGTTACTATGAAGCTCATTTCCAAAGAAAAAGCTTCCAAGGCAAAACTAAAATTTGACATACTATGAACCATACTATAGAATAGCATGAACCTATGCTTTAAAATGCATGAACCTATGCGGCTATACTTTAAAATGCATGAACCGAACTTTAAATTATTTCAATCCAAAATACAAATGAACGGTAAAAACATGGATAATGAACATTAACATACAAAGTTATGAACCAACAAAAGAAAATTTTGAACAAAATAAACACAAATATCCATGCCAATGGAATAGCATCATCCCAGCTAACCCAAAATACAAATAATCAATACAATTATTCCATTGGACTCATTTAACAGAAGAAAGTTTGATAAAATCCTTAAACTATAGGAACCAGTAAATAAAATTTGATTGGTAAGCACTAAAAAAATTGGTAATATATATATATATATATAAAGTTTTCTAATAAGGAGAACAATGAGGAGCAATCAATAAACAGTTTGATTGGATTCATAGAGTAAAAAGATCAACGCATGTGATGTGGTTGCAATAGACATTTGTGATCCTTATCAAAAGAATCACATTTCAATCTCATTTACACTCTTATGATAATTTTTATTACAAGCCCTAAATTGACCACTTAACAAAGAAAACTCAAAATTACATACAAGTTGCACTTTTGTGTACGTTCCTATCAAATCCACCTCATTTACCTCCTCCATTGTGCACTAAATACTCCCCCTCCATTAAATACTAGTAAATTCCAATCAAAATAATGATCAATTACACCTCCTACTCACCTTTGAGTTTTCTTTTGCAAGTGGAGCATAACAAGGACCAACTAAAGTCACCGATCGAATCAATTTTAGCGACCAATTGGCAAACACATACAAAATTGATCATATTCAAGCAAGACTCATAGACTTCATCGAGGAGCAAGCAAGAAAAAGAGAGAGAAGAAGTAAGACTCATGTACTTATGAAAGCATCAATTTTGGGGACGAATTTGTAGACATTGACGAGGCAGATAAGATATGCAGGTAGTGAGGAATTGAGATTCTTACTCCCGAATCTGTCCGTCGTTCTGTTTTGATTGTCAGATGAATCAACTTTCCTAAAACAAATAAACAAATCAGTTGAATGAACTTGACCAAATAACAAGGTGCAAGTCTAATAATACCTTACTATTCAATAGAATGAATCATATTATACAATAGCATGAACCTTATTAAGAAATAGCATGAACCTAGGCCTTTAAATAATACAATAGCATGAACCTTTCCAAACAAGCACCCTAAAAATCAAGAAGTGGAAAATATCATCTAAAAATATATGTTTAAATGGAGAAAACATTCATCATGGTAGAACAACCAAATCCAAATCGATTTTACATTTTTGTTTGCTTACTTGTCAACCATGTGGAATCAAGAGTACATAACAAGAGAAAACTAATGCAGTAGGAGATAAACAGTTCATTCAATCAAAATGCAGTTCAATCCAGTTTAAAATTTGCAAAACCAAATTCAAAACCTATGAAAAAAAACCTAATCATGATCAAATCACTAGATTCAAGCAGTGGAGGTCATGGAGTCATGCCTAATATCAGTCAACCGGTGCACCGAATTGCTCGAAACCTAATTTCAGTAGAATGTCGAATTGCTCTCAAGTAAGAAGGGGATTTTTACCTGGAGGAGGATCCTTTCCAGTCCCAAGTTCCGTCATTTAAGAAAACTCGTCATGTTAGTCTCAATCTCAGCCGAAAAAGCTTGAAGAAAACTCGAATTTTGTTAGTCGCTCAAAGAGAGAGAGCGGAAGAGAGCTGAACTCGGTGAAGAAAGAGAAAGAATGGTTCAAAAATTAGCCTTTTTTAAATTTAAGGGTAATTTTGTCTTCTGAAATTAAAAATTACAATATTTACCTGTAATGTCATTTATTAATCTGCCCCTTGTATTTCTCTCTTTTAATCTTCACCGTTAATTTATAGAATTCAATAACTATTTTTTATTCTCATTTCTCACTATACGTATTATTATCACTAGAACTCTCATCCAATACTTTTGGCTTGTATTTTCCAAGTTCCCTGTCGGATCTCCGTTTTCCTATCCTTTTCCCTCGTTATTTCGTTATCCTTCTTCGCTCCAACAACAATAATAAAGGTTGTTGATTTGCGCACACGAGAAAATTGGTAAGCGCACACAGATATCCGCGCAACGCCATTTCGCGCGAAATGGCGTTGCGCAAAAAGGGCAAATCCGGAATATCAAAAAAGGGTTTCGGGAGCGTGGAGGAACGGGAAAGGGCCGCGCAACGACGATGCGCGCAAAACGGTGTTGCGCGCGCAACACCGTTTCGTGCATGCGCGCATCGGTGTTGCGCGCAATCCAACGGTAAAAAAAAGTACCGTTGGACTAGCGCGAGGCTTCGTTGCGCGGATCTCAACGGTAAAAAAAACGGTCGAATTGTCCCCTATAAATACCCATTTCGATTCCACATTATAGTTGGAGTATACCTTCATTCCACATCATTGCTTAAAAATGTCGTTAGGAGAAGAAGATACGTCATCGAGCGATTATCATCCCGAGGAGGAAGATTCATCGTCAATCGATAGTTTCATAGCTGAGGATGAGGAAGGTGTATCGGGAGAAGAATACGGAACCGACTCCGATGCATCAAGCGAGCCAAAAGAGGTATTTTTCAAAGAACCCATAATATTATGTCATTTACGAATGTAGTATATTGAAAGTTAGGATAGTGTAATTTATAATATTTTGTTTTTACATTTTGAAATCATAGGTTGTCGGAATAGATTTTTCTATTGCTTTCCACTACGATGGGTTGTGGAGTGATCGAAGAGAAATGCTTGATTGGGCTAGACAAATTGCAATTTCGAAGAATTTTGTACTAGTCATAAAAACCTCAAATCCAAATAGGGTCATACTCACTTGTGACCTAGCCGGTAGATATAGATGTGGCAAGAGGGTGTTGCCCGGACTGGAAAATAGGAGCATTTATAAGCCACTTACCGATACACCGACTAGGAAGTGTGGATGTCCGTTTGAATTGAATGGGGTCCGCCTCAAGGGAAAAAATGGATGGATCTTAACGGTAAAGTGTGGACAACACAATCATCGCCTCCCCACTAGATTGTTAGCTCATCCATATGCGGGCCGATTGACAGCTGAGCAGAAGGAGTTTGTGAAAGAGAAGTTCCTATATCTAGCCACCCCGAAGATGATACTTGAAGAGTTGAGGTCAAGGTACCCGGGAAATGTGACCTCAATTAGACAAATCTACAATATGAGGGATAAGTTACTTCTTGAGGATTGCGGAGAATTGACGGTGACACAATGGTCTCTGAAGTTCTTGAAAGACCGAGAATACATTGTCCGTCCAAGACGAGTAAGGGGTTCTAATGTTATGAATGCCTTGTTTTTTGTGCACCCCACAAGTCTGCGCATGCTGAAGAAGTTTCCCTATGTCGTTATTATGGACTCCACATACAAGACCAATAGGTATGTTATTTTAATATGTAATCGACTTGATTAGTATATTTCCAGTATAAATGCTTAAAACAACTTGTTGTGCTAGGTACGACATGCCTTTATTGGAGATGGTTGGTTTCACTTGCACCGGAAATACATTCAGCATCGGGTTTGCATTTATTTCAAACGAAGATGTCGCTAGTTATAGGTGGGTGTTAACTCAATTGAAAGGCGTGTACGACGAGCTTGGAGTCCAGGTCAATACAATCATGACAGATCGCAAGCAGGCTCTAATCAAGGCGATAAGTCAAGTTTTCGGGGACGGAGTCCAACATTTGTTGTGTTGGGTGCACATCAGACACAAAATTATTGCGTACGGCCTAAAGGTGTTTGCGAACGCTGAAAAACCACATGAGTTGTCACGCGGGTTTGCAAACGCTTGTTGGGCGCTCTTTTCGTCCACCACAGAGGCGACATTTGAAGAACGGTACGTAGAATTGAAGAGAAGATGGCGACCGACGCTTATTGCATACGTGGAGAAGGTGTGGCTTAATCCATTCAAGAAGAACATAGTTCGTGCTTGGACGGATCATACACTCCACTTTCAGACGAGAACCACCAATAGGTAATTTCATTTTTAGCATTTGAATTCAGTTTGAATGTGTATATGTTCAATACTCAAACTTTGACATGTGTTTTTCAGGGTCGAAGGGATGCACGCTGTGCTGAAAAAGATATTGGATTCATCTCGAGGAGGCTTCAACACCTTGATACTAAGGATTCACATCCAGATGCAATCTCAAACCAACACTTTGAGGATAGCCTTTGAGAGAACCAGAATACAGAAACCAACAAAATACAGACTACTGGCGAATAAGTTCAAAGCGTTGTTTCGTCCTATACGCGGACACGTTTCAAGGCAATGCCTAGGTAAGTTGTTAGACATGTATTATGATATAGCAATTGAGTTGACGCAGGGTACACTCGATATGGAGTGCCACGACTACTTTTGGAGGGAATGTCACGGTCTTCCATGCAAGCATCGAGTTGCAAACGCTATCATAACTAAAGTACCCATCAATCTGGAGGAGATACATCCTTTTTGGAAACAGATCGAATGGGATGACCTTAGCGATGACAACGATCTTGCCCTTGCATGCGTACCCTTGACCATTCAAGACCCCACGTGGGACGAAATGGTGGCAAAGCGAAATAGCGGTCAGATGCGTAGAGACCAGTATTTGCAGATCACATCAGCGTTCAAAGATTCAGAGCATCCTAAAGACACAAACCTTATTGAGCTGAAACCATACGAGACGCCAGATGGAGCCAACAAGTATTCAACCACCAGGGAGAAAACACACCTTGAGCACGTAGTGGAAGAGTACGAGAGGGAGCAACAAAGACGGAAAGACAACGACAGTCGGAGCAAAGCAAATACATCGGCGCCATCTCGACCACGCGGAAGACCTAAAGGATCTAGGAATAAGAAACGGACCGGAGTTGGAGTTGATACGCCTCCGGTTGCGACCGTGCCTCCTACCACCGCTACCCCCCGCCGATGGAAGCCACCGTGGCCCCCCGACGAGGGTCAAATGGCGCGGGGTTAACTTTGGCATGGGTAATATGGATAGTTTTGTATTTCCGTTTATTGAGGATGCTAGAGACGTGATGGGAGACGGTCATTGTGGTTTTCGGTTCCTTGCTTGCGTATTAGGGAAGCTAGAGGAGGAGTATTACAGTATTCGATGGGAGCTTCAGGCAGAATTGATGCGTAACAGAGATATGTATCAAGTCTTGTTCACTAGGGGCCTTACATCATTTGATGACTTCTTGGAGCAGATCGGCCATGTGGAGTCTCCTTGCGCGAACAGTTACTGGCTAGACATGCCGCTACACGGCCTTGTGTTTTCTACCTTTTATCAAGTGCCACTTGTGATGTTATCGAGGGATCGAGGCTCCCACACGTGTTTACCTTTGCGGATTTTTGGTAACAATCAAGGACATGGGATACCGCTACCTGTCGTTGCTATTGCCCTCGTTGGTCAACGGGACCACTTCATACCGGTGAGAAATTTGTAATCATTTTTTTTAAAGTTTTTTGTTTAGGTACATCTTGCTTGCGTATATGTGACATAACATTTTTTTTCAGGTATGGCTTACGAGGAACGCGCCTATCCCCCCACCTCCTCATGCATGGTGTCAATTTCACGACCCCAGCGCCGACTACTGGCTCGAGGCTCTTACCCCGAGGATTGACCATTGGAAGGCTTGCCGAAGGGACATCGGTCGGGATCCAGAGACATTTGCTTAGGACAGTGTTGTGGCCAGATGGATTGTAATGGGATATGTACTTTATTAAGAAGAACTTTCGTAATTCATGTATTTCGTTGTATTGTGTGCCCTGTTTAGGAGATTTATGAACTTTCATATTTCATGTATTTCGATGGATTGTTATGGGATATGTACTTTATTAAGAATAATTTTCATATTTCATGTATTTCGATGGATTGTTATGGGATATGTACTTTATTAAGAATAACTTTCATATTTCATGTATTTCGATGGATTGTTATGGGATATGTACTTTATTAAGAATAACTTTCATATTTCATGTATTTCGATGGATTGTTATGGGATATGTACTTTATTAAGAATAACTTTCATATTTCATGTATTTCGATGGATTGTTATGGGATATGTACTTTATTAAGAATAACTTTCATATTTCATGTATTTCGATGGATTGTTATGGGATATGTACTTTATTAAGAATAACTTTCATATTTCATGTATTTCGATGGATTGTTATGGGATATGTACTTTATTAAGAATAACTTTCATATTTCATGTATTTCGATGGATTGTTATGGGATATGTACTTTCATTAAAAATGGGCCTTCGTGTCACGAAGGCTCATTTTTACGAAGGCCCATTTCTAATAGTATAATATCTGAGTTGGGTGAAAGGGGTAACAGAAGGCGCGCAATGGGCCCTCGTGTCTGCGCGAAATGGGCCTTCGTGCCTACTTGAAGGCCCATTTCGCGCAGACACGAGGCCACATTGCGCGCCTTCTGTTACCCCTTTCACCCCAACTGGGTGAAAAGACTTATGCATGCTAATCACTCCCTTCTGAAAGACAACGACAGTCGGAGCAAAGCAAATACATCGGCGCCATCTCGACCACGCGGAAGACCTAAAGGATCTAGGAATAAGAAACGGACCGGAGTTGGAGTTGATACGCCTCCGGTTGCGACCGTGCCTCCTACCACCGCTACCCCCCGCCGATGGAAGCCACCGTGGCCCCCCGACGAGCGTCAAATGGCGCGGGGTTAACTTTGGCATGGGTAATGTGGATAGTTTTGTATTTCCGTTCATTGAGGATGCTAGAGACGTGATGGGAGACGGTCATTGTGGTTTTCGGTCCCTTGCTTGCATATTAGGGAAGCTAGAGGAGGAGTATTACAGTATTCGATGGGAGCTTCAGGCAGAATTGATGCGTAACAGAGATATGTATCAAGTCTTGTTCACTAGGGGCCTTACATCATTTGATGACTTCTTGGAGCAGATCGGCCATGTGGAGTCTCCTTGCGCGAACAGTTACTGGCTAGACATGCCGCTACACGGCCTTGTGTTTTCTACCTTTTATCAAGTGCCACTTGTGATGTTCTCGAGGGATCGAGGCTCCCACACGTGTTTACCTTTGCGGATTTTTGGTAACAATCAAGGACATGGGATACCGCCACCTGTCGTTGCTATTGCCCTCGTTGGTCAACGGGACCACTTCATACCGGTGAGAAATTTGTAATCATTTTTTTTAAAGTTTTTTGTTTAGGTACATCTTGCTTGCGTATATGTGACATAACATTTTTTTTCAGGTATGGCTTACGAGGAACGCGCCTATCCCCCCACCTCCTCATGCATGGTGTCAATTTCACGACCCCAGCGCCGACTACTGGCTCGAGGCTCTTACCCCGAGGATTGACCATTGGAAGGCTTGCCGAAGGGACATCGGTCGGGATCCGGAGAGATTTGCTTAGGACAGTGTTGTGGCCAGATGGATTGTAATGGGATATGTACTTTATTAAGAAGAACTTTCGTAATTCATGTATTTCGTTGTATTGTGTGCCCTGTTTAGGAGATTTATGAACTTTCATATTTCATGTATTTCGATGGATTGTTATGGGATATGTACTTTATTAAGAATAACTTTCATATTTCATGTATTTCGATGGATTGTTATGGGATATGTACTTTATTAAGAATAACTTTCATATTTCATGTATTTCGATGGATTGTTATGGGATATGTACTTTATTAAGAATAACTTTCATATTTCATGTATTTCGATGGATTGTTATGGGATATATACTTTATTAAGAATAACTTTCATATTTCATGTATTTCGATGGATTGTTATGGGATATGTACTTTCATTAAAAATGGGCCTTCGTGTCACGAAGGCCCATTTTTACGAAGGCCCATTTCTAATAGTATAATATCTGAGTTGGGTGAAAGGGGTAACAGAAGGAGCGCAATGGGCCCTCGTGTCTGCGCGAAATGGGCCTTCGTGCCTACTCGAAGGCCCATTTCGCGCAGACACGAGGCCCCATTGCGCGCCTTCTGTTACCCCTTTCACCCCAACTGGGTGAAAAGACTTATGCATGCATATCACTCCCTTCTGAAAACAAGACTTATGCTTCTGAAAACAGTATACCAACAGCTTTTCTGGTGACAAGACGTATGCATGCACATCTCTCCCTTCGAGCAAATTCCGAGTATAAAATGAGACCTAAACCTTCTCCATTGTTGCTCCACGCTCTATCATCCCTAAACTCTATACCGAAACCAATGGCTAAAAGGAAAGCGTGTTCATCGCGAACCTACCCCTTTGCTCCACCCATCATAAACTTCTCCATCGTCCACGTCCGTGGGGTGAGGGAGACAAAGACGGAATGGTCTGTGATACAAGGCGCATCAATAAAAAACATCATCATGAATTGGAGCGAAGCTGGCTATGGAGCACCACCGGGATATTGTCGCTTCTTCTTGAACGACAACGATATAACACATCGTATCTACGCCAAAGAAACCACGGTGCAGCTTCGCCTGATGGAAGGTGATGAGATTCGGGCGATTGATGATATTTCGACGGAGAATTAATGATGTGGTTTTACTGTTAGAAGTCACTTTTTATGGATCCAAGTGTTTTTTCAAGTGCCACTTGTTTAGTGTTTTTTCAAGTGCCCTAAGTTGTTGTTTTTGGAGTGTAGGGTGTATGTTGTTTACGGTTTTTTCAGTAAGTTGTTGTTTTTGGAGTGTAGGGTGTATGTTGTTTACGGTTTTTTCATAATTGTTGTTTTTGGAGTGTAGGGTGTATGTTGTTTACGGTTTTTCATAATTGTTGTTTATGGTTTTTCATAATTGTTGTTTACGGTTTTTTTGGTAAGTTAGTTGTACGCGCTGCATTTTGTGCAAATTTCAAACCCTAATATATGTCATCCGAACCATCCAAAAACAACAAATCAAGGTGAAGATAAGGTATCGGAAAAATCAATAATGGAGATAATCAAAAAACAACAAATATAAATACATAAAGTACTAATGTATGTCATCTAAACCATCCAAAACCACCAAAAAAAAGATACATAATGTACTAATGTGAAAGCATCTAAGGATCGCGCTCATGCGAGGTGCCGCTGCCACTGCCGCGCTCGTGCACTGAATTTGGAAAGTGCCTGGTGGGCATCGGTGGGGGAGGCGGTGCGTCGGAATCTAGGATGCGGAGCACGTGCCTGAGATGATGTGCAGTCGGATGCTCAGGCGGCATCTCTAGTAGTTGGGTCCGGATATATCCCGCTGCGTGTTGTACCCTCTGCGCAAATAAAATCAAATCATATTAGTTTGTACACTCAAATATCAACTTATACATACAACTAAAAAACAATATGTTCTTACCATCCTGTCAGAAACTGCCGGTATCGGGTGAGGCACAGGAGGACGGGGGTCATCCTGGTGCGGCGACGTCGGGTCGACGTATACGTGAGATCGGGCCCTAAACCATGCCAAGTAGCCCTCCTCCACCTGCCATGCGTACTCCGCACGCTGCTCATCCAACTCGATTCAGGTGCTCCATACGCTGTGCCCAGTGATGGTCCGCCGGATCATAAGAAACAATGTATGGGCGGTTCTGAACCGCGTCATACCGGACCACAGCAGCCGGCTCCAATGGTGGAGGAGGGATAGTCTGGATGCGACTAAACTGCCGCAATGACCTATCTGGATGGTACGCCTCCTGTATGATCCCAATGACCAGGACGCCCCTAAAGCGAGACACCCGGTACGCGCCATCAAAATCCAGCTCGTTGCCCCACGGCATCCAGTGAATCTGCAAAGCGGAATACAAATCATCATCGTCGCTCACACTATACAATGTACGTCAGGTTGATTTCGAAGTCTAACCTCCTCTGCACGGATCGTGTCTAGAAGCTGTCGCATCGCATCTAGCCTCCTCACGTCTCGGCTGGGGGCCCGCTCACCAGGCTGTCGTGCAGCTGCAAGAGGATCAGCTAGCACCTCCATAGCCAACTTGATCCGGCCCCGGGTGTGCTCGAAATAACTCATGATCCAAGTCTGAAACAATACTCATAACATATTGAATCCAACCAAATTCGAAGAATGAAATATTTAGGACGAAGCACGTACCCTCAAAACAAGAGCGCAACCCGAGCATCCCTTAGTCTTGGCGCGCGACGTCTTGCCCAGCTCGCGAAATAGTAAAGACAATAAACCCGCCCCCCAAGCATATTGACCAGTCCTCTCGTGGTCCAATAGAAACCCCAATATCCACGTCTTGATCTTGTTCCCGGTCTTGTCGACAAATAACGTCATCCCAAAGTACCATAGAAACACAGTGGCAATGGTCCCTGGGGATGCGGGTCGCGTCCCCCTAAACATGTCCAAAAGAATAGCTGCGATGGCCTTGCTCGGGGCCACTATCCTCCACGCGTGTGCTGTCTGTGGATCTACGCCGAGCAAATCCCCTAAACGAGCCTCGAGCTGCAAAATATCCATCTGGGGTACCATAGCCTCTCCATCTATACGCAACCCGAAAATGCGGTGCATGTCATGGAGGGTGATGGTCATCTCGCCCCACGAGAAGTGGAAGGAGTTGGTCTCTGGATACCAACGCTCTCGAAATGCAGAGATGAGAGTGTGGTCCGTCGCGCCAAACTCCATGCCAAGCAGCCCGGTGAGACCGCTCCGCTGGGCGAGGCCCCACCAAGAATCGGGTCCTCCATGCATATACTCTCGAAACAAGTCCAAAGCATCCAAGTTCCTAGACCAGACTCTAATGACCTGAAGATACTGAACAGAGGAAAATAAACGTGACTTAGAAAAACTAAGCATTGCTTTCGATAAAAATTAAATACTCGTAGTTTGGAAAAGTTTACGTACGGTACGGTCGATCCAAATCCTGCCCGCCACATGTGTGGAATATGTCGTCAACAGGCTGTCGTCAAGTGGACCTCCCGGAAAGCCCTCCGCAGCAGGAGGGTCCTCATCAGCGGCCCCTGCTGCTGGTGCATGGGGGGGGTACCTCCACAGTGGGGGGAGGTATGTGAGATGATGGAACGGGAGGAGGGATGGGTGCTGCTGGAACGGGAGGAGGGGATGTAAATGTGAGCGGAGGAGCTAAGATTCTGTGCGCTTTTAAAAAAATTCTGTGCGTATGAATCCCGCGTAATATATTGGGATTCATACGCACAGAAATTTTTTAAAAGCGCACAAAATCTACGCGCAACGACGATGCGCGCGAAATGGTGTTGCGCGGAAGGGCAAAACCGTACACTGAGGTAAATGAGTCGGGAAATGAATTTGGGCCGCACGAAATGGGCCTGTGAGGACGCGCGCAAGCCCGTTTCGCGGGTATTTAGGGTTTCAGAACAAATTGAGCCGGGCAGCTTTGGGCCGCACGAAATGGGCCTAAGAGGCGCCGCGCAAGCCCATTTCGAGGCTCTTTAGGTTTAAAAACGCGAGCGCGCCGCCACCGTCTTCAACCTCGAGCTTCGAAACCCCGATTCGCGCAAAACCAGATCTCGGAAAAAAACCATCCCGTCAAACACCATGGCCACCGATCGGACCACCGAACCCGTCGCCACCACGAGCCCATCGGCTCCGCCCACCACGAGCCGACGGACCCCACCGAACCCGTCGCCAGCACGAGCCCGTCGGCTCCGGCGACCACGAGCCCGACGAAAGGAGGCGCGTTGGATCCGGCCACCACCAGCCCGACGGAAGGAGGCGCGTCGGCGCCGGCCACCACGAGCCCGACGGAAGGAGGCGCGTCGGCTCCGGCCACCACGAGCCCGACGGAAGGAGGCGCGTCGGCTCCGGCCAGCGAGCCCGTCGCCACCACGTCCGTCGCCATCGAGCCCACCGCGCCCGTCGCCACCACCGTCGACCGACCCGATCCGGTTCGTAGTCGGATCCGCACCCGAGCGACATTTACGGCTGAGGTACGTACACTTGATTACGAAATTTTATATTATTTAAATTTTGTAAAATTTCGTATTGAATTTTAGGTATTAAATTTCGTTTATATAATTTAGTTAATCAATTTGAATATGTTGGTAATCAATTTAAATCAATTTGGCTTATTTATTAAGATATTCAATTTGATAATTTGTTTACTATTCAAATTCCTAGTTATAATTAGTTTTTGTTATTGATATTAGTTGTTTAATTTAATTTATTTTTATCAATTTAGAGTTATATTTAGATTTGGAATTATTAGTTATGAACTTGTAATTAATATAAGTAGATAAGTAAATAAGTATGACCCTAAAAGAATTGATAAATAATTAAATTAAGTAGATAAGTATGACCCTAAAAGAATTGACCCTAAAAGAATTAAATTAAGTTAAGATAGAGAAAATTGTTGTGAAGGTTAGAAAATTGTAAATAATTGAGTAAATAAATTTCGCTTATTTAGTAAGATATTTAATGTCATAATTTGTTTATGATTCAAATTCCTATTTATATTTAGTTTTTGTTGTTGTTATTAGTTGTTTTATTTAATTTATTTGTCTTAATTTAGAGTTATATGTAGATTTTGAATTATTAGTTATGAACTTATACTTAATATGAATTCATAGTCGTATGTTGAATTCTTGATTTAAAAAAAATAATTACAGTTATAATTAGAGTTTGAATTATGGTTTTATTCATTTTTCATTACAAACGTAATGAAAATTGAAATAAAATTTAGTAATGATAAATGAGTTTTTGGTTCGGAATTTGAATTCCGACAAAAACGACGAATTCATTAGTTGAATTCATATTCATAGGGTGAATTTCTAAATAAAAGAAAAAAAATAATAGAAAACTTACTAATTTAATTTGAACTTGTCGCCTAAAGGACGTGCACACTAGTTTGAGCGCCGCCCTCCTCGATAAGAGGAGGAAAAAGCAAGCGCCCAAGCTCACGTGCGCCGAGATTGCACATGCGTTACTTTCCAGAGTGCCGCCTACCGAGCAGCAACGGATAGCTACTGATCCGGAGTTGACGCATGGACCGGAGATAGATGTAGACCCCTCCGTCGATGTGGAGGTTGATTTTACGGAGGAGCTCCTGCAGGACGACTTGCCAGATGACGTTGCAGGGGACGACATGCCCTTCACGGAGCAGGACGTACAGTTTGATGCTCCCTTAGGTACAGCGGAGGATTTGTCGGTTGACGATTACCACATATCCGAGGCCACTATTTCTATTTCACCTCCCACCACGACCCATGTCCCGCCACCACCATCGGTCTTTTCCAGTCCTCCACGTACTTCTTCGACCGATCCTACTACATCCGTGGCGGGACCCTCAGCTCCTCCGCTCACATCCACATCCCCTCCTCCCGTTCCAGCAGCACCCATCCCTCCTCCCGTTCCATCATCTCACATACCTCCCCCCGCTGCGGAGGTACCCCCCTGCACCAGCAGCAGGGGCCGCTGATGAGGACCCTCCTGCTGCGGAGGGCTTTCCGGGAGGTCCACTTGACGACAGCCTGTTGACGACATATTCCACACATGTGGCGGGCAGGATTTGGATCGACCGTACCGTACGTAAACTTTTCCAAACTACGAGTATTTAATTTTTATCGAAAGCAATGCTTAGTTTTTCTAAGTCACGTTTATTTTCCTCTGTTCAGTATCTTCAGGTCATTAGAGTCTGGTCTAGGAACTTGGATGCTTTGGACTTGTTTCGAGAGTATATGCATGGAGGACCCGATTCTTGGTGGGGCCTCGCCCAGCGGAGCGGTCTCACCGGGCTTCTTGGCATGGAGTTTGGCGCGACGGACCACACTCTCATCTCTGCATTTCGGGAGCGTTGGTATCCAGAGACCAACTCCTTCCACTTCCCGTGGGGCGAGATGACCATCACCCTCCTTGACATGCACCGCATTTTCGGGCTGCGTATAGATGGAGAGGCTACGGTACCCCAGATGGATATTTTGCAGCTCGAGGCTCGTTTAGGGGATTTGCTCGACGTAGATCCACAGACAGCACACGCGTGGAGGATAGTGGCCCCGAGCAAGGCCATCGCAGCTATTCTTTTGGACATGTTTAGGGGGACGCGACCCGCATCCCCAGGGACCATTGCCACTGTGTTTCTATGGTACTTTGGGATGACGTTATTTGTCGACAAGACCGGGAACAAGATCAAGACGTGGATATTGGGGTTTCTATTGGACCACGAGAGGACTGGTCAATATGCTTGGGGGGCGGGTTTATTGTCTTTACTATTTCGCGAGCTGGGCAAGACGTCGCGCGCCAAGACTAAGGGATGCTCGGGTTGCGCTCTTGTTTTGAGGGTACGTGCTTCGTCCTAAATATTTCATTCTTCGAATTTGGTTGGATTCAATATGATATGAGTATTGTTTCAGACTTGGATCATGAGTTATTTCGAGCACACCCGGGGCCGGATCAAGTTGGCTATGGAGGTGCTAGCTGATCCTCTTGCAGCCGCACGACAGCCTGGTGAGCGGGCCCCCAGCCGAGACGTGAGGAGGCTAGATGCGATGCGACAGCTTCTAGACACGATCCGTGCAGAGGAGGTTAGACTTCGAAATCAACCTGACGTACATTGTATAGTGTGAGCGACGATTGATGATTTGTATTCCGCTTTGCAGATTCACTGGATGCCGTGGGGCAACGAGCTGGATTTTGATGGCGCGTACCGGGTGTCTCGCTTTAGGGGCGTCCTGGTCATTGGGATCATACAGGAGGCGTACCATCCAGATAGGGCATTGCGGCAGTTTAGTCGCATCCAGACTATCCCTCCTCCACCATTGGAGCCGGATGCTGTGGTCCGGCATGACGCGGTTCAGAACCGCCCATACATTGTTTCTTATGATCCGGCGGACCATCACTGGGCACAGCGTATGGAGCACCTGAATCGAGTTGGATGAGCAGCGTGCGGAGTACGCATGGCAGGTGGAGGAGGGCTACTTGGCATGGTTTAGGGCCCGATCTCACGTATACGTCGACCCGACGTCGCCGCACCAGGATGACCCCCGTCCTCCTGTGCCTCACCCGATACCGGCAGTTTCTGACAGGATGGTAAGAACATATTGTTTTTTAGTTGTATGTATAAGTTGATATTTGAGTGTACAAACTAATATAATTTGATTTTATTTGCGCAGAGGGTACAACACGCATCGGGATATATCCGGACCCAGCTACTAGAGATGCCGCCTGAGCATCCGACTGCACATCATCTCAGGCACGTGCTCCGCATCCTAGATTCCGACGCACCGCCTCCCCCACCGATGCCCACCAGGCACTTTCCAAATTCAGTGCACGAGCACGGCAGTGGCAGCGGCACCTCGCATGAGCGCGATCCTTAGATGCTTTCACATTAGTACATTATGTATCTTTTTTTTGGTGGTTTTGGATGGTTTAGATGACATACATTAGTACTTTATGTATTTATATTTGTTGTTTTTTGATTATCTCCATTATTGATTTTTCCGATACCTTATCTTCACCTTGATTTGTTGTTTTTGGATGGTTCGGATGACATATATTAGGGTTTGAAATTTGCACAAAATGCAGCGCTTACAACTAACTTACCAAAAAAACCGTAAACAACAATTATGAAAAACCGTAAACAACAATTATGAAAAACCGTAAACAACATACACCCTACACTCCAAAAACAACAATTATGAAAAAACCGTAAACAACATACACCCTACACTCCAAAAACAACAACTTACTGAAAAAACCGTAAACAACATACACTCTACACTCCAAAAACAACAACTTAGGGCACTTGAAAAAACACTAAACAAGTGGCACTTGAAAAAACACTTGGATCCATAAAAAGTGACTTCTAACAGTAAAACCACATCATTAATTCTCCGTCGAAATATCATCAATCGCCCGAATCTCATCACCTTCCATCAGGCGAAGCTGCACCGTGGTTTCTTTGGCGTAGATACGATGTGTTATATCGTTGTCGTTCAAGAAGAAGCGACAATATCCCGGTGGTGCTCCATAGCCAGCTTCGCTCCAATTCATGATGATGTTTTTATTGATGCGCCTTGTATCACAGACCATTCCGTCTTTGTCTCCCTCACCCCACGGACGTGGACGATGGAGAAGTTTATGATGGGTGGAGCAAAGGGGTAGGTTCGCGATGAACACGCTTTCCTTTTAGCCATTGGTTTCGGTATAGAGTTTAGGGATGATAGAGCGTGGAGCAACAATGGAGAAGGTTTAGGTCTCATTTTATACTCGGAATTTGCTCGAAGGGAGAGATGTGCATGCATACGTCTTGTCACCAGAAAAGTTGTTGGTATACTGTTTTCAGAAGCATAAGTCTTGTTTTCAGAAGGGAGTGATATGCATGCATAAGTCTTTTGACCCAGTTGGGGTGAAAGGGGTAACAGAAGGCGCGCAATGTGGCCTCGTGTCTGCGCGAAATGGGCATTCAAGTAGGCAGAAGGCCCATTTCGCGCAGACACGAGGGCCCATTGCGCGCCTTCTGTTACCCCTTTCACCCAACTCAGATATTATACTATTAGAAATGGGCCTTCGTAAAAATGAGCCTTCGTGACACGAAGGCCCATTTTTAATGAAAGTACATATCCCATAACAATCCATCGAAATACATGAAATATGAAAGTTATTCTTAATAAAGTACATATCCCATAACAATCCATCGAAATACATGAAATATGAAAGTTATTCTTAATAAAGTACATATCCCATAACAATCCATCGAAATACATGAAATATGAAAGTTATTCTTAATAAAGTACATATCCCATAACAATCCATCGAAATACATGAAATATGAAAGTTATTCTTAATAAAGTACATATCCCATAACAATCCATCGAAATACATGAAATATGAAAGTTATTCTTAATAAAGTACATATCCCATAACAATCCATCGAAATACATGAAATATGAAAGTTATTCTTAATAAAGTACATATCCCATAACAATCCATCGAAATACATGAAATATGAAAGTTATTCTTAATAAAGTACATATCCCATAACAATCCATCGAAATACATGAAATATGAAAATTATTCTTAATAAAGTACATATCCCATAACAATCCATCGAAATACATGAAATATGAAAGTTCATAAATCTCCTAAACAGGGCACACAATACAACGAAATACATGAATTACGAAAGTTCTTCTTAATAAAGTACATATCCCATTACAATCCATCTGGCCACAACAGTGTCCTAAGCAAATGTCTCCGGATTCCGACCGATGTCCCTTCGGCAAGCCTTCCAATGGTCAATCCTCGGGGTAAGAGCCTCGAGCCAGTAGTCGGCGCTGGGGTCGTGAAATTGACACCATGCATGAGGAGGTGGGGGGATAGGCGCGTTCCTCGTAAGCCATACCTGAAAAAAAATGTTATGTCACATATACGCAAGCAAGATGTACCTAAACAAAAAACTTTAAAAAAAATGATTACAAATTTCTCACCGGTATGAAGTGGTCCCGTTGACCAACGAGGGCAATAGCAACGACAGGTGGCGGTATCCCATGTCCTTGATTGTTACCAAAAATCCGCAAAGGTAAACACGTGTGGGAGCCTCGATCCCTCGATAACATCACAAGTGGCACTTGATAAAAGGTAGAAAACACAAGGCCGTGTAGCGGCATGTCTAGCCAGTAACTGTTCGCGCAAGGAGACTCCACATGGCCGATCTGCTCCAAGAAGTCATCAAATGATGTAAGGCCCCTAGTGAACAAGACTTGATACATATCTCTGTTACGCATCAATTCTGCCTGAAGCTCCCATCGAATACTGTAATACTCCTCCTCTAGCTTCCCTAATACGCAAGCAAGGAACCGAAAACCACAATGACCGTCTCCCATCACGTCTCTAGCATCCTCAATAAACGGAAATACAAAACTATCCACATTACCCATGCCAAAGTTAACCCCGCGCCATTTGACCCTCGTCGGGGGGCCACGGTGGCTTCCATCGGCGGGGGGTAGCGGTGGTAGGAGGCACGGTCGCAACCGGAGGCGTATCAACTCCAACTCCGGTCCGTTTCTTATTCCTAGATCCTTTAGGTCTTCCGTGTGGTCGAGATGGCGTCGATGTATTTGCTTTGCTCCGACTGTCGTTGTCTTTCCGTCTTTGTTGCTCCCTCTCGTACTCTTCCACTACGTGCTCAAGGTGTGTTTTCTCCCTGGTGGTTGAATACTTGTTGGCTCCATCTGGCGTCTCGTATGGTTTCAGCTCAATAAGGTTTGTGTCTTCAGGATGCTCTGAATCTTTGAACGCTGATGTGATCTGCAAATACTGGTCTCTACGCATCTGACCGCTATTTCGCTTTGCCACCATTTCGTCCCACGTGGGGTCTTGAATGGTCAAGGGTACGCATGCAAGGGCAAGATCGTTGTCATCGCTAAGGTCATCCCATTCGATCTGTTTCCAAAAAGGATGTATCTCCTCCAGATTGATGGGTACTTTAGTTATGATAGCATTTGCAACTCGATGCTTGCATGGAAGACCGTGACATTCCCTCCAAAAGTAGTCGTGGCACTCCATATCGAGTATACCCTGCGTCAACTCAATTGCTATATCATAATACATGTCTAACAACTTACCTAGGCATTGCCTTGAAACGTGTCCGTGTATAGGACGAAACAACGCTTTGAACTTATTCGCCAGTAGTCTGTATTTTGTTGGTTTCTGTATTCTGGTTCTCTCAAAGGCTATCCTCAAAGTGTTGGTTTGAGATTGCATCTGGATGTGAATCCTTAGTATCAAGGTGTTGAAGCCTCCTCGAGATGAATCCAATATCTTTTTCAGCACAGCGTGCATCCCTTCGACCCTGAAAAACACATGTCAAAGTTTGAGTATTGAACATATACACATTCAAACTGAATTCAAATGCTAAAAATGAAATTACCTATTGGTGGTTCTCGTCTGAAAGTGGAGTGTATGATCCGTCCAAGCACGAACTATGTTCTTCTTGAATGGATTAAGCCACACCTTCTCCACAATAAGCGTCGGTCGCCATCTTCTCTTCAATTCTACGTACCGTTCTTCAAATGTCGCCTTTGTGGTGGACGAAAAGAGCGCCCAACAAGCGTTTGCAAACCCGCGTGACAACTCATGTGGTTTTTCAACGTTCGCAAACACCTTTAGGCCGTACGCAATAATTTTGTGTCTGATGTGCACCCAACACAACAAATGTTGGACTCCGTCCCCGAAAACTTGACTTATCGCCTTGATTAGAGCCTGCTCGCGATCTGTCATGATTGTATTGACCTGGACTCCAAGCTCATCGTACACGCCTTTCAATTGAGTTAACACCCACCTATAACTAGCGACATCTTCGTTTGAAATAAATGCAAACCCGATGCTGAATGTATTTCCGGTGCAAGTGAAACCAACCATCTCCAATAAAGGCATGTCGTACCTAGCACAACAAGTTGTTTTAAGCATTTATACTGGAAATATACTAATCAAGTCGATTACATATTAAAATAACATACCTATTGGTCTTGTATGTGGAGTCCATAATAACGACATAGGGAAACTTCTTCAGCATGCGCAGACTTGTGGGGTGTACAAAAAACAAGGCATTCATAACATTAGAACCCCTTACTCGTCTTGGACGGACAATGTATTCTCGGTCTTTCAAGAACTTCAGAGACCATTGTGTCACCGTCAATTCTCCGCAATCCTCAAGAAGTAACTTATCCCTCATATTGTAGATTTGTCTAATTGAGGTCACATTTCCCGGGTACCTTGACCTCAACTCTTCAAGTATCATCTTCGGGGTGGCTAGATATAGGAACTTCTCTTTCACAAACGCCTTCTGCTCAGCTGTCAATCGACCCGCATATGGATGAGCTAACAAACTAGTGGGGAGGCGATGATTGTGTTGTCCACACTTTACCGTTAAGATCCATCCATTTTTTCCCTTGAGGCGGACCCCATTCAATTCAAACGGACATCCACACTTCCTAGTCGGTGTATCGGTAAGTGGCTTATAAATGCTCCTATTTTTCAGTCCGGGCAACACCCTCTTGCCACATCTATATCTACCGGCTAGGTCACAAGTGAGTATGACCCTATTTGGATTTGAGGTTTTTATGACTAGTACAAAATTCTTCGAAATTGCAATTTGTCTAGCCCAATCAAGCATTTCTCTTCGATCACTCCACAACCCATCGTAGTGGAAAGCAATAGAAAAATCTATTCCGACAACCTATGATTTCAAAATGTAAAAACAAAATATTATAAATTACACTATCCTAACTTTCAATATACTACATTCGTAAATGACATAATATTATGGGTTCTTTGAAAAATACCTCTTTTGGCTCGCTTGATGCATCGGAGTCGGTTCCGTATTCTTCTCCCGATACACCTTCCTCATCCTCAGCTATGAAACTATCGATTGACGATGAATCTTCCTCCTCGGGATGATAATCGCTCGATGACGTATCTTCTTCTCCTGACGACATTTTTAAGCAATGATGTGGAATGAAGGTATACTCCAACTATAATGTGGAATCGAAATGGGTATTTATAGGGGACAATTCGACCGTTTTTTTTACCGTTGAGATCCGCGCAACGAAGCCTCGCGCCAGTCCAACGGTACTTTTTTTTACCGTTGGATTGCGCGCAACACCGATGCGCGCATGCACGAAACGGTGTTGCGCGCGCAACACCGTTTCGCGCGCATCGTCGTTGCGCGGCCCTTTCCCGTTCCTCCACGCTCCCGAAACCCTTTTTTGATATTCCGGAATTGCCCTTTTCGAACAACGCCATTTCGCGCGAAATGGCGTTGCGCGGATATCTGTGTGCGCTTACCAATTTTCTCGTGTGCGCAAATCAACAGCCATATATTATATGCGCGAAATGGCGTTGCGCGGATATCTGTGTGCGCTTACCAATTTTCTCGTGTGCGCAAATCAACAGCCATATATTATATGATTTCATTTTAATTGTTAAATATAAAATAATAACTTTCCGAAAATGCATCCTCCTCACATTGTATGTAACTCACATCTACTGAAATCTGAAATTTCATTCTGGATCCAATCTCTCTCCCTGGCCCTCTCTCTTTCTCTCTGCGTGCGAGAAGCCATGGATTTTCGCTGGAGATCTGCATTGATCTGTGCCTTGCTCTTCCTTATGCTAGATGCCGGTGATTGCTTCTACCTCCCAGGTGTCGCTCCTCAGGATTTCGAATTGGTGAGTTTCGATCTCTCTCACCTTCCTTTCTGATGTTGTAATTTCATTCTGCTGCTTGGATCTGTATGCCGTTGCGGATATACTGTCCGAGGATGATATTCCGTGGGATTTGTAGTCGTAGACCGGTGCATTTTATGTTTGAGATTGCTGTTTTTTTTCTACTGATACAATTATTCTTTTACAAAGTTTGGATTTGATTTAGGGATTTGGAGATGGCTTTGTTAGAATTTGACTTTGGATTGAGCGGATTTGGATACCAAACTCACTGGACATTGTGTTGAATCATGAGGGAAAAAGTGAAATATACACTGTTGAATTACATTGAATATGAAATGAAAATTGATAAGAATTTGACCCTCTCATTGCTAGTATCCAATACAAAGTGAGAAACTGGCTAAGATGGCTGACATTAGTCATTAAAACCTAACTAGATTCATTATACATGTTTTCTTGGATTACTCTGGAGTATTACAATTCACAATTTGTTCGGACAATATTAATCCACTCTACATTTTCATAAATAGATTTTCTTTCAATTGGTCATACTGAGTGTATGCTTCTTGAAGTATCTCTTTTCTATTCCACTTCCTTAGCCTTGGTTGATAGCTGCATTTTTGCTGATTTATATGTTTTGTCCTAATGTGTGTTTAGGGTGACCCGTTGATGGTGAAGGTGAACAAATTGACTTCTATAAAGACTCAACTTCCTTATAAATACTACTCGCTTCCTTATTGCCGCCCAAAGACTATAGTTGATAGTGCAGAAAATCTTGGAGAAGTTCTCCGTGGTGACCGCATTGAAAACTCCCCTTATGTGGTGAGTTTATATAAGAATATCCACCATGAATGTGTACTTTGGAGCATTTATCTTTGATATGTTATGGTGACTGACAAATTTACTTTTGTAACTTTCCATAGTTCAAAATGCGTGAACCACAAATGTGCAACATTCTTTGTCGGATTAACCTTGACGCTAAAACAACAAAGGCCTTTAAAGAGAAAATTGATGATGAATACCGTGTCAACATGTAGGTCACTTTCTATCCCAAAAACTATTTTGGAGCTAAGAATCACTCCTTGCGTTTGTGGTTTTTGAACATTGCACTAATCTAATGAACTCATATCTACAGGATCTTGGATAATCTTCCTCTTGTTGTTCCTGTTCAGAGAATGGATCAACAAGCTCCTCCGATTTATCAGCTTGGTTTCCATGTTGGGGTTAAAGGACTATACACTGGAGTGAGTGAACTTGCCGCTTCTTAACATGCCCAAAAGTTTTTATGTTTGTTTATGCTCATATTCTTCATATGACATGCAGGTCAAAGATGAAAAATATTTCATTCACAATCACCTGGCTTTTACCGTTAAGTTTCATAAAGATTTAGAAACTAATGCTGCAAGGATTGTTGGTTTTGAGGTCAAGCCTTTCAGGTCTGTCTTGTTCTTATATATAACTTATATTATTTATGCTGCAGCTTATATTTTGTTTTTGTTCATGTATATCTTGTATTCTTTCTGTTGCAGCTTATATTTTGTGACTTTGTTGTGATATAAATCTGCTTCTTTGGTATCGCAGTGTCAAGCATGAATATGAGGGTCAATGGAGCGACAAAACACGCTTGACCACTTGCGACCCTCATGCTAGGCGCACAGTCACCAACTCTAACACCCCTCAGGAAGTCGAGGAGAAGCAAGAAATCATATTTACATATGATGTTGAGTTTGTGGTGAGTTTTTCGTCCTTTAAATTTTTTTGTTTGTTTTACATGGTAATAGATGATTGTACTGAACCTATTAAAACTCTGCAGGAGAGTGATGTTAAGTGGGCATCTAGGTGGGACACTTACCTCCTAATGAGTGACGATCAGATTCATTGGTTTTCAATTGTCAATTCTTTGATGATTGTTCTATTCCTGTCCGGTATGGTGGCAATGATCATGCTTCGTACCCTATACCGTGACATCTCAAGATATAATGAACTCGAAACCCAAGAAGAAGCTTTAGAGGAAACTGGATGGAAGCTCGTCCATGGAGACGTCTTCAGGCCTCCATCTAACTCCAACTTACTTTGCATCTATGCTGGCACTGGTATCCAATGCTTTGGTATGATACTTGTTACTATAATATTTGCTGTCCTTGGGTTTCTCTCTCCTTCGAACCGTGGCGGACTCATGACAGCCATGCTCTTCCTTTGGGTCTTCATGGGCATCTTTGCCGGTTACACTTCTTCTCGTCTTTACAAGATGTTCAAAGGCACAGAATGGAAGAAAATCGCCCTCAGAACAGCTTTTATGTTCCCTGGAACCGTGGCAGTTGTCTTCTTCATCCTAAATGCTCTTATCTGGGGCCAGAAATCCTCTGGAGCTGTCCCATTTGGGACAATGTTCGCTTTGGTCGTTTTATGGTTCGGTATCTCGGTTCCATTAGTTTTTGTTGGAAGCTATGTCGGTTTCAGGAATAAAACAATTGATGACCCAGTAAAAACCAATAAAATACCAAGACAAATCCCAGAGCAGCCGTGGTACATGAACCCCATATTCTCAATCCTCATTGGAGGGATACTTCCCTTTGGAGCAGTCTTTATTGAGCTCTTCTTTATTCTCACCTCAATCTGGCTTAACCAATTCTACTACATTTTCGGTTTTCTTTTTATTGTCTTCATCATTCTTCTGGTCACCTGCGCTGAGATCACCATTGTGCTGTGCTATTTCCAGCTCTGTAGTGAGGACTATCTTTGGTGGTGGAGATCTTACCTAACATCAGGCTCCTCAGCACTATATCTATTCCTATATGCAACTTTCTACTTCTTCACCAAGCTTGAGATCACTAAGCCTGTCTCTGGAATCTTGTACTTTGGCTATATGCTGATTGCCTCCTATGTGTTCTTTGTGCTAACCGGTGCTATTGGCTTCTTTGCGTGCTTGTGGTTTACGAAGTTGATCTACTCGTCTGTGAAGATCGATTGATCATTTCAAGCTCTGAATATGAACCCTTCCTTTTGTCTCTGAATAGAGGTGAAAATCATATTGCAGGTATAAGCTTCTACTCTTCTTCCTCCTCAGCAGCCAGAATTTGTAGGATTTAATGTAAAACCAGGGAGGAGATGTTGAATGATGAGCAGAATAGTAAAAAAAAAAAAAACTCAATAGATTTAATTTGCTTCTGAAAAGCTCTGTATTCCTTAGTCATTCAATTGTTTTTTTTTGGGTACCAACCGCTTGTAGAGAGGACTATGAGAGTATAAATTACGTGCATTCTACACATTTAGCTGATACTTTTATTTATACTATGCAATTTCACAGTGAATTCTCTCTTATGCCATTCAATAATCAATGCTGATTTTGCCATTTTTGTTCTCTTTATATATCATCCTAAATTCGATATCTTGTACATTGTTTGATACTTTGATCCGAATGCGGATTGGTGTCTTCTTAAAGCACTGAGTAGCGTGTAGAACAAACCTGCGTTCATAATTCAAAATGACATTTCTCCAGAATGTCTTGTTTTCATGTATATTTGACTGCCTTCGTGTATGTTAATCGAGAGGAAACAAAAAAAGGCAGAATTGATTAAGAAAAAGATGTAAATGACGCTCAGGGATAAAAGCTTATCTAATATGTTGTATCATTTAATACATCAAAGTTCCTAAGTAACATACCAAAAGAAACCCTTTTTGTAAATATATCACTACATCCATATTTACCTTGTCTAATTTCTTATAACCACTATACTCCCCAGATTTGTTTTTGTTTAAAATGATTCAGATCACACAGCCAAACAAAAAACTATGTTGAGATTCAAAATCCATTAAGGATTTATAAACCAAATAAAGAATTTTATGAATCGTTCAATCTGACTTCTATTTGGCTGTACATTGCAAAGGATCTCTCTCATCTCCAATCTCCCAGCTGATGATGTAGATGTCCATTTCTGGTCTCTCTCCATCTATGTTTCAAATACAAATCAAAATAGCAACCGAGTTTTTCTCTCAACTTTCTTCCTTGAACAATGAGGATAATAGTACTAGTAATAACATTATGTTCTGGTGAAATAACGGAATTTTTCTAGCCAAAATAGATTAAAGGAAAGAAAAAAACAAAGGACTTTCTTGGGATTTTTTCAGGTGAAAATTATGACAGTTTCCATCACTTGAATCCTTCACTAAGGCCTGGTGGCACCCCCAAGCTTTGAGCAAGGTTGTTCATTCTCTCCTTCATTGCCTAAAATAAGATAAGATTGCAATGACTCATATCACTATCAACAACAATATTTTCCCGCGATAACACAGATTTAAGTTAAGTGGCTTTCTTACCTGAACGCTCTTCAGGTGTGCCTCTTTGTATGCCTCAGTAACCAGAAGGGAGACTTTCTGCAAAAAGAGCAAATTGGTCACCTGAGGTAAGCAAATAGATGTGGCAGCATTACAACATTTAGGAAACATAAAACAAGCGAGTTGATCCACTGCAGATATCTTAATTGAAAATAGCACCCATTGAATTTAAAAGGGACTTCAGTCGAATATGCAACATCAGAAGAACACAAGAGTCTGATGATTTCATCAGAGATTGTTCAAACATTAACAGGGGAATAAATCATGCAAATTTGTCCCATGATCTCAGAGTCATTTTTTTTAATTAAATATTTAAGAAAAAGAGAGAATTAGAGAGCGCCACCCACTTCAGCTCCCAGCTCCATTGCAGCTTCAGTAATCTCAGTGCGAACAGGTTGCTGATTACCAGAGAGCGTTACCTGGAAAAGGATAATCTAGATATTAAAAATTCATGAATGCCCATTGACTCGCACCAAGTTGATAGTTCAAGCCTGTGCCACACATTGTAGATTGTACACTTATACCTAACCTAATATTAGCCAATGTAAGAGGGACCCTATACAACAAAGCAAGGGAAGAAAAAAAAATCCATAATATTACAGGGAAAAAAACATACCTTTATGAGCTCACCTTCACAATAGCCATCAAACTCCGCCCTGAAAGCCATAATTATCACAAGAGATTTTTTTAAATGGGCACGCTAACAAGGTATAGTACAATTAATACAAATATAAGATCAAAGGTTAAGACAAGACAACCAGAGATAATGCAGCCATACAGGAAATAATCAGACCACTTACGCAGCTAGCTCTTTCTGCACACGTACAGCTTCTACTTGAACTACATTTTGAGCTTTCTTGACAGTCTCATACAGGTTTTGCATGTTGCCAAATATTCCTGCCTGGAATCAGACAGCAAAAGTGATAAGCAACAAAGTTTAGTGACAAGTCAACTTGAAATTAATACAAAATAACAGGTTTTCAAAGGGTAATGCATTTTGCCCCTATAAATCGGTTTCCTGTACATATAAAACAATAAGAACTAAATTTTCAAATAAGAAGTACATAGTTCGTTTACATACAAAAGTTAGAAAACAAATGCACGCAAAAAAATTGTAGAAGTAATCAATAATGCACAGGAGTTGAAACTTTTTCAGGGATTGCACTATTATTTATGACCTCATAGGTCAAGTAGATTCAATTTAGCCAAATATTATGACTTCACCTTTGATGATGAATCCTCTGCCTTGTCATTGTTTTCCTTTTTCCCTCCAAATAAACTGCACACACGCAAGGATCTTACAGACTGCCTTGATTTGGCAAAGTTCCATGATAAAGATTGGGCCCCAACAACATTATTGCGCTGGTTTAATTTGTCTGCAGCAAATGATGAATGATCAGAAATTGTAGACTTGAATGAAAAGCAGAGAAAGAACCAAACCACATGGAAATACAATGAGCTTTCTAGTTTGCTTGGTTTGAATTTATCTTCAATATCACTCAAGGATAATGTTTTCATTACATTATAATAGCACCAATTTATACTCCTAAAAGAAGCATTACAATTGAAGCCTCGTTCTATCTAGAAGTAGATGATACCTATGCAAATTCCCTCCCTACAAAATACAACCTCTTCATCTTCAACGCTATTTTCGATTTTGAAGATAAAACGCACTCCTAATGCACTTTCCACAAAGGCGTTCTCAATCTTTTGATAAAACAACCAACTTAGCTGCATAGCAATAGAGATTCGGATTCCAATCAACTGAACACTGATCCTCATTTACAAAGTTCAGCTCAACAAATTGTGTGTAACTTGAATATATCGGATGAGACTCCTAATAATCTAATTCAATCAGATAAAAACCGCATTAAAGCTTGTTCATTGTCCAATGTCAAATACGGGCAGAATAAGAAACCCCCAAATCTTCAATCACATTACCACCACTAACGCACAAACAATAATAACAAAAGACTTCATAAATTGATTAGATGGATCCAAAAGGGGGTCATAAAAAATCAGGGCAAGGCAAATTACACGAATGCAAGAGAAGAGAAACCCGAATGGCAATATAAATTACAGAGAGCGATGAGAGAGGGCGTAGGAGCTTACAGGAGAGTGAAGAGGGGCAAGGATTAGTTAAGCGTCCATGGAGCCGAGCAATGCTGGGAGCTTGTGGAGCGCTAAGGGTGCTCGTAGTCGTGTACGCCATGGGTTTGAGTTGGAGGAGGTCGAATGCAATTCGGGGAAGAGAGAATGGGAGGAGTGAATATCCAAATCCAAAATACTCCCTAGTCCCTAGTCGTATTGGAAGAAGATTAAAAAAAGTTGGTTTTTTTTTTGAGGAAAGAGAACTATATATATTACAGCAAATCAAATTCCACAAGCTCAGAGATAGCTTGAGGAAAATTGTCCACAAAGGTTACAAAGGGTTCACTTTGAGAAGCCAATTGTGTATCAATGAGTGACATTTATAATCAATATTTAATATATATAGTTTTAAGAGTTTGGTTCAAATGAAACAAACTCTTATCCTAAAACGAATGCACTTTTTATAGTTAGTAATGCACTTTTCATATAAAAGTACATTGAAAAATACAAAAAGTGCATTACGAAAAAGTGCACTAAAAAAATTTAAAAAGTGCACTAAAAAGTACGAAAAGTACAAATGCAAAAAAGTGCACTCTGAAGTATGAAAAGTGCACTACAAACTACAAAAAGTGCATTCGTTTTAGGATAAGAGTTCGTTTTAGGATAAAAGTTTGTTTCATTTGAACCAAACTCATATTTTTAAACCTTAAGTAGTTAATGACAATTTTTTTATTAAGTTTTATTATTTTATTTAATATATATTTAATTTAATATCTTTTATATTAATTTTAATTTATATACTGTACATGATAAGTATAAAATAGTTTTTATATCGATCTATAAATATGATAACTATTTAATAAATTTTTATTATTTTTATAGTCTAATGCACATATATTTATTTGTCTTTATATTTTTATTGCTTAATTAAATATTATAAAAAGTATTTTTACATTACCTAGATCAATATTTGTTGTCTAAGGAGATCATAATAGTCAAGTTTAGTCAATACTAACTCCTAAGTAATAAATGGTAGACAACCCTCAAATTGACATCAATAAGACTTACGATTGCATTTATTTTGTCTAAGCTGGTTATGAATTATTACATACACTTTTTTTTTTTTCAAAAACTTCATTTATTCTTTAGATGTTAAGTAGTTAGTTGTAGTGTTAGATTTTGTTTTTTTGTTTAATCTCCTTTATCAAGTTGTTCATTTTCATAAATAATTTGTAGTTTTGATATTTTAGATGTTTAAAAATTGTTAATTTTATAGATTTTTCAATTATTTTGGATGATAGGCTTAGATTTTCTATTGTATAAATGTAGATTTTTTTTTCATTTGAATATAAATGTTCATTAATAACAAGCAATTTTAAAAATTGTACTGTTTTTTTTTAGTAGAAAGGATAGGTAATATACACTCCATTTCCGATGGAAAATTTTATAAATTTTACTTTTTTTTGTTGAATTTAAAAATTTTACTTGGCACATCTACACCAAACATTATGACCGATCTAAAAAAAAGAGAGAAGAAAACCAAGATCATATAATATAACCCCATATTTTCATATTGACCAAGAGTAAAGAGTGTCATTTCTGTCCTCTGGTCCTGGTCTCCTGGAGATAACAAGATAAGATTGCCTCCCCTGAATCCGGTCGGTAGAGAGAAAGAGAACGGAACAGAGAGTTTGACGATGATGGCAAAGTTAAACCATGGCCATGGCCATTGGATATCATCATCCTCATCATCCTCATCATCATCCCAAAGAAGCATAATCAGCGCAAGAAACCCACTTGTCCATTTGCAGAGTAAGACTCAATTTGTACCAAACTTGATTCCCACCTCCAAATCTCCTGCTCTCTCCAGGAAGAACCACAATAAGTACCACCCTCAAAGGCCTTGGGCTTTGAAGAAGGAAGGGAGGGGGTCAAGAGGGTTCATCACAGTCTCATTCCCGAGCGGCCAATGGGCTGGAGATTGGAGCTACGATTACATCCTCACTCTCAAAGACCTCCGCCTACATGATCTCGCCGAAGATGGCCGCAAAAACACCCAAGTTCACATTAACCTCTCTATACACAAGGTACTAGCTACCTACCTTAATTAATTGTTTCACACTTCCCTTGATAATTAAGGTACTAGCTAGCTTATTTGAACCATTTGGCGATATAGGCTTCCCAATTTTCTAAGTAATGCAACTGTTATTATTGTTCTGTTTGCGGGGGATGATGTAGCACGCGGGATTTGGGGTCTCTGCAGATGGAAGGATAGTCACGTCTATTGCCAGGAAATGCAGCAATTGTTCCTCTTCTTACTTCCGTCAGGTACGGTACATCCATCACTATGCATACTCCTTAATTAATGCTTCATACATCAACCAAGTTTTTTTCATGTTGTTCTGTTGATTCATCAGATTGATACTACGTTTAACGTGTGGGTTCTTCCATCAAGCAGAGATGACTCCTCAAACCAGCTCCCAGAGCTTGGTGGCGGCGATCCATCATTAAGTCTCCTTACCCTTTTCACATTAAGCTAATTTCGGCATTTTAACCAACATTATAAATTAAATCAGCTTGTTTTCCAACCGACAGCATACCTAATTCCACATGAATTGAATGTACACACAAATAAAAACCAAAACAGATTATAGTATTTATAGGGTTATGTACGAAGTTATCTAAAATTGAGTTTCTTTTTCTTTTCAGGTTGTCTATGTGAAACCGGGAGATGATGCTGTTCTTGATTCTTTTATACAAGAAGCCGTAAGACTTCAGATATTAGTCAAGGTAAAGTTGAAACAAAATATGGGGAAAAAAAGAAGAAGACGACATTAGTTCGATTCATAGGAGAAGAAGGCTATAGATTGAACCCATATATTGAATCTTGCAGGAAACTTGTTCGGATGCTTGTGAGAAGGCGGATACCAAGCTACATTGTAAGTACTCGTTCATTGTAACATACATTATTATCAAACCATGTAGGATTTAGGTTCATTTGGATCGCGCATTATCTTGCAGAATTTAATGTCAGTTTACATGACAATGCAAGGTAATGCGCAATCTAGACACACCATACCCTAATTAGGTTAAAGATACATAGCAAGATTTGTGAACAGGAAGCAAGTTCTAACTGGATCAAGTTAACAGTTATAGGAGTGCAGAAGACGGCATCTCTTGATCGGAGGTGGTCTAAACTCCGGGATTACAAGAACACTTACTTGTCCCTATCTCAAAGGGATGAATGAGTACATGTGTATGATCTATGATCTATGTATGGTTATATATATGCTGTGTTGCTGCAAATATGTTTGATCCATTGAATTATATAAGTTTATAGTTTTAAGCTTGTGTATAAAATAGAAGTACGTAAAACTATGGGAAACATGAAGGTGCACCAATACCATGATTATGAAGTTGATCTGTGGGAGTATTGTCCGTACTAGGAATGCGTACTTAAACAAACATATCCGAAAAGAGCTAGCTAACAATTTGAATATGGTCGAACAAGTAGAAAATCAAACAGGCAAGCCAAAATAAAATATAAAAATAAGTATTATGTCCTAAAGAAAAACAACCTTCACGTGCTTTGGTACGGAAATATCTCCTCGATTATTTGACGGTGACAATGCGGTCTTATTAGTCTCGATCTTGAGAAGTACTTCTCTTTGCATTTGAACTTGCAAATTAACACTTTTTAAATCGGTTTTAGAGAAAACAAATTGAATCTAACCCTCGTAAAATTGTATTTGAGGACTCACACAAATTAATTATTTAGAACGTGGAAATCGAAAGCACACAAGATAGTTTTAGGGATCAAAATTGAGGTTAAACTTAGCCAAGTTTGATTCTCAATTCATTATGATTTTTCCACTAATAAAATAGTGTTTCGGTAGAAAAAAAACGTTTCATAAGGTAGAAAATCAAGTAAAAAATCAAACAAGCAAGCTAAAACAAAATATAAAAACAAGTATTATGTCCTAAAAGAGAAAACAACATGGACATGCTCTGGTATGGAATAATCTCCTCAATTGTTCGCTGGTGACAATTCGGTCTTGTTATGGTTTCGATCTTGACAAGTACTTCTCTTTGCGTTTGAACCCGCAATTTAACACTTTTTTAACTTAGTTTTAGAGAAAAACAAATTGAATATAACACTCATGAAATTGCATTTGAGAACTTACGCAAATTACTTATCTAGAACACGAAAACCGAAAGCATACAAGATAGTTTTGGGGACCAAAATTGAGGTTCAACTTAGCCAAGTTTGACTCTCAATTCAATCTGATTTTTCCACTAATAAAATAGTATTTTGGTAGATAAATTAAAAAAGTTTCCTAAGGTTGCTTAAAAAAAGTCAACTTATCCTAAACTAAAAGATAGCAAACACTAGTATACGATAGAATTTCAACATAGGTATCTTTCACACATGTTTCAGGTGCCTCTATGACTTTATTACCTAAAATATAATTAAAATATTGAACTAAACATAAATATTAAATCATAGGCTAATTATAAAATTAAAACAAATATAAATAATTTAAAGCTAACTAAACATGGAAAGTCTATTATTTCCGCAAAATCTTGCACAAGTCTCCGGTAAACCTGGATTTTGATCTTCTTCCTATTAATATCACAACTCGATGTGAACTATGAAGTTGTAAGCTTTCCAACACATCTTTGAATGAACTAGATATTAATGTTGTATCCACTGTTATGTCTAATTTATATATGAAGGCTTGTACGTCCAGAAATCAACGTGAACATAAACTTCCAAAATTTCTATTCGAGATTCCATTGTATTTATTCTCTTCCTTGATGATCGTGGCCTAAGTCCATAAATGAATTTCAACGACTTCTTTTAGTTGCCATCACGCTCAAATTCAAAGATATAAGATAAAAAAAATCTTCAACAAAACAATCATTATTGGACAAAAAACATTTGACCACCACCACTCACAAAATATTGAGTTAACATGAATTTGTAGAATTTCCCAAAGAATTGAAGTAGAATTCGATCACTAACAGAGTACACACAAGAGTTTGTCTGAACAAAATACAATCACTTTCTGTATTGAAGTTCAAACTGAATTTCTGGGGTTACAACTTAATGAACACGACACACACATATATATATACTTAAGACCAACTTCAACTGACATTAACTAACATGAAATGGCAGTTAAGTAACTACTCTAGACACTAGTTAATAAACTGCGATAACTAACTTAAACACCAGACTTCTTTGACTTAAAACACACGTGCAAACATACTTATTCTAGACACTTAACTTATGAACAGACATCATTAATTATCTTTATGAAACTAAGCTTATATTCCAACATTCAACCCCCTAAGCTTAGTTTAACACTAGTTAAAAACAGAAACCTGCTTCCTCTGCTTCCTCTTCGATCTCTTGACTCTTGATCATTAGTAATGCAGGTTCTTCATCATCATTACTTATCATCATAAGATTGGCGTGTTCCTCTTTCTCTTTTGAGTCACATTCTGAAGCAATATGGCTTAAAGTTCCACAAGAGTAACAGCTTACCTTTCTCTTGTCAAATTTCCTCTTAGTCTTCCTTCCTTCATCAGATTCTTCATCCGATTCAGAACTTGAATCTCCCTTGCCCTTATTCTTGTACTGATTTCTCTCAGAACCTTTAGGCTTGTTGGAGTATTCTTTCGCATTTTTCTCTTTGGAGATTTTCTTCTCCCTTTTCTTCCATTCTGCACGAGTCATAAGTGCAACTTCTTGACAATTTTCTCCAAGATCCTGAAGCCTCTCTTCATGTGCCTTCAATGAGCCTATAATCTCATTAATGTTCTTGGATTTCAAATCACAGAACTCTTCAATCGTGGAAGCTATCTGAATGAACTTGGATGAAGTAGATCTTAGCAACTTTTTCACCACTCGTTCCTCGTCAATTTGATTTCCCAATCCTCTCAAGTTACTCACAACTATGTTGAGTTTGCTTGAGAAATCATCTACACTTTCACCTTCTTTCATTCTCAAACCTTCAAACTCTCTTAGTAAGGTCTGAGTCCTCACTTCCTTGATGCGATCAGCCCCTTCATTCATGTTCTTGATCATTGTACAGGCCTCCTTTGCAGTCTTCTTTACTCCCAATTGCAACAAAGTCTCCTCATTGATGGCTTGGTAGATGGCCGCTAGAGCCAGTTTGTCCTTCCTTGCATCAACTGGTTCCTCTTCATCTATTGCCTCAAACACACCTTGTGCAGACAAGAAGACTTGCATCTTGATTGCCCATGCTCTATAATTCGTCTTGTTCAACATGGGGTACTGGAATGTGATCGCTCTTTCTCCATGAAATCTTGATGAATCACTTGAATTCCCTGTGATTGATGGAGTGACGGAACCACCAGAATTCTCTATTCCTGTCATGATTGAAATCTCTTTCCCCGCGCTCTGATACCAAATGTAGAATTTCCCAAAGAATTGAAGTAGTATTCGATCACTAACAGAGTACACACAAGAGTTTGTCTGAACAAAATACAATCACTTTCTGTATTGAAGTTCAAACTGAATTTCTAGGGTTACAACTTAATGAACACGACACACACATATATATACTTAAGACCAACTTCAACTGACATTAACTAACATGAAATGGCAGTTAAGTAACTACTCTAGACACCAGTTAATAAACTGCGATAACTAACTTAAACACCAGACTTCTTTGACTTAAAACACACGTGCAAACATACTTATTCTAGACACTTAACTTATGAACAGACATCATTAATTATCTTTATGAAACTAAGCTTATATTCCAACAGAATTAACACCAAACATGAATCCTTTCCCACATGGGATGTCCTGGACTGCAGAGTGATAGGGGACATGGGATGCTGGGAGGATTTAGGTTCAATATTAATCTCCGTCTCTTCATTTGGGGTGAAAAATCAAGTCTCACTATTCTTTCTTCTATTGGGTAGAGCTGGTTTACCTAGTTTGTGAGCTTTGCCAACTAGTTAACGAACCCAGAGTCTACCAACAAAAATGGGTACCTCGTAAGGTAGGAACCAACAAATTTTCTTTGGGAGGGGGCGAATTTTTTTTTTTCTAGCACATCCAAATATTTTCTCAATTTTGAAAAAGAATAAAAAACACTGAAAAACATTAATTAAAAAAATTCATGTGTTTGGAATGTGACTGTGGTCTGAGAGACGCAACCGCGTCTTGGAGACTGTACATGGAGGTGAAGGACACATGGGTTGGGAAGGGCAAGACGCGACTACGTCTTGCCGGTTGTGCTCACGTGTGGGCTCGTGTTGGCGATATAAGGGATTTCTTGTGTGACAAGCAATACGAGATCATAGGAAAGATTATCATTTCTATTCTTGAAAATTTTATTTCTATCTTTAAGTCTTGTTCTCTATTTAAATCCACATTGATTATTGTAATTGTGTGTCTTGAAAAAGCCACATGAAAAAATATGAGAGAGTTGAGAGATTAGGTTGATTAGATAAGTCAAGAAATTCTCTTGATAGTGCCCCTAGAAGTAGTCAAGAATATCTCTTGGTAGTGTCCTTACAAATAGTCATTCAATGAATTGGGTCAAGAAATTCTCTTATTTTCTTTGTCTTGTTCGTTTGCGAGTTTATGTGTTCTCCCTTAGTGTAGGATGGGGGTGGGGGTGGGGGGGTAATTTCCAAACACATAAGTCCATCAACAAGGGCCTTTTACTTTTGACAATATTCCGAGATAGCTAATGAACCTTGATATAGATTCTTGAATCAAGCCTCGAGATAAGCATTTCAACTTCATGTGTTGTCAAGGAACATGGTCTCGATTGCAATCCATATAGTGTAAATGGAGCAGGTGGATTAGACGTCAATATACTATATCAAATAAATCTGTGGAAATTGAGCCATAATCCATGACAATATGATATAGTCTTGCGTCTACTGGAGGTGGATGAGAAGAAATCACAATTCCAATTTATTGGTTTACTAACAAAATTTGTAGGATCGATGTAGCATATATGCATCGTTACAAAGTGGCAGGAAAAAAGCCTATACATTAGGGTCGGCAATGAGTTATGAACATGAATGTTTTCCTTGACCAGAGTTTTGAACGTTAACATCAACTTAGATTAATCTTTCAGACTCTTTATTAATTATTTCACACTTGTGTATACTCATTACTCCATAGATTAATAGTCAATCTTCGAACAACCAACCCTCGTTTTCTTTTGTTGATGGTCAACGATGAACATCGATCCTCATCCGGGTTCAGCACACGCCTATAGGGTTTGACTATTCAAAGTACACGAACGATAAACCACATAATAAACAAAAACGGTACACAAAACGACAAGATCGATTAGTACAAATGGAACTTGGGAATTACTATATAATTGCATGGAAACCATATGATGCGTGCATACATCATACATGGCTCTAAGTTAGAATTTCAAAAGGAATAGATAGAGACCCATCGCTTAATTTATTTGATTCCCCCAAATTCACTCCACCTATTATTAGTTTTCCAGCTTGTAATTTCGACAACACGTACCCACCGTGTAGATCTTTAAATAAGGACTCTCGTTCGTTCGTTGAAGGAGAAAACGAAGAAGATCGATTAATTGGAGAGGAAGACCACCACGACAAAAGACTCTAATCGAGGTTTGAATTGGGGTTTTGATCGATCTGCTATTGCGAGTCTTGCAACGCTAGAAAATGGCAAGGCACGCTGAGTCCAACCACTATTCGGATCAACACCATGTAAGTAGCCAAAGCTTTCATTTTATCCGTTTATTTTGATCCATATCATCTTTCTCGCTATCTTCTACATGTAATTGCTTAACTATATGATTCATTCGTCTTCTTCCGCCGCTCAAAATTCCTAGCCAAATTAGTTGAAACTTGAAAGGTACAAACAAAGTGATCGATTTTCTTTTGTTTGACAAATCAATTTGATTCCATCATATCTCGCAAAATGGATCGGTTCACCACTAGGCCAATATTTAATTATTTATATCATTAATTACACAAGGGCCGGGAAATGCATTTCCCACTCCCAACCAACTAGTATACTCCCTCCCTATCTTTACCCAATCAAATCTTTTACTCCATTGATATACTCCCTTTTATTCACCTTGGTTCCGTCTAATCCCTAGTGGGAAACGCGGCGAGAAATCTCATCGATATAGGATTATTAACGAGACCCGTTTAATATAAAAAATATTTTAAATTAGTATATTAATAAGTTTAAAATTTTAAAAAGTCTAAAAATATCAAATTTAAATAACATAAAATTAAAATATTATTCTATAATTTTTATTAATTTAAATACACCAAAAATACCCAATATATATAGTGTAGATTCGGGGCGGATAGTACCTTCTCCGTTCCCGCACCATCTCAAATTAGGTTTATGAAATCAACGGAGTAGGTTCCCTACAGATCTCCGTCCGTACAGATTTTTTGTGCATCCCTATTTACAAGGCTACTAATTTAGTTTTACAAAATAACAGATCTACAATAAATATAAATTTTAAAAAGCTTATAAGTATCCTTCGACCAAAAAAAAGCTTATAAGTATATTTCCAAAATATCAGAAGATTCAGAAGTGAAAATCAATCAAAAGATAACATACATTTTTTTTAAAATATGTAAAAAATAAAATAATAAATTAACATATGATAATGTATTTAATATTCGTTTGCATATCAGAGGCTTACAAGTGGTTTGAAAAGTTGCAATTTGTTACGAGATAAAAGATGCAAAAGATACGTAGTACAAGACTTGGTCAGAGCAACGTACTGGCAACATCCCGTTGACCAAAATTTATATGGGAGAAAATGCATTATATTTTTTTGTATTATAAATTTGAATCATTTAAGTGGGTATAGATTCTCAGTTTGCTTTTATAAAGTACAGAGTAGATGAGAATGTACTTAAATTTATCATCATCGATCTCATTTTTTCAGCATCTTGTATAATCAGCATCTTGTATAATGTAGTTAAATTTTTCGGGAAATCTGAAAAACAATACTGGATAATCTTTTCAAAATAGAGATATGAATGTCGATTTTCAGCATATTGTATAATGTAGCTAAATTTTTAATCATATTTTAACTTATAAACGAATCATAAGGCAGAAACACGTAGCTAGTTGCAAACAAAATATTCAAACAAGACACTTTATCAATTATTTTAGTAAGATAAAAAATAATTATAAGCATATACAAAACATATATTCAACATTTTAATTTGATTGGAGGGAAGAGTACTCAGTGAGAGATATAATAAGATATAGGGTACCGTTATAAATGGGGTGATGAACGTGTCATTGGTGGTAGACTGGTGGGCACGTTGCAAGTCAATGGAAAGAGTCACCCACAACTTTTTATCTCGATCTCCTTAATTCACAAGCAATTTAGTTGTTCCTTTCTTGGGGTTTCTTGCAACAAATGATCATTTTTTTTAATAAGTAAACAATTTTTCTAATATATATCTATAAAAATATGTTAATGTTGCTAATTTTTTTAAAAAATATTTGTTTATTAAGTTCATTTCTTCTTTTAACGAGTTATCATTAGCACATATTAGAAAGACCAATAATTAAGAGGCGAGAACTATCAAACGAGTTGAAATAAAAATCTTCCTCTTTCACTCCTGCATACATAAATCTCCCACTACCCTTTTGTGTGTGAGGAAAGAAATCCAAGGTCAAATCTGAGAGCCAGCCATGGCGATGAAATCACCCCCAAATTCAAACTACGCTCGAATGAGAGTAATATTCCCATTTCTTATATCATAAAGATCGGTTATACATGTACTATTGTGTTTAATTAATTTAGTTTTGTTGTTTTGTAACAGTCTGAAACCGAGGAGACCTTGCAGAAGCAGAAGGAAATCGATGCTTGGCTTCCGATCACATCTTCAAGAAATGCGAAATGGTGGTATTCTGCTTTCCACAATGTCACGGCTATGGTTGGCGCCGGAGTTCTTAGTTTACCTTCTGCCATGTCATACCTTGGATGGTAATAATATATTACACTCTTTTTCCTTTATTAATTATAACAATTAAGCAAATGAATCAATACATAACAGGTTGACATGTAACGACAAACTCCTTTCTTACTATATAGAATGGTTTGATTCAATGTTACAAATTAATTTCAATTCAGGGGCCCTGGAGTGACTGTTTTGATCTTATCTTGGGTCATCACCTTATACACCTTATGGCAAATGGTGGAGATGCATGAGATGGTTCCAGGGAAGCGATTCGATAGGTATCACGAGCTTGGCCAATATGCATTTGGTGAAAAGCTCGGTCTGTGGATCGTCGTGCCTCAACAACTCATTGTCGAGGTGGGTGTGAACATAGTCTACATGGTCACCGGCGGACAATCACTAAAGAAGTTTCATGATCTCGTGTGTCCCAATTGTAAACAAATCAAGACTACCTACTTCATCATGATCTTTTCTTCCGTCCATTTCGTTCTCTCACACCTTCCAAACTTCAACTCCATCGCCGGAGTGTCCTTGGCAGCCGCTGTCATCTCCTTGAGGTAATTAAGCACGTAAATATATGTCTAACAAATACATAGGAAACTTGAGTTGGATATATTTATATACCTTGGTAATTAAGGTTTTTGCCTAGTATTGTATAAGATTATAATGTGTTTATTTGAAGTTTTAAGTTATAACGCATATGGGTATTTTCCAACCAAAACAAAGTTATAACATATTAGGTAAGTGGATTAGGTTCTAAATGAGTTGAAAGTCTAATTTGGGCTTCTTTTTTTGCCTTCAAATTCACATTGTTCCTCATTATGATGATCACTTGTTTAAATATGCTTACTTTCTGCTCTGAAGCTACTCAACCATCGCGTGGGCATCTTCGGTAAACAAAGGAGTGCAACCGGATGTGTCATATGCGTCAAGATCTCAAACCGAGTCAGGGAAGGTATTTGGCTTCTTTAACGGCCTAGGTGATGTTGCATTTGCATATGCGGGACACAATGTTGTGTTGGAGATCCAAGCAACCATCCCATCGACACCTGAGAAGCCGTCAAAAGGGCCAATGTGGAAGGGTGTTATAGTTGCCTACATTGTTGTTGCACTATGCTACTTCCCGGTTGCCCTTGTTGGTTACTATGTTTTCGGAAACAAGGTTGAAGATAACATCCTAAAGTCGCTTGAGAAACCCGTTTGGCTTATTGCCATGGCTAACATATTCGTTGTTATTCACGTTATTGGGAGCTATCAGGTGAAATGGAACTCTACATTTATGTTTGTTAATTCTTTTAAGATAAGTTCTCGATCGATTAAGAACGCTTCAAGTTTGATGAATGCTAGATATATGCAATGCCGGTCTTTGACATGCTGGAGACTGTACTAGTGAAGAAGTTGCACTTTAAGCCCTCATGGATGCTTCGATTTGTCACAAGGAATGCTTATGTTGGTAAGTAGACAACAATCACATTTGTTTCTAATCTATGAACTAATGAAGCTAATAAATATATAAAAAGCCAATTGACAACAAATTCTTTTGTGATTTATTTGTGTTTATATATAGCGTTTACAATGTTCCTTGCCATTACCTTCCCATTTTTTGGTGGTCTTCTTGGATTCTTCGGAGGATTTGCTTTCGCTCCCACAACATACTTCGTAAGTATCTATATGTTTACTTCTTTAATGAACATTTCACATGTAGTAACCACACACATGTGCAGATATGACATTATATATACATTTAAAAGCTCTAAATGAGTGCATGGTTTTTCAGCTTCCTTGCATCATGTGGCTCGCTATCTATAAGCCTCGAAGGTTCAGCCTCTCTTGGATAGCCAATTGGGTATGTCACACGTACCTTCATATCTATCGTATTTTAGGTTTCATTAATGAAATGATCAAATTTTGACGATCAATCTCTCATGAGTTGTAGATATGCATTATACTTGGAATTCTTCTAATGGTGTTGGCACCCATTGGAGGCCTAAGAAGGATCATCCTTGACGCCAAAACCTACAAGTTCTACTCGTAGGCGATCCAGTAAGAGCGAGAATTTAAAAATAAAAATCCAGTGGTTAGATGAAAAATTTAATGTTGATCCAATCGTGCTATAGTCTATATATATCTATCATGTGTATGTATGTGTCATTGATAGTGAAATTTGATTAGTTTTCATGTTAGGCAACAAGCCCTCATGGTGTACCTATAATTGGCTAGTCAATATTTTACTTCATTCGTGTGACAAGCTGCGAGAAAAATAAGATACTTCCGTCTATAAAGAGCCGGGCAGGTGAAAAAACCATTGGGCAATTAATTTGTCAGGTCCATAAGCATATTGTGGCCCAATTATTTGTTGTTTGTGGATAGGCCCATGAGTGAATTCACTGTTTCAAGTTTTTGTTTTTGTTTTTGATAAATGAGCTACTAGCTCATTGGCCAACGCTAGGTTACCCGTAAAATACAAGGCTAACCTAAATCATCACAGCGGATGATGTTTAGAAAATCAAATAACAGAGGATGATCACTAAACCAAGAACTACTAAACGAGATATCAACAGGATCCAACAAAGATCCCGGAAAAAAAAAATTAGAAATAGCAAAACTAAGCTGAGGAAAACTAAAAAGCCTCTTGGCGAGAAAATCTGCCGCAGAATTGCATTCCCTGAAACAATGAAAAAACACCACACAAGTAACCAAAGCAACAAAATGACGGATATCATTTATAATAGCTTGAATTTCCCAGGGAACTTTCCAAGTTCGTTTTAAAGAATTAATAAGAATTAGATTATCCCCCTCAATGATAAGGCGGGAAATGTTTAGCGAAACCGCACTACGAATACCATCAAGCAGAGCAAGCGCTTCAGCCTGGAGAACCGAAATAGGAGATTGTTCTTTACGATCAAAACTTAAAATCTTACTTTTGTGGTCTCGAATAAGAAAGCTCCAAAAAGTAGAAGAATTCGTACGCTTGGAAGCATCAAAATTGAGCTTTGACCATAACAGAGGAGGTCTAATCCAATTTCGGTTATTTTTCCTTTTCGGACGAGGCACCGTTTTGGGAGCTAAAATTGGTTGAGCAGAATTCCACTGTAAATACTGAGAGAAAGCTAAATCGCATGGAAGCAAAGAAGAAATAAGTCTGGACGGATTAAAATTTTTACTATTTCTATGTCCCCAAATAAACCACCAAAGGAAACAAAGGATATTAAGATTATCAATAAAACTACCTGAGGAGATAATTTGAAATTTAAGATTAATCTTAGCCTCGAGTTTTGAAAGCATATTTTGCAAAAACAGACAGTTAAAAAACAAATGATTCAGATTTTCATCTTTATTTGAGCATAACGAGCACGTACTAAAAACACAATTGTAAAAGCGATTTAATATATCTGTTGTTGGAAGACAATCAACACACGCCTTCCACAAGAAAATTTTAATTTTAGGAAGAAGAGAGGTCTTCTAAATCCAAGCAAACTCATAGTTAAGATCAGGCCTATCTATAGAAATCATACACGAAGCTGAGGATACTGAGAAAGCTCCATCATTAGAAGGAAGCCAAACCAAACGATCCTCAGAATCAGAGACAGAAATTCTAAGAGAAATAATTGAATTCACAATTGATTCAGGAAGCAGCAAACGCAAGTACTCAACATTCCAAAATCAATCAGGAGTGATAAAAGCCGAAATTTTTAAATTAATATTATCATTATCATAAAACGACATTAATTCAGTATTTCTAATCCAATGATCTTTCCAAAAATTTATAGAATGACCATTTCCAATAGTCCATAATAAACCTTTAGAGAATTTGTCTCTAAGATTGAGCAATCTACCAAATTGCCAAGAACAATTCTTCTTCTGTATCTCAAAAATTGAAGAGGCACCCAAGTACATTTCAGAAATAATACGTACCCAATAATTATTTGGGGTAGTTAAACTTTTCCAAAGAAGTTTCATTTGCAAAGCAATATAAGTAGTCTCAGCCGTCCGAAGCCCCATAGCCCCAGACTCTTTAGGAGAGCAAACCTTATCCCAACTTATAAGAGGGTGATGATTAGGAGTAAACTTATTCCAAAAAAAAAAATTATTAATTTTATCAATTTCACAAAGAACACATTTATGAAGCAAAAAACTTTGCATTAGATAATTAACCTGCCCTAACAAATTTGACTGAATAAGCACAACCCTACCTGCCTGTGAAATAGAGTTTGCTTTCCACTGAGATAACTGTTTTTTCAATTTTGTGATTGAATCTGCAAAAACTGCATTTTGAACCCTACCTTTAAGAATAGGAATAACAAGATATTTCTCCATAGAAGTAGTCATTTGAATATTTTGAACACTTGCAAGAGAAGTTGTAGTTTGACGTGAAATATTTTCAGAGACCTGAAAACTACTTTTATGATAATTAATCGAAAGGCCAGAAACCCTAGAGAAAGAATCCAAGAAACCTTTATTATAATTAATATTAGCATGAGAAGCATTAGCAAAAATGATAGTGTCATTTGCAAAACTAAGGAAAGGCAGACAAACTCCATTTTAACTAAATGAATACTCACAAATTTGGAATCTAAAGTAGATTGTAATTGAAGGGATCTCGCAAGATACTCCATACATATAATAAAAAATAAAGGGGTCCATCGGATCACCCTGACGAATACCACAATGAGGGAAAAATTCAGTCCCTGGTTCGTTATTAATCAAAACCAAGGAAGAAGAGGTAGTAATGCAAGTCATAACAAGATTAACCCAATTTACATGGAATCCAAATTTAAGAAGAATTAATCTAATAAAATTCCAATCAAGTTTATCGTAAGCCTTTTCCATATCAATTTTCAAAGCCATCCATCCTTATTTACCTTTTTTCTTTTTATGAAAAGAATGAAAGATTTTGTGAGCATTTAGGATGTTATCCTGGATAAGTCTCCCTTGAACAAACGCTCCTTGGAGAGGATGAATTAGATTCGGTAAAATAGAGGCCATACGATTAGCTAAAATTTTTGTAATAACTTTGTAAATCGTATTACACAAACTAATAGGTCTAAAGTGATTTACTGTTAAGGGAGAATCAACTTTAGGAATAAGAGCTACAAAAGATTTATTAATCGATCTAAGCATATGACAAGAATTAAAAAAGGTCTGAACTGCTAAAACTACTGAATTTCCAACAATATGTCAGTAATGTTGAAAGAAATCAGCAGGGAAATCATCCGGTCCCGGAGATTTATTAGGAGCGAGATCAAAGACAGCAAATTTAATTTCTGCAAGAGAAGGCGCTTTACATAGCATCAAATTATCCGAAGCTGAGACCAAATTAGGAATAATATCTAAATTTGAATTATTAACAGAACAAAGGGGATTCAAGTTAAACCGGTGAGCAAGATCTTCAGTTATTTTTTGTGAAATTAAGTCATGATCAAATAGAACAACCCCTTCAGTAGTCTGAAAAGAGAGAATTCTTTGTTTATAAAAACAAATTTTGGAAACAGATTGAAAATATTTAGTATTTCGATCCACATTTTGCAAGTGAATTATTTTTGCTCTTTGTTTCCTAAAATTATGCTGAAAGTCTAAGAGAGCATTATATTTATTAAAATGAGCCTGGAGTTTAGAAAGAATGGTAGAGTTATGAGGATCAACTAATAAGTCTGACTGGAGCGGTAATAACTGATGTTCAGATATTTTGAGTTGTTCAAAATTATTATTAATATGATGTTTAGCCCAAACTTTAGAATATCTTTTTAACGGATTTAATTTCATAGAGAGACGGAACATAAAAGATCCAGTCATTTGATAACTCCATACTTTTGAAACTAAGGGATTAAAAGACGGGATTGACATCCAAGCATTTTCAAACCTAAAAGGAATTTTACGATAAGATTTAGAGGATTTTATCGAAAAAGATATCAGGCAATGGTCAGAGGTTGTAAAAGGATGATGTTGAATTACAAGTGACGGGAAAATATGAGTTAGAGTTTGATGTATAAGAACTCTGTCCAGTTTTTCGAAGACATTATCCTGAGCCACCGAACTTTTACGCCAAGTAAAAGGGAAGCCAGAAGTTCTAGAATCCACAAGACCAAATTGATTAGAAAAATTTAAAAGCCGAATAAATCTATTAGGTAAAGGAGGAACACCTCCTAATTTATCGTTAACTGAAGAAATTTCATTTAAGTCGCCTATTAAAAACAAAGGTAAATTAATCAGAGAAATATGTAAAGCAAGGGAATTCCAAAAAGGAATTTTTTCCGCTTCCCTTGTCGGGGCGTAGACAACAATTAAAAGAAAATCTTGATTAGGATAGGAATATTTCATAATGATTAGATTAGAAGATTGATAAAATAAACTACATTTATGAGTTTCGGTATTTTCACAAATTAGGAGCCAAAGGCCACCTCTAGACCCCACAGAGGGACAAGAAATGGCAGATTGGAACCCAGATTTATGCAGAATCGAAATGTTGGGATCATCTTCTGTTTTAGTTTCCGCTAGACAGAGAAAGTTTAATTTATTCAATTTTCTAATAAACCCAACTTCTTCCCAGAAATTAAGCATGCGAATACCTCTAATATTCCAATAACCTATATTCATAAAAAAACCTTGTTGATTAAAAGCAAAACATGTCATAAAAGAAATTTCAACTTGGATTTTGGTTTCACAATAACCCCAACAACAAGGAAAATTAAAACATATAAGCTAAACAAGAGCAAAGATAATATCAAACAAAGTTGAGTAACATAAACTGAATCTTAATATTTCACAAACCAAGCATATATAACTGGAATACTTGATAATTTTACACACAAGGGCATTACCAAAATCAAAAGAGGCTAAGACAAGGAAGCCACGGCCCATACACACTTCAAAAGATAAGATTGACAACAACTGGAATGAACTGACATAAGGGAAACAAAATAAAGGAAGATTAAGCATACAGACTAGATGTCTTAAACAACATGTAACACATACAAACAAAAGAAGATCCTTAAAACAAATTACATAATGTTTAATTTCATACAAGCACCAATTCTTTCTTTTATGATAGGCTGAACAAAAGAAGTAGCTGAAGCAATTGAAATCAAATCTCGAAGCAATTAACCTATAGAGAATCAAAAAATTTAGAGGAAACTAGTAAGCCATTAAAACATAAACTGAATGAAGAAAGTTGCAAGTCAGGAAAGTTTCATACCTTGAAGATAAGTCACAAATCATATTGAAGAGGCAACCCACTGAAATTAGAAAGCAATACAGAGCATATGGATAGATCTTAAAGCTTCAGTTTTTGATTTCACAAACACAAGCATACATGAGGTAAGAGGAGTAGAAGGCAGAACATCTAAGTAAAAAGAAAAGAAGTAAATTGGTGATTTCAAGAGCAATTCTCAGAGAGAGTCTATCAAAGAAATAGAGCACCCAATTTTCTTCATTGAATTTTGTAATAATCCAAGCAGAGGTATGAGGCCAAGCTACAACTTTTGGAAGAAGAAAAAGGAGCCAAAACCAACATACTTCCACCTGGATTAGTAAATGGGTCATGTTATGGTTCACACACATCCTCAACAAAGAAGGCAACAACACCTCAACCAAAAACATCACAAGGTAACTTAAAGAGATAGGGAGCACTTGCTGCTAGTTCCGAGAAGAGGGGGAACCAGTAACAAGACCGATCAAGAAAGCAGAAAGAGCAGGCCAAAAAATTATCTCACTTAACAGAGGAGAACAAGCATAGAAATAAAGCCTCAAGCACATTAGAAATAATTTGATGAAAAGGAGTCGATGTAATGGTACAATCTGCAGCAACCTCACACAAAAAAGAAGTGTGAGGCTGTAAACCCAACCGAATATGTCAAGTGTTACAATTCTTAGAATGAGAGAATTTTTGAAGTTAGGCCATCTCCAACAGCTTCCCCAAACTGTTGAAAATTGTACATTTGGAGAATTTTGTCCATTTTTTTGCCCCAACAGCTTTCCTATCCCATTCTCTATAAAGGAGAATTCTCCAAAAGATTGAAGTGTTTTCCCTATATTTAGAGAATTCTCCAAATTTATTTGGAGAATGCATTAATTAAAAGTGTATACATGGAAACTTGTGATTGGCCATATGAAATTTTATAAAAAAAAATTTATATATAAATAAAACTAATAAATGTAAGATTCTCTAAAATGAAGAAGTTGTTGGAGTTAAAGTAAATTTTATTTGGAGAATATGAATTTTGGCTCTTCATGTTGGAGAAAATTATAGGGAAACTGTTGGAGATGGCCTTATAGATTACATAAGATTTCATAGAAAATGGGAGTAAATGGTTGACCAAAGTTTCAGCAGTATATTGTTCATTCTCTGAATGCAACAATTTAGACAAGTTCTCGATCTTGGCAGACGAAGAAGTCACACAAGAGAGAAGGAGTCTGAACCGAAGCAAGCAAAGAAAAGGTTGTAGCACAAGAAAAACAAACAAGACTAGAACAACTAGGAGAAAAGGAGAGAAAAATACATAACCTGAAGATGTCGAGATCCAAAAGCAAGAAGAAGGGCAAGCATAAATCTTACCCTTCAACAGAAGCCCAAGAACAGCAGACTCCTTGACCACAGATCTCTCAAATAAAGAGAAATCCATAGCCAAAACCCCCAAGCACCAGAAGCACAGAGCGAACAGAGCCAAAGAATTACAGATGCATACTGAAAGGCAAAGTCTGAACAGCAAGCCTAAAGCAGCAAACCAAAGGTTCAGAGAAACAACAGAGAGACCAACATCCTCAACCGCTTCAAGCAAATCCATCAAATTATTCTCCAACACAAGGGAGGCACCAAATCAAAATCCGAGAAAGGGGCGCAAGGCAAAATCCCAGAACCAAACCCTAAAGGGCGAAGGTTCAAAAAAGGAACCAAGCCAGGACTAAGATTCGAGAACCAATTTGAGGAAAAAGTTTCAAGTCAAGGGGTTGAGAAGCATAATTCAAACTTCGAAGAGCAAGCAGGCAAAACGACGCACCGCAAGCAAGCAAAGGAATCAAACCTCTAAGTTTGAAAAAAACAAAGGTGTGAGTAGACGTCTGATCCAAAGCCATCGATCCACAACCACACCAACCAAGAAAGGATGGATTTACAATGGGGAAGGTGTAACACCCCGACTTTCATCCGGGCGCTACTCGGTAGTAGACCATGTTCGGGCTACTCATATTAGTCAGACAACAAATCCACTCGGATCTTGCAACTCGGGCACAGCGAGAAATCAATTAAACATCCAAGTTTTTATTATAAACAGAAGTGGAAAATATGCTAGTATTCTCGAATCCATGAACAGAAGATAACAATCAAATCGTTCTGTAAGTTCAAACTATCCTAAATCAGTTCTATCCAACTAGTAACAAAACAATTCACAGATAACTTTTAGTACATCGATAACTGAAAATCCCAACAACCCGACCTAATGACACGTCACCAATATCCACTTCACCATTTTGTAGAGAATTCATCACAATTCTTGGAGAGTACCTGAAACTGTAAAAATATTTCCCGAAGGGTCAGCTACAATTCTAATTCAAGCTAGAAAGCGTGAGATACATATAGAACGTTTGAAAAACCACACAGAACCCTAGCAATAAATTTTCACACAGAAATCAATAATTATCAAATCATATTAATTCAACACTTAACGTTAAATAGTCACATAGACATCCATACATTCAGACACACAATCAGACAGACACGAATACACACACACACATACACACATACACGCATACAAACCACATCACATTAAACTACAACAATACTGCAATAGTAAAATTAATACAGATAGCATCAATAATAGTAACAAAGATAACAATAATATTCATAACGATCTTCCCAGCATATATAACCACAAAATATATTACGTTAAACAAGATCCATTAACACAAGACCATTCAACAAAATCCATCGAATAATATAGCAATCAAAACAATCCTCCTCAAACCCAAATGGCACCCTCCGGCCTCTCATCCATGGCGCACAGTCAGGGCGCATCATATACACGTGTCCATTTCCTCTATTCACCCTTCTTTCCCCGGCTAAACCTCTACTAGAGCGTCTGCCAAAACAATTTAGTTTATTTTTAGAAGGGGGTCCCTTCCAGCCGCATGACCATGCTCGGGGGCCACTCCTTCAGCTTATCCCGTGCTCCATGGCCATACCGGTGGAACCCAATACACGCATATCGAAAAATGTTTAAATATAATTTTTCATAATTCCCCAAAATATATACAAGCACGTAATATGAATTCATTCCAAAACAATGTTTGCACATTCAGTTCAATCATTTAACACATAATGGTCGTAAGCAAAGCAAGTCGACAAACGATTAACCTCGAACAACAGAAACAAACACGCAGCGGAAGAAATATAGACTCGAACAAGTCGCAATCACAATAACAAGCACAACCACAATCACAATTCAAGCGCAACCACAATTTGTACGTAATCACAAATTCAAACACAATTGCTTTCACATTCTCAATTGCAATTGCAACCACACTCATAGTTACAGTCAGAATTACAATCACAATCAAACTTAAAACCACAAACCGAATCACAATCACAGTTATACCTACACCAACAATTACAAATATAATTACAACTTCAACACCAGTACAAGCACAAACACAAACACATTTACATTTACAAAGACAATTACAATTACAAGTTTCAAACGCACAATCGCAATCGCAATTACAATACGGTTACAAACACAATTTACAAATATGAGTACAACACATTTTTCAAATATAATTACAACCTTCACAAGCATAGAGAGAAAATTTTGCTTTAAATGAATTAATATGCAGAGGGACTAATTCCCAAAAACCAATTCCACATACATGACACTCAATCTAACCAGAATTGAATTAAGCCGAGCAAGTCGTAGAACGACTTACCTCACATGAAGGATTCCGGACGAGAACAGAAGGCTAGGACTCAAGTAGTAGCGATCTCCTAGATATTTTAACGGTGACGCTTAGTACTTCGACGATCTCGAATAAATAAAAAAATAAATAAAATAAAATAAAGCTCGAAACTTGTAATAGTCGCAAGTGCATATAAACAAGCTAACTAACCATGCTAATCATAATCCTAATTACTAAATACGTGAGTATAATTAAATTAACTAACGTTGTTGATCAACTACACATGTAGCTAATCTGTACTTACCCATATGGATTCACAAACTCACCTACTTACTACACAGTTTAATTCCCAAGAATTAATCCACCACTAAACTTCACACATTAATTAACCAAGCAAACCCGAACCTGTAAACATGTTTCCCCACCTAGTGCTAATACTAATCCATATATAATACTATTGTAAGTGCTAATCAATTAATTTATTTCTAATTAGATCCATCACCTGCATACGGATACAAATCCAACCCGATTACTCTAACCAATACTCATTACTTATAGGCAATCCGATCTCTTACCCGGATTCAATTTCAACAATTCTTTTAATCTTAATTAATATCTAAAACTGGACCAATTAGATTTGTTCGAAATATAGATGGCGACAGCTACGAACCATAACATTTCCAACTACATTCAATTTATATGCTCGAACTACACCATGATCGAATAGCTTACAGGGAAATTTTAGAAACCGAAAACTCGAATTGCCCATTGAATAAACATATGATAAACTCGGAAAAAATAAATCAATTCAAAAGCACAACGAGATCAACATGGATTAACTAAATTCCAACCTTAATAACAGTAACGAAGATCTAGGGCAGAACCGACAGTTCTTTAGTCAGATCGGTACGAGGTCGACCTTCTAGCGCTGGTGGTGGCCGGTTCACACAACAAGGTCGGCGTTCGAGCGGGCCACACGGATGGATCTGAATAGGTAAGGATTTAGGTCGAAAATCCTAAACCGAAACGAAACCCTAGAGTAAGAAAGAGGCGGATCTAACCCAGATTGAAACTTCAAGGGTTGAGGAGAGGGACGAACAACACTCACTGAAGACTGTTTAGCCCGACTCGAGATGGCAATTCAACCGGCGGTGTGCGACAACGGCGAGTTGGTGAGACGAACCCGGAATTGGTGGAGCAAGGTTGACACACCCACGAGGTCAGGACCGATCGGTGACGAGCAGGCAAACGACAAGTTCGGTTGGTGAAGAATTCCGACGGCTAGGTGGCTGGTAGACGAGATTGGTGCTCCTAGAGCCCTCTCTCTCTCATGTGTTGCGGCGTGGTTTTTGGAAGGAATTCTGATTTCCTCTTTTGACCTAAAGGGTCGGAAATAAGAAGAAAAAGGGAGATGGGCCGGCTCTTTGAGTTGGTTTTCAACCCAACATCAACAAGGAAGCATATAAAACTACTAAGCCACATGGTCCAACAAGATTTGATGGAATAAGTGGCCGAGCGGAACTAGCCTCGGGTTTTAAAGAACCCGGGTATTACAGAAGGCATCTAAAGGAGGAAGACGAAATGGTTTTGGGAAGAAAGACTAGGAGAGAGAAGAGAGGGAAATTAGGGTCGGCTTCAGATCCAGAAGTTGAATTACTGTTTCAAGTTTTTGTTCAGCTTGTCCTCCCCTCTTTTCTTTTAAATTCATTGATAATGCAACTATAACAATAAAAATATCAATGATATTTGTATAAAATAAAAATTGTATTTGTATTGATTTATCCTAAAGATTTCATGTCAATTGAAATTTGGTTATTCACCATGTACGAGGATCCCCGCTAAGCATCTATGGCTGAATGGTTAAAGCGCCCAACTCATAATTGGCGAATTCATAGGTTCACTTCCTATTGGATGCACGCCAATGGGACCCTCCAATAAGTATAAGTCTATTGGAATTGGCTTTGTATCAATGGAATCTCATCCTCCATACAAAACGAATTGGCATATTCATTTCATAACATCAGAACAGTAAGAACTAGCATTCTTATTGAGACTAGAACTCATACATAGGGAAGAAAATAGATAGAATCACATATGCAATATTTACAAACAAAAGGATTCGGTTATTGGGGAAAAATTAATATACTTCTAATATCGAATCAGGATCAACCCGTCGTACCATGTACGACTACGATTCGATATTTTATAGACATTATAAATACGATATTTATAAATAATAATATAATATAAAATTTAGTATAAGTAATTTATTGCTCGTAGAATGTATAATTTAATCAATATAAATGATTACATTTAATATTGAGAATGAAGATATATTATTAAGATAAAATAATTACATTTCTCTTTTTTTTTTCTTGAGGATATTCCATATTAATTTAATTAAAAAAGATAAAATATGAATAAAAAATTATAATTCAAATATGGAAGAGATAAGAAATTAAAAAATAATAGTTAACTTAATAAATAAGATATAAATAAAGTATGAAAGATAAAGATAATTTAATTATATAAAATATGTAAATTTTAATTAATTTACTTTAAGATGGGACCAAACTCATTTTGTGGTTCGATAAATTAAAGATTAGATAAGATTAAATATTATATTATTCATATTTTATTACTTTTCATATACGTAAATTTAGAAATTATCAAATATTTTAATATATCTGTAAAATATTTATTATCTATTTTTATTAATAGTAAATATTATAAATATTTATCATTAATTTTTTTATTATAAAAGAATATCAATATATATATATATATATAAATTCGTCAAAATATATATGATAAAAGATTTATATTTATTTTAAAGTATTAAAAATATTTTATCTTTAATTTTAAATACTTGTATGCGGGAACTTATAAAAGATATTGTTATACTAAATAAATATTTTTTTGATGTTAGAGCTAAATTTAAAGAGTAAAAAAATTAATAGAAAGAAGTTATAATAATAGAAATTAATATTATTTTTTAAATATGAGGTGGGGCCATAATCCCCATATTTGTTATTATGCTCCATCGATCCAGACCATTAATCTTCCTAAATCTGATCCTCCTAATTATTTCCCCCGTTTCTGTAGGAGTCGTTTCCCTTGAACCCTTATATCGTTATATATCTATAAATAAATTCGTGAAAAGATATCATGCTAAAAGATAAAAGATGTTTATACTTAATTTAAAATATTTTAAATTTTTTATCTTTAATTTTAAATATTTGTATAAGGAAGTTTTCAAAAGATATTGTTATACTAAATAGATTTTTGTTTGATGTTAAAGATAGATTTAAATAGTTAGAGAATAATTTAATATGAAAAAGTTAAAATATTAAAAATAAAAATTACTTTTGTAAATATGAGGTGGGGCCAGAATCGTTCTGGTGGCTCAAAAAGGTATAACTTTAATATATAGTTATAGATGCAACTAGGGTTGGCAATGGGCGGGGTTCGGGGAGGGGAATACCCTTCGCGTCCTAATCCCATTTAGATTTATGTATTCTATACCTCTCATACTCCATTAGAAAATAATATTTATTCCGTCGGCTATTCTCCATCCCTGCTTGATTTTCCCTATTTATAATCTTCACCGGGGGATTCTCCATCACCTTTCCCCGTTTATAATCCTTGTCGGGGATTCCCCATCTCCGTTTGATTTTCTTCATTTATAATCTCCACGAATTAATCGTTTTATTTTCCATTTAATTTCATGTATAATTTCTTCAAAAATTCTATTAACACACCATTTACAAAATCCATCAATTAGACTTGTATAATTAACAAGCCTATGGACTAAGATAGACTTAACCCAATTACTATTCCGGCCCATTAGTCCAGTCATGTTTATTTCTGCTTCTGGCTCATATAAAAGCCTAGTTTCATGTTATTTCTAGTAGAGCACAGAGACAAATCGGGATTGTAGGGTTTTGAGGGTTTATCGCCTCTCTACCTTATTGCTTGTGCTTTCATATCAATAAATTGGGTTTAATCTCAGCTTTGTTTGTTCGTTTTGATCTATCCTTTGGGTAGATTTCACATGGTATCAGAGCTTCAGGGGCATAATCATGTGAGCGTTTTTCTGGTGTGTGTTCAGTCGCCGACGAGGTGTCGAATTGTTGTTCCGTTTTCCTGATTTCGACTTCATCTTCAAGCTTTTGTTTCTGAGCAGCTATGTTAGACGAGGATAGAAATTCCATGGTCAGAGGTGACACTGCAATTCGCCGTGACCCATTCCAACGCACTCGTGAGTTGCGAGCGCAAGCTGCGGTGCAAACGACAGCTAACATGGTCGACCCATTTTTTCTGTCTAATTCCGATCACCCTGGGATGCAGTTGGTGACTTCATTATTTGACGGGACAAAATTCCGAAGCTGGAGTAGACAGGTGAAGACAACCCTTGGTGTTGAGCTGTAATTGGGTGTAATAACTGCGGTTTTTATGGATATTTTTGAATTTTTCTCGGATATCCTTTTAACCTTTTTGGTCCGTTTTAACGCTTAATCCAATATTTTTGTTGGAGATTAAATCCTAGAAAATTCTTGGCGATATCCTAAAATCACAAAGAAATGATTTTATGGATCGGTGTGAATTCTAGTATTTTTCAGTGGAAAAAGAATATTTATTGGATAAGCCGTCTTTTTAATTATGTACCGGAAAGGATTTAAAATGCGAAACGGAAGCCTTAAAAATTGAAGGTAGCGTGATAAAATCATGAAAAATTAATTTTATTGGTCTACATAATTTACGGGACGCTTTTCGTTTAATAAGTTTTTCCATCCGAGATACATAATTTTACCGCTTTATTGCGAGGCCCGTTCCGAGACGGGTTGTGATTTAAAACACCGCCTCTCATATGCTTAACTAGGAAGGAACTTGAGAGAGTTACCCGTTGGAATATCTCTTCTTTGCCTTAGTCAAAGTCTAGCTTTGTCTTAAAAAGCAAAAGAAAGGAACGAGAAGAATTAGGATGTGAACGACGGACTCGGTTGCCATCTTCACCGCCGGCTACCTTCTCCATCCCCCACCACCACCTCACCTCCTCTTCCTTGCCATGTTGCTGCTGCTAAGAGGAGCCAGAACCAGCGAAGAATCAAGGCGGAACGACGACGTACTCGGGAAGGAAAGAATTGGCGAGCGTCTTCACCGCCGGTCTCTTCTAGCCTCGCCGCGCGACGTCGCCGGCGATCGCTAGCTCCTCCGACCACCAACCACAGCAAGGGCTGTCACCGGGCAATACTTGACCACCCTCGGGCTCGGGGATCGAGCCATGATCGAGCCAAACGAGCCATGGGCTCGAGTGAAGGTATATACGATCGAAATTAATTAGCGGGTTGATTGCGGAGCCACCGTAAGGGCCTTTCGGTTCTGCTTTGCTAATTAAATTTATGTTTTTTATAATCTTGACATTGATACGGTCCCACAGGTTCAAACCGCTCGTGAAACGGACGTCCGGATCTTCAGTTATAGCGAATACAAGTTTCGGATACCGATTGGCAGGTAAAGGACTTTGGATAATTACTCGGGATTCGTTGTTAATCCGTTTGATCCGAGATTTTGTCACCTTTAAGAAATGTTGCTAATGAACAATTTTTATTTAGAAAATTATTTCAAAAGTGAAGCGGATAATTAGTTATAATTCCGCCAAGATGGCTCCTTGAAGCATGATAACTAAGGATTTATTATATATCGATATTCGGAAATTAAATCGTTTATCGATTAGGAAGTTGTAGGAGTTGAGAATACAATTAAGAAGTGTTTTTGTGAGCTCGTTGCTGAGAAATCCTTTTGTTATATTTATCAGAAGGATGATAAAGATTACTGTTGGAATTGCTAAGGACGTTGAGCACGCCTTCTAAGGCAAGTGGACGATTCTATCTTGCGTTATGGTTATTAATGAGGGATTGAATTCCTTTTGATCCTCATGTTGGGAATAATTTGTATGTTGAATAAGTTTGATAGGTTGTTATTTTGTTAGAAATAACGACCATGTCGTTATTGTAGTTTTTGCGCTAGAACTGGATTTAGATCCGTTATGTATATGTTGTCTCATACTAAGACATTGTTGTGAAGTAAAGTAGATCAAGGATAGATGATCATGGATGAAATAGGCCCTCTGATCTCGGTTGTTGGCCGAATCTCAATTGTTGGTCGAGCTCATTTAAGGATCATGGATGAAACAGGCCCTCTAATCTCCGTTGTTGGCCGAATCTCGGTTGTTGGCCGAGCAGTTGTAAATGATCATGGATGAAAGAGGCTCTCTGATCTCGGTTGTTGGCCGAACTACGAAAAAACTATTAAATGGTGCAAGTGCACAGTTTGAATGTAATGAAAGATTGGTGCGTTAGGCAGAATAAAGTACCACAATGGTTAGTCCATTTGATAATCATTCTTGCTCCTGATTAAGAATGATTCTTAATCAAACTTTGATTAAGTTAAGTTGTTTAGTCGTTGAAGAAGATGGTGAATGTTGAGTGGTTAGTATAAGTTCCATTAATCGTTTATACTTCTAAAAGAAACCACAAGCGGTGGTGTTCTCTCTCTTGATTATGCGAGTCTCCTTCTTATTCTCTATAAGACTGCTAACTGTTGGATCATAATCCGAGTCTAATCGGATTTGGATGCCAATATGTTTAGTTACAACCATAAGAATCAGGTTAGATTCTCCGCTTGCTAGTCTTTCATTAGACTCACCCGTCCATCTTCTTTTCTTTTATATGGTCGGCTGGTGCCCACCGTTGGTTTACAATACATCAGGTTCTTCTTGGAAGTTGATTCAAGAGGCGGATTCAGATGTTTGAAGCTTTAGAAGTTGAAGAAAGGTTTCCAATGGCTATACTTGAGTGAAGATCATGATTGAACTACTTCAAAGCGAAGCTGAGTGTCAGAAATAAGAACTCAAGGAAGAATTGATGAAGATTTTTTTAAATAGAAGGTTGTTCTATTTATTTACTAATTCTTTTTAAGTTAAGGCTTGTATAAGACCTTTTATTCTCTTTTCCGCTGTAAAGTTGTACTTAATTTTGTTAGGTTTTAAATGGTTTCATTTACCTTGTTTTTAGTTTGTTCAGTCAGTTTAAAGCCTTGGGTAGCTTCAGTTTAGTCTTAATCGGGGTTATTGGCGGCAATACATCCATGGTAGAAAGGGGGTGTTACAGAAGTGGTATCAGAGCTAAAAGTTCCTAAGTCTTGATTAAGACTTTCATCCTTCCATATAGAATTGTGGAAAATTCTATATTCGTGTTATCTTAGAACCATTTATGGAAAGTGGTTAAGATTGGAGGTCAGACTCGTGAAGAGATAGAAAGAGGAAGGGGAATAGGAGAACATGAGGTAATAAGTTTGTCCTATGGTGGAAATTTGATTCCCTGGAGATGGGAATGGATTCCGAGAAGGATCTATAGTAAGATCAGGTGAAGATTCCTGAAGTTGAACCGGTTCTAGACCAAGTTCTCAATGAATTCCTATTCTCTCTTGAGAGTCTGAATTGGGTGTACCCTCGTCTTTCTTCCATGTTATTAGGAAACATCTTGTGAGATTTTGAAGTTAGGTATTGTACTTCATAAAGACTTTCTAGTTTGAAGGTTTCCTAATTTAAGCTCGTATGATGGAAGATTTCAAGTTAAGAATTTTTGTTAAAAAATTCATGATTCAAAGTTATGTGAAAGAAATTGTTAATTCTTTTCTTGAAATATGGAAGTCCAAGTGTTGTCTTTAAAACGGAAATTTTTAAAGTGAGTTTCTTTGAAGAGTAAGAGTTTTCCCGATAATATTTTTCTTAGGAATTTGTGAATTTGGTTGAAATTCGATTATCAATAGAAGTTTGGAGTTGGAACCTCTACTCCTCAATGTTGAGATTTGGAGAATCTTATGAGCCTTGAGTGATTCTAAAAAGATCAGTATGGATCTGAAGTGATGTAAAAGAATCCTGAAAAGAAAAGGATTGCCTTTGGAAACTTTCTTCAACAACTATGTTCGTGACTCTATGGTATAGAATCATGGATATTCTGTACTTTTCTTTGCTCAGTAGGAAGTTAAAAGAGCTTTGAAGTGCTCAAATGTCGAACTCAGATGTTCATATATGTTGTTATCCTTTGAGTTAAGAGGATTGAGATTCCTAAATGGAATACGAATTTCTTCTGATTATAGTAAGAAAGAAAGGAAGAATGTTGGTTCAGTTTAAGTTGTGAACAAGTGGTTAATCATCAAGGTTGTTGTGAATAAGGTTGATTGGTCAAAATGGATTGAACAGGTAAAAGTTCATCGATGATGTATTTATGTTCAATTAACTACTCAGTGCAAGTGTTAATTGATTACATGAGTTGTTGATATCCAAATGATTAACCTATGAGACAACGTTATTGGAGTTTCGTTGTATGATACCCAACTTGGGATAATGAGAAGAGACTTGAGGTCTATAATGGACTAGAAATGGAATCAACATTGAGATGTTCTAAATTGCCAATGGTATTGACTTATGTTTCTTCAAGGATGGAAATGATAAAGTTCAGTTTTGAGAAGATCAATCAAGAAATGATCTTAGCACATTTGTCTTTGATATTTTAAACAGTTGGGAGAAAAATATCAATCCTTCAATATTGTGGTCATAAGGCTTAGCCCTTATCGCTGAAAAATAATTTCAATTGTGTAGGATTTTGAAGATTTTATATCAGTCAAATCCAAAGCTTAAGGTGGTACTGGTGAAACTGCTAAGTTGTCGGCAAGTCTCCTAACCACAAGCTCTTCCTTTGCAATGTGGTTTGAAGTTAAATTAATGAAAAGGTATATTCAATCTCCTTATGGTTAAGTAAGAAGACAAGGGAATGATGGAGAAGTTTAGTTTGTTCACCAATGTTGAATTGAGATAGGTTCAAGAACACCTTGTTTGGCCATGTGCATTCTTCTGCTAAAAGAGATTGGAAATTAAAGGAATTTTCTTCTATGTAGAGAGATATAAGGATTGAATGTTTTGAACTAGATGCAAAGTTTGAAAGTTCACTCTTTATATTGAGAGGATTAAGTTGTAAAAGGATGGAAAGTCCTTAAAACCGTCAAAAGAGTTTGATAGTCACTCTTGGATATCAGAATTTAAAAGACTATTAACTTACAGAAGGCTGTTGTTTTGTGAATGGATGAATTCAAGTATTGAATTTTGTCAATGAATCTTGTTTGCATAACTTTAAAGTAGTATGTCAAGGAGGCATACAAGTTGAGAATGATCGAAAAAGAATCTTTGCTATGAGTATGAAGATGTCGGAATCACATTTTCCGTAAGGATTGCAAGTAAGTGGATTTGAGCGATCAACTCTTTATTGAACTTGTGAAATTAAGTTGGGTTAAGACTGAGTAAATCAGGCAGAGGTTACTCAATATTATGGATTATAGAAAAGTCTTGCAGTATGTCTAATTAAAAAAAGTCAAGGTATGTCATCAGGTTCTACCTTGCGGAGGGAATGAAGTGTCACATTCGAAGGGAAATGTGGGGCTCAGAAGTGAATTGGATTGTCTTAGGTCCTTTGAGGCTCAGTTTTGATTTGAAACTTTGGTCAAGTTGATAAGGCCAGCTAATGTGCAAATGTCAGCACAGAATTAGGGCAAGCGTCAGTAGCATCATGAAATTAAGGTCAGCAATTTTATTTGATGCATTGGCTTGATGCGCCCATTTCTTTATAAAGTAGCCAATCTTTGTTTCAGCGACATTCAAAGTTAAAGCCTGTATGCTTGTAGACTATGTCGAGTTCCTGTCAAGCTGTTATGATTTAAGGAATAGTTGAAATTATTTTGTGATTTTCTCTTTTGAGAAAAATCTTATGACTTTGTAGAATTCTGGTAGGAATTTTTTTTTAATGAAATGTTGATTTGATATACGGAATTCATGAATAAAATTTTCTACGGTTTTCATGGTGGTGAGTAAGAATGTGATTTGTCTTCCATCTTGATCACATGGTAAGGCAAGATTACAGGTTTTATTCCTATGAGAATGCAATAAAGGATTATGTTTATTTTATCTCCCCACCCTGATCACATGGTGGAATAAGCTCACATAATTCTTTGGGTTTTAAAGAATAGTTTCTAGTATGATTTGGCAATCATATAAGTTTTGTAGATTATATGAGTTTTGCAGATGTAGTTGGTTGAGATGAAAAGATGCAAGCTTTCTTTTGCATTACACCATTTAAGGAGTATGGTCAAACTTCCCAAAACAGTTCGATTATAAGTAAAGAAATTTGGTAAGATTCTTTACAAATCTGTGTAGGTCTCTGAAGAGCATGGAGTAACTCTGTACTTATCTAAAAGTTTGGGATTGTTTTCAGTCAACGATTATTGGAATTCTCTAAGCAGTTTGCTAGTAGTTCATCTTGGTTGATGTCATGACCTAAGAAAGTCATTGCCTTTTTAGCGGAATTGTCCTTGAAAGTAAGTTGATATGAACTCTTGGAATGGAACTCTTTCTAAAGAATGATATTGTAGTAATCCTTTCTTTGGAATAAAGGATTTACTAGTAATTTCTCCATTAGTTGTTATTTGTTTTCATGTTGTCTTGAAAACTTAGAATCTCTTTGAGATAAGATAGTCAAGTGAGCACTTTAAGCAGAACTCCAATGGGTCTGGAGTTTGGATATGTAAATTAGTAATGATATTCAATCTCAGCCTGATAAGTTGTTGGATATAGAGAGTGGACACGTGAGGATATATTTTTAATCCTAAGAGTTAAATTACTCAACAAGTCAGAATGTTAAGTGAAGTCTAAACAGTTATTTGATGAAAAAAACTGAAAATTGTCAATGGAGACAATTTTGTTGGAAATTATTGGACTAAAGGTATTATTGTCCAATATGTTGGTATAGTAATGCGTAAGAGTATATTTTGAAGTAGTTGAGAGAGATAACTACTTTTGAATATCAGTATGCTCAAGTTGAGTTTGGTTGAGAAAAGGATGTAAAGGATTGACAAGATAGGTTATTACCTTGTCAGGTGTTGGATAAATTTCATATTCTTGGTTAAAGTAATACTGAGATTTTATCCCAAGAAAGGGAATCGAGTAAGGATTCTAAGTAATCCTTGTAAATAAAATAATTTGAGAAGGACTAATTGTTTAGTTTGGATGACAACAAGGTTGTGTGAATTCCCTAGGATGTTATTCAAAATCTGTTGACCAGATCAAGGAAAAGTAGTATGGGAAAGTAATATTGTTTAAGATCAATGGAGAAGATAAAAAAGGTAAGACACCGGGATTTGTTAATCAAGATTATGGATTGCTTGGTTTCAAAACTGTTCATGAGTATCTGTTGTTGATGAGCTTTGAAAGCTTATTTCAAAGGAAGCATAGTTATTTGCTTAATTAGTTTATTCTGAAACAAGTAAGTGTATAAGGATTTGAGATAATGATGGTTTGACATAAAGTGAAATGTCACCAAGTTCGTTTTGATATGTTTGGTTTTTTTTTGAAGTTCTGATTGAGCATAGAAAACCAGATGAAATGTTAGAGTCTCTTCCTGTTTCCGAATGAAAGTGGAAAGATGTTACAATGGATTCTTGTCATTAGTCGTTCAAGACTTAATGAAAGAAATATGCAATATGGAGGTTGTTAAGAAACTCATCTAGAGTGTTCTTTCTAATGCATTTAAGATGACTTAAAGAGTACGGAAGTTAGCTGAGGCGATGATAAAGAATCCCATCGTGCTGATCCCACTATGGTGAATGCCGTTCTACAAGAAGTTCTTCGGGCTATGAAGGGAAAGACTCCACAAAATGAGGGCTCGAGCTGAGGTGGGGCATATGCTCACACCATCAATTTTGCAGGTAATGTTGGTTCTCTTATTAATGATAATTTTCATGCCTCGAATTGTTATACTTAGATAGTTGATTCTGGAGCCACCGACCATGTCACGTATCTTAAGGATATTTTAGTTGATTTGAAACCGTTAAATAAACCTATTCGTATTGGGTTACCAGATGGTACCACTCAGCTGGTTGAATTTCAGGGTTCAGTTGTTCTTTTCCCTCATTTACGGTTGACAAATGTGTTCTACATGCCTGCTTTTAAACACAATCTGCTCTCTGTTTCACGCCTAATCGCTGATGGGAATTACATGTTTGTGTTTGGAAAATCTGAATGCCATCTACATGACCTTACAACTAAGGAGATGATGGCATTTGGACGAAATAAAGGAGGACTTTACCATTTTGTTGCTGACAAGAGAATCACAACTCCGATAGAGTCTGCTGCTGATTTTAGTTTACTTTCCAAAGACAATTTTGTTTCACATATGGTTTCATCAGTTTGTAATAAGGTTGCTTCAACTGATGTCCTACACGCTAGACTTGGGCACCTTTCTTTGTCTAAAATGCAACATTTGGATATTTGTAAATCTTCTCGCTTGTCTACATATGAGTGTGATGTCTGTGTTATGGTCAAGCATCACAAACTTCCTTTCACTCCTAGCACCTCCTCTACTATGAATTATTTGAATTAATTCACATTGATGTGTGGGGGTCTTATAAGACCCCAACCTATGGTGGTGCTCGATATTTTCTGACAATTGTTGAAGATTATTCCCGAGAGACTTGGACCTTCTTTCTGAATAACAAGGAACAGGTCTACAGGATAATGGCACAGTTCCTCACATATGTGAGGACTCAATTTGGGATGCCTGTCAAGTGTGTCAGATCTGATAACGACACTGAATTCATCAACAAAAATGTTGCACAGTTGCTAGTTGACAATGGCATTGTTCATCAGAGATGTGCACCTGGCGTTTAACAAGAACATATAAAAACAAACAAGACAATAATTTTATAAATCCAATGATCATACCATTCATACATATCCAATACATAATATAAGAATTTTGTAAATCCTCAACGGGTCCTCCGGCGGGGATTCCTCACGGAATTCCCCAACAGGATCAGGTTCAGTCGGGGTTTGGGGCGGAGACACCTATCCCCGTCCCCGTCGCCATACCCTAACAGGGAATTATTTTCCCCTATATTCGCCATCACCATTAAAAATCCCCATCCTATATCTGCAACATAAAATCTCCACCCTATTGCCATCCCTAAATCCAACACAATTAATTTAATTCAGGAGAATCAAGCGGTTATATAACATACAAATTGTATATAGGCCGTATATCTGAAAGTTCAACCGTTCTGTACAACATTGATCTCTTCAACATGAATGAAGATGAAAGATTTTTCTTGTAAATTCAAAAAATTTGCAATTGTTTGTGCCAACTTAGTCCGATAGTTTAATTAGTGCAGATAAGCTGGATAGCTGTGAAATTGTGAATTTATGGTTGGTGAAATGACAATTGACAAGTACACTGCTCCATACGCTGCTTTTGTATAACATACTATACGAATTACAAAATTCTTGAATTTTGGGTGCTTTGCTTCCAAGCAGCAATTTTAAACCGTGGGAGAACAAAAAGGAGGCCATGAAGATTGAAAATGCAGCCATTTCCCATGCATATCTTATAAAATTGCAAGGCACTCCAGTACAACAAGCCAGAAAGGGTCTTCCTAACAACTCTTGATAATTTTAAATCCTTCTGCTTTTCAGATTTTCATTGTTATCATTATGAATCCCCTATCACATTAATCGCAAACGATGATTACTCTATATAACTTCATTGATCGTGTGCGATATACCCCGATACTATATTGGCTTAACTTACGTTGAACCAATATAGTATTGCGGTGTACACATCCGTTTGAGTGCTAATTCGTTTTTAAGTCCACAAAAACTTAATTAGATTTCATCATGAAATCAATTGATAATAAAAAGAGCAACTTAGGACTTATAGTCCTGTAATATGCCACACCTTAAAGCCAGCTAATCTGTCAACATATCAAGGACTTGGTCCGAACTTTTCTATGTCATGTAAAGTCTGGTGAGCTAATATAACATAGAGTTCACATATCTATTCATTTACTAATGTATCGATCCAAAATACACGTTTAATGTCATCCTAAAACCAATTAATAATAAAACAAATAAATCAATATCTTATATACAAGACAACTTTTATCAGATTTCCCATGTAGATTTATTTTTATTCACTGTACATTAGAAAAATGATGGTTGAATCCATAACGATGGATCGTTAAGCTTGAATCTGAAATATTTAAAAAAGAAAAATGGACTTACATAAATTCAAAATAAGTTCTAAGAGAATGAAGTTAATCTCATTCTCACTACCTTGTTATTTCTAACATAGGCTTTGATTTGAGTAATTATAAAATTATCCGCTATAGCCGTCAAAATTTGAGTTAATCCGTATTAATGTGTCTTGAATTTATGGTTAATTAGTACTTGTTAGGGGTTCGGGGACGAAACCTTGACTCACCAAGGTAGCACAGAACGGAGCCCCTGCTAGCGGGTTGGTATTGCTCCTTTAATTATTATATGGATTATTATGAGTCATAAGTTTTCCTTACCTTTCTCATTAAAAAATGAAGTAAAAAAAATGATAAAATTGATAAGCGCAATTTGGACCGTTTTCAAGTAAGGAACGAAATAGGGGCGGATGTAGCCAAGTGGATCAAGGCAGTGGATTGTGAATCCACCATGCGCGGGTTCAATTCCCGTCGTTCGCCCGCCGGGACCAAGTTACTATGATTTCTTTTTCCTCCTTTGTGTTAAGCTTACCAAGTTACTATGATTTCTAGGGGTGGGCATATCGTGATCTAGTTGAGCCTACGTCCTATAATTTAAATTAGGGTTTCAAAATCTATGTATATACTCCTGAAACGTCTCTAATTGTAATCAATTTTCAGCCTTCATAATAATAATTTCGTTTCTCTGTCTGTTAATATACCTAACACATTATTAGTAAATCACGTTAAATCTCTATGACTTTCTTGATTTTATATTCTCCTTACAACAACAACCCCAAAAATCGACTTTGCCAACCCTCACTTTAATCCAATTTGATATTGACTTAAACGTGAAATGACTTGACCTGACTTTTTCAATAAATGATAATACACATTGACCTGAGTTAATATTTAACGTGACCCAAAATAACCTGACACGAACTTAATCAAACAAACTCAATTGATAGTTCTTTCTATATGATCGTTCAACCCAAAATGACCCGCCCCAAACCCGATGATCATAGGAACTCATTTGATAGTTCTTGCTAAATGCTGCTACCTACATCATCACTAGATCTTGCATTTCTCTCTCTTTGTTTTAGGGATAATTAATGGAACGAAATCAGCCTATTTTTTTACCCTAGCCTTTTGTTTCACAAATGGACCCACTTGTAGGGTAATCAGTCCCTACAATATCTTTGGATTTTAGACTGCTGTGGAAATCAGTCAAACCCACAACAAGCTGCCTTTTATTTTTTATTTAAAAAAAAAAGACATAGTAGAAAGAAGACATTATGTATATGATTCCACATCCTTGATTCTTAATCAACCACCAAACTAAACCAACCACCTTGTCACATATAATGTATATATATAACTTCTCCATTCTCATCCATCTACACCCAGTTCAACCACAACTTCTTTTCTCCATAATTTCTTCTATACTAGTTCTATTGATCAAAGGTTCATATTTCACTCTACAAGAAGTTGATCAGAGCAAAGATGGGAGCTTCATCAACCTTGCCCCTTTTACTCACTCTACTCGCAATCTGCCTTCTTGCCGCTAAAGACGCTCTCGCTAAGGATGAAGGCATAACCCGACATTATCAGTTTGATGTACGCGCGTATCCATTCAATCTTTCTTATTCGATCTCTTAATTAGTTACATTGTCTTTCAGGCCAAGACCACAATATATAGTCACACTAAATTCAATTGTACTTAATTTGGCAGATTGTCATGCAAAATGTAACACGCTTATGCCATACGAAGAGCATTGTAACCGTGAATGGCCAATTCCCAGGACCTCGCATTGTCGCTAGGGAGGGTGATCGCCTTCTCATTCGTGTCGTTAACCATGTCCCTAACAACATCACCATCCACTGGTATTTATATATTGCACCTAACACATTACCTATATGTACATATGCTTACACTTTAGAACACGTACACCTAATTCAAATCTTGATGTTACATTATTCTATATAACTATTATTAGAATGTCGTCCTTTAATTAAGCACTTGACACACGATCTTAATTTATAGGCATGGCATACGACAGTTGAGAAGCGGTTGGGCAGATGGCCCGGCTTACATAACACAGTGTCCGATCCAAACAGGGCAGAGCTACACTTACAATTACACCATTGTAGGATAAAGAGGCACCTTGTTTTGGCACACATCTCTTGGTTGAGGTCCACTCTCTATGGACCCATCATCATTCTTCCCAAGCGCCACGCCTCATACCCATTTCTCAAGCCTTACAAGGAAGTTCCTCTCATATTTGGTACGTACCATTAACATTGTAATAAACCCATTGGCATGCATGCATATTATTATAGTATATCTAATTGCACCTTCTATTTGTTCCTGCGCGCAGGAGAATGGTTCAAAGGTGATACGGAAGCTATCATAAGCCAAGCCCTCAAAACAGGGGGAGGTCCAAATGTATCTGATGCCTACACCATCAATGGGCTCCCTGGACCCTTGTACAATTGCTCTGCTAAAGGTAAGAGAAGAAAACCATGGTTATAAGCAAAATTTAATTCTACTTACATGAACATATTATTTAAAAAAAAAAAGGTTGTAAGACATATATAGCATTGTGTTAAAATACAAAGTGCCAAGTTGAGAGTGAGAGTAAATCAAACTACCCTAATTTACAAATTGTTTGTATGCTTGTTTCTTATAAGACACGTTCAAGCTTAAGGTGAAGCCAGGGAAAACTTACCTTCTCCGCCTCATCAACGCCGCCCTCAACGATGATCTCTTCTTCAGCATCGCCAACCACACCCTCACCGTGGTGGAAGCCGACGCCGTCTACGTCAAACCCTTCGAAACCGAAACCCTCCTCATCACCCCCGGCCAAACCACCAACGTCCTCCTCCACACCAAACCCACCTCCCCAAACGCCAACTTCCTCATGATGGCCCGCCCTTACGCCACCGGCCAAGCCACCTTCGACAACTCCACCGTCGCTGGAATCCTCGAATACGAGCCCTTCAAGAAGCTCCCCCTCTTCAAGCCGACTCTCCCGGCTCTCAACGACACCGACGCCGCCACCAACTTCTCCAACCGGCTCCGGAGCCTCGCCAGCCCTCAATTTCCCGCCGAAGTCCCGTTGACCGTTGACCGGCGGTTTTTCTTCACGATTGGGCTGGGGACAACCCCATGTGACTTGAAGAACGGCACGTGCCAGGGCCCCACTAACAGCACGAAGTTCGCGGCGTCCGTCAACAACGTGTCGTTCGTGCAGCCATCCACGGCGCTCCTGCAGGCGCATTTCACCGGAAGGTCTAACGGCGTTTACACGGCGAATTTCCCGTCTAGTCCGCTTGAGCCATTTAACTATACGGGGAATCCGCCGAATAATACGATGGTGAAGAACGCGACCAAGGTTGTCGTCTTGCCGTATAATTCGAGCGTGGAGGTCGTGTTGCAAGATACTAGCATTCTCGGCGCCGAGAGCCACCCGCTCCACCTCCATGGGTTCAACTTCTTTGTCGTTGGATCCGGGCTCGGGAACTTTAACCCGAATACGGACCCGACCCGGTTCAATTTGGCCGACCCGGTTGAGAGGAATACGGTGGCTGTGCCCGTTGGAGGTTGGGTCGCTTTCCGGTTTCTCGCGGATAATCCTGGTAATTAAGTTGATTAATTCATTAATTAAAATTGCACTAGAATTTGTTTGTGAATTATTGGCTTAATGTAGGTGATTGACGAGGGGGGTTGGTGTTAATTAACGAGATTTATGATGAATTAACGTACAGGGGCATGGTTCATGCATTGCCATTTCGAAGTTCATACGAGATGGGGGTTGAAGATGGCGTGGATAGTTTTGGATGGAAAGCGTCCGGAAGAGAAATTGCTGCCTCCGCCAGCAGATCTGCCCAAGTGTTGATGATTATTTTGGTTAATATTTTCATGTGAAATTGTTTTAAATTCTCATTGTTATTTGGTTTTGAAATGTTTGCTTTTATACTCGATCTCCATTCTATGTTAGTGTACGTAGGGTTGAGTGAGGATGAGACACTAAGATGAGACATTCTTTGATTTGTGTGGGTGGGTTTTGGAAATGGCAAACCGGCCACCACTCTGTATTTTGTGGATTCAATAACAGGAATTGTTTCGATTTCTTCAAAAGAATGGGAGACTTCAAATATTTGATGTCGGCCTTGGAAGCCCAATCTCTACTAGTTTAGTCTGTTGGGCTAACTTAAGTGACCGAATATATCTTTTATTATTCGTTTTTGGTATTTAAAGTAATTCGTCTAAGATACATTGATATTTAAAAAAGAAAAAGGATATCCTGCTAACACTTATTAGGATATAAAATAAGAATAAATCTTATCCGTTCTATAAAAAAAATCAACGGCCATGATTAAACTTTCACTAAGATAGGTAAAACCGACACACACATATTTTTCTTAATTATCCGAGTATTTTTTGAAAAATTTGTTTCTTGGGAACGCGCGTATTCTGTGTATCGATTTTGCTTTGGATGTGCATCAAAACTAGCTTTGTATATATCAAAACTAATTGATTGTGCGTCAATTTGTTTATGCATATTGTGCGTCGATTTGTTTATGCATATTGTGTATCGATTTCAAACTACCTTTTTAATGTGCATGAATAAGATTTTTGTATGTAATTTAGTTAATTTTGATGCACATACCATTCGTTTTGATACACATGTATGAATAAGATTGAATTTTCAGTTATTTAGATGCATATTTGTGAGTTATGATGCACATGTATAAATAAGGTACACTCTTCATGTTTTTTTTTTAATAATGGTAAATTTATATAAGGGAATGGAGAATGTACAATAGTAGGATTTCAAAAGACTAAACAAAAAGAGGTACAAAAACAATATACATTTCACCTATGACCCAAAAGACCAAAACCAATAGCCTAAACAAAAAGAGGTACAAAAACAGGCTACGGTGCACACAATTCAGGAACAAGAGCGAAATAGACCAATTAATGATGGATTTGCCAAGTATGAAACCAAGAATCGATCCTAGCATTGTTCTTCTTGTTATGGGGCCCTCTAGCAAGGATACACAACTTAGTGACATTAATAACGTCAAGGGCGCATGCGTTTTCTTCTGGCAACATGCGCTCAAATATAATCTTGTTCTTATGAAGCCAAGTCCAACAAATCAGGTTCATGGTGGCGGTGCAAACCACTTGAAAAAGAAAGGTGGACTTTCGGTTAAAATTGCCGAGCAAATCGTACCAATCATGAATGTTTTGCCTTTACAAGGTGGGATCCTCAACCAGCTAGCCACCTTAGACAAAACACTATTCACAAACGTACAACCTCCCAAAGGTGGGTGATCGACTCTAGAGTAAGCCCGTAGAGAGGGCAAGTGTGATCGTTAGTAAGCCCCCATTTTATAAGGCGGGTTCTGGTGGGAAGGCGCCCTAGGACAACTAACCATGAAATGAATCTAGCTCGCGGTCTGTATTAGCCGCCCCAAATAACCAGGCTCTAGACTACCTCCTCCTTATGAGTGCGAAAGTGGTCATAAATGCTCGATGAGGCGAAGTTACCTGAAGAGTTGGTCATGAGACTTGTGATATATATGGTTGGGATCGCTGACAGTAAGTAATTCATCTTTGATAGAGACAATTGATTTCCAAACGGAGCTATCGCTATTACAAGTGGTTGCTTGCCAAATGTTTCGAGCTCTAAGAAGGAATCAGTTGGCCTAGGCACCCCCACAAACTAGGGCGGTTTCTAGCCAATTCAAATATAGACATGGCAAGGCAAGCCTTGTTCCATGCAAGGAGTTCTTTTATCCCCCAAGCCTCCCTCCACCTTGGGTTTACAAAAGGCCTCCATCGCTACCAAATTGTGTTTCCCCATCAAATTTCCCGACCAAAGGAATCTCTTGAGAATGTTTGAAATCTTATCCGAGACTTTGATCGGTAAAAGGAAGACGTTGGCCCAAAATGATGGGATGTTGAAGAGAATAGATTTCAAAAGTTCAAGCCGACCCGTGTATGAGAGGCACTTTGCCATCAAAGATTGGAGGTGACTCACGATTTTGTGAATGACCGGCTTGTACGCGGTAATGGTGAGCTTTTTGGAACCAATGGGAATTCCCAAGCATCGAAATGTCATGGATCCGATGTCAAACCCAAGGAGACCGACCATGGACTTATGGTTAAAAAGTATTAACCCCCTAAAATACGCCTTTGATTTGGAAAGGTTAGCTTTGAGCCCCAAAAGATTGTCGAAATTATCAAGAGTTTGTTTCAGGGATGAAACCGAGCCTAAATCTCCCCTACAAAAGAGGATGAGATCATTTGCGAAGCAAAGGTGAGTGATGCGGTTCGGGCCACATTTAGGATGGAAGTTGAAGTTTGGGTCAAGCATATTAAGCTGAAGCGAACGAAAAAGCACTTCCATAGCAATCACAAACAAATAGGGCGACATCGAGCATCCTTGGCGGATCCCCCGTTTACCCAGAAAATATCCCTTCAGGTTGCCCCCAATATGTTCAAGAACATAGTCGAGGTGATACAGGGGGTTATGAGCTTCACAAAACAAGTTGGAAACTCGAAGGTCACAAGGGATTGAAGAATAAAGTCATGGGGATAGGGACACGAAGGCTTTGGAGATTTCGATTTTGTAGGCACGCCTGGGTGAGATGTTGGAGGCCTCCGTACTCCTTTAGTAGCTCTTGTGCAAGCATTACATTGTGTTGAATATGTCGTCCCGGTATGAAGGAACCTTGTTGCGGGTCCACAATGTGCTAAACAACACTTTTAAGGTAGGAGGCGATCAATTTAGTGATGGCTTTGTAAATCATTGTGCAACAAGAGATGGGTTGGAAGTCCTTGACTTGTTTAAGTAGTCGACCGTTCTAAAAAAATCCAAAATGGCATGACACACATCCATACCAATAATACCCCGACCTTTTTTGAAGGGTGTTGTAGCCATCCCAGCCCAGAGCCTTTGTGTCACCAGATGAAAAAAAAACATCTTTGATTTCAACGCAAGTAGGAGGGCGAGTCAGATCGGAGTGCAACTCTGGGGGAAGGCACATGTCGTTGTTGATCAAAGAGGAGGGGAGAATGGTCAAATTATCAGCCCGTCCCAAAATGGAGGTGAAGTGATTAACAACAAAGTGAGAAATAGCCTCAATTAATGCTCTTGATATCATTCCCATTCTCATCATGCAAGGATCGAATCTCAAAGATGGCCTGACGTCCTTTAATAGATTGTAGAAACACACGTTGTTGTGACCACCAAACTTTACATCACGAATCTTGGCCAACTGCCTAGCGGTTAAATGGAGGAGGGTGCTAGCTATTGGCCTTTAATTCACAACATAAGCACTTTTCAGAGTCTAATAGCAGCTGGTCAAAGGGGGCTTGCTGGATGTTGAGATGGATATCTCTAAGGTTGTCAGAGAGAGTCGAGATATGGGCTTGAAGTTGTTCAAGTTTGGAGCTACCCAAGGATCTGAGGCGACTTTTGAGAAGCTTAAGTTTTTGAAAAATCTGGAATATCGAGAAGCATTCGACATGAATAGACCAAACCTCTTGAACAACCGGTAGAAACCTATCCGAGAGGGTCCAAAAATTATTGAATTTGAAGGCAGGTTTAGGGACCGGGATGGGTCTTTGGAGTTGGAAGATAGTTGGGGAGTGGTTCAAAATTCCTAGGAGATAGAAGACACACTCGAAGATGGGAAACGAGGACGGCCAAGCTTGATTAGTGAGAATACGGTCAAGCTTACACCAAAGACGGCTACTCTGATCTTGACGGTTATTCCGAGTGAAATAGCATCCTGATAAGGGATGATTAGAAAGGCCACAAGCAAGAAGACATGGGGCGAGCTCTTCCACCATATGATCCACAACAAACCCGTGCTCGACGATTTTGTCTCCAATTCCAAAGTGGCATTAAAATCTCCAAGAACGAACCAGTCTTCGGAGATGGAATTGTTGATATCTGAGAGCTTGTTCCAGAGTAATCTTCTTTGGTTAACATCATTACATCTATAGATGAAAGAGACGAGAAAGGAAGGAGCATCCCCTGTAGCATTGATTCTACAATGGATCATCTGATCGGAAATATAGAGCTTGTGTACTTGAGCCTTGATGAGATTCCACCAAACCTAAATGCGGCAATTTGTGGCCACGTCAATATTAGAGAAATTATCCCAACCAGGAAGAAGAGATCGTGCCACCATGTCCGCTCTATTTGTACGGACTCCAGTCTCAATAATAGCAATCACATCAACTTTCCACTTGCGGGTCAAAGATCTAACAACATCTTGCTTGTTAAGGTCATTAAGGCCTTGTATATTCCACACTGCGATGGAGAGGTTGCTCATCATAAATGATGTTTAGAGGATTGGGGATCCTTGTTCCCGATTTCTTAGGTAGAAGAATTGGCAGTATTCGAGGAAGAGAGGTTTGGTGGGCTAGACGAGGATTGAGAGAAATGAGAAAAAGAATTGGGAGGTTGGGAGGGAGGGAACTTGGAGTTTTTGTCTTTGCGCTTGAGAATGGAAAGACGTTATGGGATCGGAGCAAACCCATATGGATTATTTGGAATCTATTGGGAGCGGGAGGAAGACGAGTTGTTGTTGGGAGCAGTTTGAAAAGATTGTGGAGGAGGAGGAAGTAGTATAGAGGGAGGGTTGTTCTGGGAGGAAATGGTGATCACCGGGTCTTGAGGGGGAGGAGCCAGCGTTATACTGGTGTTTTGTTTCAGGAGCCGATGGGACCTGGGGGCAGCGGTGACCGAACACCTCACAAGAGGGGCAATATGGAGGCAACCAGTCGTAATGTAGAGTTGGATGGAAGGTCTCACCATCCTTTCCCCTGAACGTGACTTCACCGAGGATTTCACTCTTAGCTAAGAGACTTCCACCAAAACTTTTGCGAAAGACAGACATTCTCGCGCAGCAGAGGTCAGGTCTGTAAGTATGGGTTTGCCTACCGCAGAACCCACCTTGGCGAGGAGCTTTTCTGACCAAAATCTCATGTCTATGTTAGGAAGAGTGATCCAAATTAGTATGGTTTCTAGACAAGAGAAGTCCATAGGCATATCTTTGTGCCATCGTTTGAGCACAAGTGGCCTTTGGCTAGAGATCATCCAAGGGGCATTTTTCAAGAACGTCAAGAGATGCTCCTCCTTCCAAATTGGTTTCCTAATAAAAAAATTAAAAAGGATTTTTCAACCGAATTGAGAATTCTAAGAGCATTTGCAATGAAGAGATTGTAAAGTTCTTAAATATCTAGAAATAAAAGAAAATTAATTTCGTTTCAGAAAAATCCGAAAAATAAGAAATTGTGTCATTCCAAAATTCTTGCATATGATACCCACTCTTACACAATTTCTCTTACACATGGGTCCCGTCTATTTTGATTCACCTATTAGATTAATCTGATTGTTAAAAAATAATTTAAATGAGTATTTTTTGACACATTGTTAGATGATATTCTAATGAGTTTCATGATTGTAGAAATAAAATTTTTGCTTATGTGGAACAAAGAGAAATGTTAAAAAGTAGTTTAAGATTTTTTTAGCAAATATCACTTCTATAAGGGTTGGATAAGTGAAAAATATCTAAAATAAAGCGCGTGGTTTAGTAGAATACAGCCAGTTTTTTCTTCATATATAAAGGAAACCTTGTCATCTTTACCAAAAAAAAAAGGAAACCTTGTCAAGTGTCCACCCATGCATCTTTTTGCATTAGGGAAAAGCAAAAAGACATTCGCAAAGGACGAGTGTGGGAGCGACGACTTTCGACGGATTCCACGCATATGAGTTCATGTTTTTTCACAACCATAAAAAGCACATTACACGGTTGAAGGTTGACATATGAAAGAACAAATTAAAGCTATGTTCACGAGATGTATAGAATGGGTAGCTAGGTCTTAATTTGATCAATGGGTAGCTAGGTTTTAATTTCTACTACTACTAGAAATTAAAAAGTTGGAGTAAATTTTACCTTACATATATTAACTGGCTTGTTCACGTAAAAGACACGGTGTCAAAAGTCAAAGGTCTACTCACTATTCCTCGATCATCTTGAAGAACAATAAGGACTCTTGTTCATCCTATCAATTTTTATTTGTTCTATCATATATGTTAGTCATATAAAATTACTCGAATTAAACCTCTATATATAAGATACATATTGTATATATTAGGGTTCCGCTATGACCCTCATGGCTCAATATATTGACAGTTTGTGTACTATAGTTTAGAGATGCAATTATGTGTATTCTTAGGGTTTTGATGGAGACTACATGGCAAAATATAGTGTGTATTGAAGTATAATTAACTGCACATATAGAAATGAAGCATCCATTATTGAGTTGTTATTGTCCAATAAACAGGAGAAGGTAGTGTTTTGTTAACCCAATTAGTGGGTATAGTAAATGCTAAAGAAAGGCTACTACGTACATTCAATGCCACGCGGTTTGTGTGGCTGCAAACAGAAGCCCACTGTAAGTGCAAATGCCAAAGTGTAATCCCTCATTTACAGATTTACTAGTACTAGTTTGGTGTTAAATATTAATGGCTTTTTGAAAAGTTTGAATTTATAAAGACAAGTTTCTTTACCCAAGTACTGTAAGAAGTGGAGTAATTAAGAAGTCGTCCTAGCACATAAATCAGTAATTAAAATTTGCTTTTATTGGAAATTCACATAGTTCATTGAGGAGAGTAATTGTGGAGTAAAATGTCAATTTCCAAATAGAAAACTAAAGTTGACATAAATTCACATAGATGCCTATCTATTGTGTTATGTTCTCTTATTGATTAGAGTTCATTTCTCACTCTTAGGGTTAATTGAGCATCGATTCAAAACCAATCCCAATAAAAATGAACAGAAATTCGGTTCGGTTTAGTTTTGTTTTGTCGGTTTGAGATGGATACCGAATTGATTCGGTTTGATTTTGGTTTTGTCGGTTTGAGAGGTTATCCTTTGAGAAGATTTGAACGGAACCGAAATTTAACTGAAATGTAACTTAAACCAAATTTGGAAAATTCCTAAACCAAAACCTAAATCGAATAATATCGATTTCAGTTTGATACGGCTTAAAATTTCGGTTTAAACCGACCCATGTTTAGCCTACTCGTTCTATAAAATATTTTCATAGAGGTTAAATTCTAACAATGCTTATGAGCTGACAGAGTGACGCCATTAGGTTTATAAGGATGCTTATTAAACCCGGTAAAATCGATAAACTTTAGCTAAAAATCAAAGGGCATATTCAAAAAAAACAAAAGTAAATTCATGACTTACATTGCTTACTGTCAACTTTTTGACTCTGGTGGGAGGAGTAAATGCAATAGTAGGTCTCATTTTGCGTCAGTCTCTCACTCAATAGGGTCAGCGGTGACCACTTCATCTTCAATGTTATCTCTCCTTTCTATAAATGCATGTGGGGATATCCCAATCCAACACCATTTTCATAGCTTCCCCAACTTCGTCTCTTCTCTCTTCTGTAAACACACCCAACCAAAGTAAGAAGAAACCCAAAAACCCTCATACCATTGTCCATTCCTTTGACAACAAATTACCCACAAACTTTTTTAGGGTTTTTTTTACCCATCTTAAGTGTGTTGCTCAAAATTAAATCTGAAATATGGGAAGGCCACCTTGCTGTGATAAAAATGGAGTCAAGAAGGGACCTTGGACTCCTGAAGAAGACATCATTCTCGTTTCTTATATTCAAGAAAACGGCCCTGGCAACTGGAGGGCTGTTCCTCTTAACACTGGTACTTAACTTTAGTATTATCACTCCAAAGTTTCAATTTTTAGCAAAATCACAACCTTTTTTAAGTACAAATTTTCAGATCTATAAAATTTGGCCTCTATGATCCAAAGATTTATACTTTCATTTGTTTTGATATAGGTTTGTCGAGGTGTAGCAAGAGTTGCAGACTAAGATGGACGAATTATCTCCGGCCCGGGATCAAGAGAGGCAGCTTCACCGAGCAAGAGGAGAAGATGATCATCCACCTTCAAGCCCTACTTGGTAACAGGTACACATACATACATATGCATCTATGATAGTTACAAATTTGGTTTTACCTAGCTAGGGTTTAGGTCAAGTGATGGAAAAATTAATGTTGATGTAATATGTTTTCTTGATTGTTGCCCTGCAGGTGGGCTGCCATCGCTTCCTACCTCCCGCAACGAACCGACAACGACATCAAGAACTACTGGAACACCCATCTCAAGAAGAAGCTAAGCAAGATCCAAGCTCAACAATCATCAACAACTGACCAAAGTGTTGTCGATGATCCGTTGAGCTTGAGCTCTTCTTACGAGCTGGGTCAATCTGATCAATCACCTCAACCAGCAGCAAGCATGTCGGTGGAGCCGGTCATCTCCCGCGGCCAGTGGGAGAGGCGGCTCCAAACCGACATCAACTTAGCCAAGAAGGCCCTTCGGGACGCTTTGTCGGTGGAGAGTCAAACGGCGGTCAACGCTGCAGAACCCTCGCCCCCGCCGGCTGCAGCCGGGCCCCACTCCAAGGCGGGGGCGTGCGGGTACGCGTCGAGCACCGAGAACATAGCTCGGCTCTTGCAAGGGTGGATGAGGAATTGCGCGCCCAAGAAGGCCAAGGAGGAGCCCTGTCCGAAGATGAGTAGGGATGACAATGAGGAGGAGGATCGGGATCATCGAGTTAGCCCGTTTGGGTCGGTTTTCGGGTTCGAGTCGTTTGATTCGTCCAACTCGGAGAACGTGTCGCCTGAGAGGAGTGTGTTACAAGGGGAGGGCAGGGCGCAGTTTGAGCAGAATGTGGATGGGAATTTTTCATTGATTGAGAAGTGGTTGTTTGATGAAGGAATGAAGTTTGATAATGATGATGATCTGTTGATCTAGTTGAGCAAGAGTTCAAATTTGTTGATATCGAGAGTTTAATTGGTTCGATCTCTGCTTATTTGGCCTTTCCTAGCTAATTGAATTGATCAGAGGCTAAGTTTCTTTTAGTTGTGTTGAAGAAGCGATTCTAATTGTTTAATTTATTCTTTGAAATTGTGTATTCTTTCTGTTAAAGCTCCGTTGTGGACAAACAATGGAGTTGTTGATTTGGTCTGTCATATGGGCCATTTCCTTTAAAAAAACTCATATTAGGTTATGGGATTAATGTAAAACCCATATGTACTCTTGTTAATGGACGATAATAAAAGCCACGTTTCCTTTTTCTCCCCCTTAGCTCTTTCCAATCCCTTCAATTGAAAATAAGTGATGTTTTAAGGCTTGAATTTTAATAAACTTTATATGTCATTTTTAAACAGTCTAGGTATTTAATTGGGAATGAGATGTGAGTAGACCTACCATGATTTAGGTTAGTTAAAATCATGAACCGAAACCGAATCGTGAATCTCGGTTAACCGTAGTTCGGTTAACCAATTTTTCGGTTTGGTTTTCTCGGTTAACCGATAACCGTTTATGTAATTTTACCATAAATAATTAAGACTAAAATAATAAAATTTGAATAATTTAAGTGATCAACCAAGACTTTTATTTTAAATATGTACTTATATCATATTTTTTTGGTTGTTGTAAACAAATATCGAGAGTATATACTATATGATGTGTATTAATTTTTATGCTATCAAATTTAATAAACGACTTCTATTAATGAGAAGTGGAAAAGTAGTGTGTAAATTGTTAAAATTGAAGATGGAAAGATCAAACTAGATTAACACCTTTAAGATCATAGAGTTTAACCACTAAATAAATCAAAGATAACTAATATTTGAAAAAAAATATTATTATAATTTCAGTTAACCTTTATATGTAAAGTCATGAACCGGAACCGAACCGATAAACCAAAAAAAAATTCGGTTCGGTTAACTAAACCGAAATTTCAAAAAAAGTCGGTTTGGTTAACTAAGAAAATAATCGTTTTCTCGGTATTTCGGTTCGGTTTTCCGATTTCGGTTTTTTATGGACACCCCGAAGTAGACCTGTCAGTCGGGTCGGGTCGGGCGGGTTTGGGTTCGGTCATTTCGGGTTCGGGTTAATTAAATCGGGTTCAATTTCGTTATGGGCCACGATTCAATCGGATCGGATTGTAACGGATTTTCGGGCGGATCGATTTGACCAACAAGTCTAAAAATTTACTTAAATTTCATGTCAAAAGCTAAAACATCAATTATTTCTTATCGGAGGGAGTATATATATTTTGAAACTATATATGTGTTCATTGAACCACTAGAGACTGCAAGGTTTAATTGCGGCTCAATAAACAAAGTTAATGAACTCTTGCCAGGCCTTACTAGTTTAGTTGGAAGATGATCGCATTCGTAACCATTAGGCCACAAGTTAGAATCAATGATTTTCATTGTAATATCATACCAAAAAAACAAATCAAAATCCAGCATACTGACCAATTGATGATAGGTTTTAATTTTAGAAGAGATTTGCACATAAAAAAGTAAGCATAATTCGACAAAAAGGAACTGTCAAAGTTCCTTTGTACAAAATACAAGCATATGTTATTGGCTGTTTGGTTTATAGAGTACGGTGATAGCATTTTGATGTACTATAAGAAAATGTATGCTTAAGATTAATAATTTCGTGCATTATAGAGTATGAGTTTTTTAGACACGGCTAAATGCTTTTGAAAACCAACCTAGCCTATTAAACCATAATCTATTTTTTTTTTTACCAATATTCTTTGGAAAGTAAATAGTTGCAACCCCAAACCCAAAATCGATCAAAATCGTCCACGTGCCGCCCAAATAAAGTGAGTGAGCGATTGAGAGTTCCTCTATTCGCCCGCATTCTCATTGAAGTTGATGCAGTCCATGCTAATAAGAACTCTATTTGGCATTCGAACATCTAGTCAATCGGTTAAGCCTTTGAGAATGATACTTAAAAGTTATCTGTTCAACTCTCGTGAGCAAGTGCCTTTCAAAAAAAAAATCCATTTGAATTTCAACCAAAAAAAAAAACAGAACTCCATTTGCATTACATGGACCCGAACAACATCTCAATAGCATGTTCTCTTTGATTGGAAACCTTGGGCGTGTACTTCTTGCAACGTCTTTGGACACCGAAAGGGTAATTATTCAAAAGAAAAGGCCTTGACTGTTCTATTTGCCCGCAGACCAATTAGGCGGTGGATTGAGAAAGTGCTCACTCATGCTCACCGACAGGGTAATGTGCTCTATCTTGCATACATGTTTATTTTACATTTGTTTTTACAGCTCGTTCTTAATGTTGTATATTGCTTTCATATCTTCATATTAATGCACTTTTATTCTTTTCAAGGGTTTGAACGGCTGGTTGCTGAGGAACAAGTGAACAATGTATCGAGGCAATCATTGTCAACCGCAAAGATGATAGAGCTGTGGATCAAAGCTGCTAAGGGGCATAAAGATCGGAAGATATTTGCATTAGCTGAGCACGGGATAGCCCTCCTTCGCAACGACAAGGTTGATGCATGCTTTTCTTCTCATTCCTCGAACATTTTCCACCCACAACCATCTACCAAGCCACTCAAGGACGAAATGAAGGAATTGCAGGACCAAATGAAGGCTCTTCAAGCTCGGAACCAAGAAATTCAAAGCCAAAACAAGGATTTGAAAGACATGCTTGAAAAGTTGATGGAACACATTGCTAGCAATTCTCTCTCTCTCTCTCTCTCTCTCTCTCTCTCTCTCTCTCTATCTATCTATCTATCTATCTATCTATCTATCTATCTATCTATCTATCTATCTATCTATCTATCTATCTATCTATCTATATAGTAATTTAAGGTTCTTTACTGTTGGTGGTCATTTGGGAGCACTTGTTAGTTGTTAGCGATGTCATTTTTGATTTTTGAAATTGATGTAAAGTTTTGGATTGTTGTATTGTTGTTGGTTTTTTTTCTAAACAATTCGGTACTTCTAAACAGGTTGATCTAGCTAAAATGGTAGGTGCAGGTTTAGCTAGATGGTAGGTGCATGTTTTTGCTTTGAACAATTGTGTATTTGGCCATTGCCACATATGATATGGTTTGATGATCAAATAATTTTTGTATAATGTGATGCGTATGGTATATATTTAATATTACAAATGTTAGGTGCGGGTTAATATTGCAATTAAATAGGTGGATTATACTGGTTTTTATAACCACAAAATTTGACACAAAAATATTTTCGAGGCTAAGTTTGAGACAAAAAGGCCACAAACTTTGGCTATTAAATCTACTCAACCAATTCGAAGCCAATTTTCATCCTAAAGGGCCACGACATTGGCTATTAAATGAATCTACCAATTCATAGTCAAATTTCATGCTAAAGGGCTAAAGGCCACAACTTTATCCATCAAATGTATACGAGGAAAACTTTGATACTAAATGATCGACCACGACATGTGGATGATGAACAACATTTATTTCTCCTGAATTTAGCCAGAAAACTACATCGACACTAACTTTCTAGTTAAATAGACTCAAACTTAGCAACGAAGTGACTTTGTCTAGACCTTGTATTAGCAGAACGTGATTTTTGTACACAATCTTATAGTTAAATACGCACGACTCAAATTTTTGTGGCTAGTTTTGAAGGTAATATTTAGCCACGAGTGTTTTAACAACAAACTTTTCGTCCTGGGAACATTTGTGGTTGTCTTTGTGGCGAACCCGTTTTCCTTGCTAACTTTGTGGCTTATCGCGTGCCAACGGTTCTGCCGTTCTGGTTATAGATGCGTTTTCCAGAAGTGTAACTCTAGCACACTGTCCTACATGATCGATAACAACTTAGTATGCAAAATAAATATATATATATATATATTACCTGTTACTTTGCTAGCAAGAACACAAACATGAATCACAATACTAAAAATATAGTATATAAAACGAAAGGATATATACAAATACAATGAATACACCACGCTGAACCTTGGCTACATATATTAAGTGGAATTTGCACAAGAATAGATTTGGCCGTGTATTAATTGGCTACTACTCCATTTCTGGCATTACAATAGGTTAAGCGAGATGTCACTTTCTTTGGCATTTGATCACTTCTGTACTTGAGTTGGTGAAAAAAAATGGCCTACATGGTACCCTATGTATCACTCGTCATCTACCTTGAGCCATGCACAATTATCATACTTTGTACGAATTCACTCATCCAATAAATGACAAACGAGGATCAATTTCTCGGTGCATTAGATGTCAAATCTTGAGTGGTTCACAAATTCGATCGACGTATTTTTTATGAATTATTAAAACTCACAGATTTTGGTAAGAAATTTTTTAACTTAAAATGTGAAACTATAGTCTGATATTCCAACAAGGATGATGCATTGATAATAGGAGAGGTATATAGTCCTAATATACTAGACAATTCCAACTTTAGATATAATGATTTATATTCCAATAAATTAAATTGGCATGCATAAGCTAATGACTCAAAGGTCAATTTCTTACACATTCCATCAATCTATATAACTTGATCACCTAACTCGAGCGAGAATTATAGGGCTAAGTTATGATGAAAGTGAAAATGAAATCTAGTATTGTATAATATAAGATCACAAGATGCCCTTGAACTTGTGTTGCATATTGAATTCCACATGACTTGGGCATGGAAAAATAACTTTTTTTTTTATCTGGCCATGGAAAGCCATGAATTAAGACCATGTATAGTGATTTCAATTTGCTGGAATTTCTTATCTGGCTGATCTTAAATGCACTCCATGTGAGCACTTCTCACTCTTCTTTACTCTCTTCTTAATTCATCAAAATTCATTGAATTCCTGTTCTTTTCTTTTTCAACTTTTTGCTGCAACTGATAAGTTACAAGTAAGTTTAATACTGACCACTCATGTAAAATTCATAGGACCTGTAAAGGTAGAATCAATAATGCTTTTCATGGATAATATATTGATCGATACTGCACAATTCAATTCAATTCAATAGGTGAGCTGGGCTGTAAAAGGGGTAAAATCCCATTTTATAGTAACCTTTCATTTTTTTGGATAGAATATCCTTTTTTATTTGCTTCATTCTTAACTCTTTTATTAAGTTGCTGCTATCAAAATAAAATAAAGTCTTAGAGATCAAATTATAGCAAAACTGGAAAATTAATTATAAACCCAAATGCAACCACAATTTATAAACCAAACATAATTTTGGGCAAAATATTGGTTCTACAGCTTCTACCAAAAAAAAAATATTAGTTCTATAACTAATTTGTGACTTTCACATTCAAAAAGTAACATATTCACTTAGTTCATGAGACCTTATAATGAAAATTACCATACTTCTAAATAAAAATAATTTAAATTTTGAAGTCTAAAATAAAATCCAATCAAAACGTTTGGATAAAAATGGAAAAGTTATGCTTCTGCTAAGTGATCATCTCAAATTGAGGTTTATGGCGTAGAATATTTATGGGTCGAAAGATAGGTAGACGGATTTAGCACATAAATTAAGTAGGATTCTATCCTTAACTAACTAATTAGACTTTGATTTATTAAATTTTCGATGTAGAAAACATTTCTACACACTTTCTTAGTATAAATAGGTTAGTGAGTTGACACTTAAACAAAAGTAAGTTAATGGGCCTAGGATAAGTAGATATTTTGATGGAGCAAAAGTAGCGGCACATGGACGACTGATGCGATGCGACGACATAATTACAGACGACCGTTAAATTCCATTCTACAACTCATTGTCAATAAAAAAAATAATTAAAAAATTATATATTAGACTTTGAATTATTAAATTTCTTATACACTCTCTCATGTAGATGAAATAATTTGTAATTAAATATTTTACAAGATAATCCCACCCAAGCATTAAATCTTTAGTGTATGATGATTGATGGTCGACTTAGATAATATCACAATAGGTTTTTAAAGGTCTAAATAAATTTAAGATATTTTGGGTTGATTATGTCAAAATAATCCATTTCAGGTTTTGTTCTTTCCGGTTCAAAATACTGTATACACCCACGTTCTATATGTTTGTATAATTAATAACAGTCTGAGGCCCATTATTAATTGCGAATAAGATTAAATTGATGAATTGACAAATCTTTCTGAATAATGAGACATAGATTTAGGCTTCTTTTCATGGCAGATCGTATGTCTTGGCTAGTTGTCTTCAATTTAACAAGCTCAGTGGAGAAAAATCACAGCTACTTTCTTAAACATGGATACATATAGAGAGGACTAGGTTTTTCCCTTTAAAGATTATCTATATATGTTACAACGTTTCGACTATTTTTATATTAAAATTATAATAACGGGTAATCCTAAGAAATAAATTAAAATCAAAAATAATTTTTATTATATATGCAAAACTCGGGATTCTTATTAATGTGTGTCCATAAATCCGTACACGTTAAGAAGATCCATATCTAAAATTAAAGTTCGATCATGGATACACAAAAGCCAACTCAAACAGTGTTCATGTTATAAGATGATTGCACAACAGTATTCGATCACCATCTTCACGACGTACGTCCAGCTTTTTTCTATTAAATATATATTAAGGTGACCAAATTAATCAACAATTCATAAATGTTAGATCTTGAATCACAATTTTTCTTTCTTGTTTACATATGTGGGACCATCATATTAATTCTCCATTATATCAATCAACTATGGTGTGTGTGACTCAAAATTCCAATCACCTAAGAGAAGAATTTAGGCACACCAAATCTATATATGCTTTAGGGCACGATTAGTAACCCAAAATTAAAATAACTCAATTTTGAACATATTTAATTATCGTAATTAATGTATTAGATTTATATATATATATAACTACCAAAGTCTAATGATGATTGAGCCCGCTAATTATAAACTCGATTCTAAATGATCGATCTTCACAGTTTGCTTTACGTCTTTGGCGATTCATGGAGAGAATAAAATCATTTTTCTAACTCTGCACCAGGAATCGTACAGAGATTGATATTTGTTGTTCATTTTGATGGAGCCCTAATTTGTATTCTGGGTGAACAGATGCATCAATTAAATCGATGACCACTTGCCAGCTTTTGATGTATAGTGTGTAGGAATAATAAGTTAAAAATCAACTGTGTTTGCCAGACAAGAGTTTGATAACGACAAAATCATGTCGTCGTCGTATAGACCAGACATTAATTAATGTTAGTTATAGGTAGCAATTAGACGGATAGATGAAGTTGATTATATAGTTCAAGTCAATGCAATTTTAGGTCGTACGTTCTCTGCTACATATAGCATGGTTAGTATCGTGTGACAGATAAAAGCTAAAAAATAAGTTTGGAACCTTAAGCTTTTTCATATTTCTAGATTTTTAGCTTTATATGTTCTGTTATATCTTTTTCTTGGAAATGTTAAATGTATATGTTAATATAATTTTCTATGTTTATTTAGTTTATTACATGCACTTTAGACCATTCCATTCGCAGGTTTTAAGTTGAATCGGAAGCCCTTCTTGGTGGAGTGATGAGGTATATATAAGAGACATCGAGGCTTATGACATTCGACTTCGTCTTGGGCTCATTTTATCCATGCTGGTTTAGAGGCAACTCAACACTTGGGCCCATAATGGTGACTGAAGCCCACTTCTTCTCACATAATGAGCTGGATAATTACAAATGGTGTGCCCATACAGTTGAAAAATCAACTTTGACCTCCGCCAACTGCTCACTCCAGCAAAACATAACACTTCATTATTGCCTCTTGAGTAATTTCGCATTTAGCCTTGTTCTGTCTAGCTTTGTGGAGATTTTTGAAAGTTTTTACAATTTGAAGCCTACATAAATAGATGTTAGGTAAAATAAGATTTTTTAGGAGGGGATACCGAGTTCTTCAAGGTTGAGGTCAGTTTATATCAAGAATCAGCCTTAAGTACCTTCCTTTTTACACTAGTGATGGACGTTTTGACGCGGGAGATTCAAGGGGAGATCCCATAGTGCATGTTATTTGCAGATGATATAGTGTTGGTGGATGAGTCCAGAGCTGGAGTCAACATCATGCTTGAAACTTGGAGGGAGAAGCTGGAGACTAAGAGTTTCGAACTGAGCAGATCCAAGACAAAGATTGTGGAGTACGAGTTCAGGTTCGGGCAAGGTGAAAACCACAATGAGGAAGTGATTTTAGGAGCGGACTTTGTAACAAGGAAGGAGAGTTTCAGGTATTTGGGGTTAGTGTTACAGAGTGATGGAGGCATAGAGGAGGACATCACGTATCGAATACAGAGAGGTTGGAAAAAGTGGCGGGTGGCGCCTGGAGTTTTGTGTGATAAGAAGGTACCACTGAAGATAAAAGGAAAGTTCTACATAACAATGATCATACCAGCCATCCTCTACGGGGCAGAGTGTTGGCCCACCACGAAAGCACAAGAACATAGGTTAATGGTAGCAGAGATGAGAATTCTAAGGTGGATGAGCGAACACACGCTACTAGACAAAATCAGAAACAAAGTGATTAGAAGCAGAGTGTGAGTAGCCAATATAGGAGATAAGCTGCGAGAATCCAGATTGTACTGGTTTGGACATGTTCAGAGGCGGGCCTCGAGGAGCCAGTTCATAGGTGCAAGAGCATGGTCTTAGGAGACGTACGTAGAGGGAGGGGACGTTTGAAAAAATGTTGGAAGGATAGTATAAGGCAGGATGTCTGCGAGTTGGGAATTTCGACAGATGTTGTAGTGTGCAGGGATAGTAGGAGGGAGAAGATTCGAGTAACAGATAACTTGGCACCTAACAAACCAGTCCACGGGGGCCTTGAGGCTTCAGCATTTTTTTTTGGATCTATGTTTTTGTTTCATTTTTTGCGTTACGGTTTTGTTTTTGCCTCGTCTGTGCCCTTTGCTTTCCTAGTTTTCTACCTGTGTTTTTGTGGTCTCGTTGGGTCTTTTGGTCGCTCCCCCTTCACGTTAAGTTAGGGGTGCTCCATCTTAACCCCCCAGATTTCCCGTAAGGGAAGTTGCACTTGGTAAATATTATTGTTGTTGTTGAAATCAAAAAATGAAAACCTTAGAATAGGTAAGTTTTAAAAGGTTTGTAAATTTTAACAAATCATTTTTCGTCAATTAATTTAAATTAATTCATTTATGATAATTTAAAGCTAAATTCAATCCAAAAACCTTATAATGGGTGAACATTGAATTAAGTTTTGGAAGGTTTCAAATAAGAAAACTCTATAACTATAAAAAAAACCTTCACCTACCAAAAAACCTCCTAAAAAACCCCACCTCTTCAAAAACCTTGTTTTACCAGATAGAGCCTTAATCGTTGTTGGGTTCGACCAAAGAGTAAGAGAAAGTTTCATGCTTCTTACTTGAGCTATATAGAAGTGTTAAAGTATGTGAGACGGTAGATTGTGAGTCATACACTTGTAAGCCTGGTACACAGGCCCAACGTGATTCCATCCTAAAACTAATTGACAATATGAAGAGTAAGTCACCAACATTATACATTAGGCTTTTTTTCACTAAACTTCAATATTAATGCATGATGTTAGAAATAGTGGATAGAAGATTCAAAATCATTAGATTTTAATCAACAAGATCGACTCACATGCCTAAATAGAAATAGAGCCTTCGAGTGTTTTCCTGCACCTTATGCAACGACACCGTCATCGTCAACGCTCGTCCCCGAGCCATGACGAACTAGAAAAATCACCAAAAAAGGCAGCCTTCCCAGGAAGGTCCATCAACATCACTCTTAGTAGCTCTACCAAAGGATTCAGGGAGAAGTAGAGTGGCCCTATTTGGATTGAAGTTATTGCTCCTAGCGAGAAGAAGGTTCTAGACTCGAACCTTGAGGAAGACGATAGTAATTCTCGAGCAAAAGATGTAGCAAACCCAATCCAATGGGAGCGTCCTAGTTAGAAAGATTTTTAGATTTCCACAACGTTTCCAAGCCTTTGGGACCATCTATCTGGTTCGTGCATCGATATTCAACCTCAAGGTGTTGTAAATTTTCTTAATATTGGGTCTTTTGATGGTGGTATGGGAAACAAAGCTCGCACTTTTAGTAATGTTGTTGCAGGAAATAGACAGATCCTGAATGGTGTTAAGCAGAAGAAGTGTGAATATATTAGCCTGTTGTAAATACTAGCTAGAGGTTTTGTCAATACATTGACTCTAACAATTACCTTAGGTTTGTTAGAAAGCTAACTCTAGTTAGAATTGAGGCTAACCTTAATAGTTTAGGCTTTTTAGCTGAGTTTTGTATATAGCCAATAATTAGTGTTAGCTTGTAAGAACTCAATACAGAGCATTTCATTCCTTACGATCTTGCTACCTATTCTATGGATTCTCCCTAATTCTTCTCTTGATTGCTTCCGCTTTATCATCTTCACATGGTAACAGAGCATATTCATGCTCGGTCTTGTGGTTTCTTCTCTTTACTTTGATAACCGATTGCTTTCTTGATCGTTATTACCTTCTAACTACGATTGATCATAATTAGGTCAAATGCAGTCGAATTTCTGGAGAGATGACGGGAAATTTGGCTCTGAGTAATGCTTCTATTGATTCCGATGTGAACAATTCGCATGTTTCGAATGAAGGCTATGATCTGTTGTATCTTGCCAACTCAGATTATCTACGCACACAACTGATTTCTATTCAATTCAATGGATCGAACTTCTTGAACTGGAGTCGTGCAGTAAACATTCAAGCAGGATTCATCAATGGAAGATGTGTTTGACCATCTAAGGAGTCGGAAGATTATGTTCGATGGATTAGAGGATCGAAGATGTTCAAGCTCTACAAAAAACTAAATTACTAAAGACAAGCGCAGAAAAAAGGAACAAGACGATTTTTAGAAATATATATCTACCCAAATCAAAATTTTTGAAGATGAACTAATCAACATCCTAAACCGCAGCACATTACAACCTGACTCAACCCTAGTTCAAAAGCAGAAACAATTAATACAAAACAAAAACTTTCTGATGGGTTTTGGAAAAAAAAACATACTAGAGTCAACAAGCAAAAAATAAACATATTAGGCTAAATGATTTCGAGGAAAGAAAGAAGAAAAAGAAATATAGCTCGATACTGACCCTCTCAGGTCGGTACTGAGGCATGCCGTGAGCAAAAATGAAGAAAAAAGGGTAGATAAAGAAAAAGAAAAGAAAAGGAAGGAATAAAAGGAAGATGTGCAGAGTTCAAAAGTTTAATACCAAGAGTTTCTTTATATTTTTATGAGGCTTTCTAGGATTTAATGGGTGAGTGAAGAAAAAGTAAAATAAAGAAAAGAGAGTTTGATATATTGTTTTTGAGAGTTTTGGATGTGTTAGTTTTTAGAAGTCTTTGATTCCCGGATATTATTAACACCACGAAGCTGGAGAGTGTAAATCACATCGGCACAGAATCAGAGCGCATCGATACCTTAATCGAGATGCTCGATACCGAGCCACAAGAGGTCGTTACCGATGGGAACATAGAAGCTTTTGGGTCGATATTGACCCAACCAGACTCGGTAACGACCCAGTCATGTACGTTTTCTCAACCTGAACTCATTTCTTTTAATTCAATTCTTAATTTCATCATCTCTTACTTCTACTTCTTTTCACTCAATTAATGCTATTAGAGGGTCAAAAGCCCCTTGGTTTGCAGATTTTGCTTACTACATTGTAGGAGGCGTAATTCCCGAGGGACTAACCCCGTAAAAGAAAATGAAGTTTCTCCATGATGTTAAACAATACTATTGGGATGATCCTTACTTGTTCAAGCAAGGAAGTGATCACCTCTTTAGGCGTTGTATCCCAGAAGAAGAGATAGAGAGTGTGATCCGTCAATGTCACACACTTCCTACTGGTGGCCATGCGAAAGGATTCAAAACCACGACGAAGATTCTTCAAAGTGGTCTCTATTGGCCAATTATTTTCTGGGACATACAAGATTTTGTGACAGCATGTGATGAATGCCAACGCTCTGGCAACATCACTTGGAGACATGAGAACCCGCTAACAGGGATACTAGAGGTTGAATTATTCGACGTGTGGGGCATAGACTTCTGGGATCTTTCCCTTCATCGAGCCCCTACAAGTATATCCTGGTAGCGGTTGATTATGTCTTTAAGTGGGTGGAGGCCGTTGCTACAAGGACCAATGATGCTAAAACCATGGCTAAATTTATTAAGACTAACATTTTTCCCAAGTTAGGCATACCAAGAGTCCTCATTAGTGATGGATGATCACATTTCATAGAGCGGAGTTTTGAAGCACTTTTGGCTAAGTATGGGGTATCACATCGGGTGGCAACACAATATCATCCCCAAACTAGTGGCAAGTAGAAGTTTCAAACAGGAAAATCAAGAGCATACTAGAAAAGACGGTTTCCCACTCAAGGAAGGATTGGTCATCTAAACTGGATGAAGCTATATGGGCTTACAGGACGACGTACAAGACACCCCTACGCCCACTCCCTACAATCTAGTGTATGGAAAGGCATGCCATTTGCCCGTCGAGATGGAGCACAAGGCACTATGGGCTCTCAAAGATCTCAATATGAACCTCGACGCGGCAGAAGCAAAAAGATTCATGGATTTGCAAGCACTAGAGGAGTTAAGGCTAAAAGCATACGAAAATGCCGAGATCTATAAGGAGCGTAACAAACAGTGACATGATCAAAAATTGGTGCCCAAAACTTATGAAGTTGGTGACAAGGTACTTTTCTTCAACTCTAGACTCTGCTTATTTCCAAGGAAGCTAAGGACGAGATGGAGTGGGCCATTTGTGGTTTACCACATCTATCCTCATGGAGCAGTGGAGCTAGTTGATAACAATGGTGCCATCTTCAAAGTCTATGGACACAACTTGAAGAAGTTCTATGAGCAACCCGACTCGGAAGAAGAGATTAGAGCCACTTTGGCTCTCACATCGTCGGATTAGCTAAGGTAAGTTCGTAGGGTTAACGACGTTAAAAATAGCGCTTACGGGAGGCAACCCGATTTAGTTTAGTTTCTTTTTTCTTTTTTTATAGTTCTTTTTCTTATCTTTCTTTTGAGTTTTTAGTAGAATAGAAGTTTGCGGGATAGGATATTTTTGGGCTAACATGTCACATAAGTGGAGCACGATAATGACACTGGAAAAGAGTCGCGCCAGGCTCGGTACCGAGCTGTGAGGATCGGTACCGACCTGCGACAAAACCCAAAATCGAGACGCGCGGCAGGTAAGTACTCTTAACCTAAAAAATCCTCTTTCCCTAACCTCTCTTTTCCAAGCCGCCTTTGCCTAAACCCTTCAAAACACTCTCAAGCCACAAATCTCACATCAATCCTCACCAATCTCCCAAGATCTAGCCAATCTCACCTGAATTCCACGCACCACATTGCTTTCAATCCATTCACCCTCAAAACTCGCACCCCTTTTGAATTCGAGTAACACCTCGTTTGTTCGTTACCGAAGCTTCACGCCCTAGTTACTCTTGCAATTCAATTTTCGGTTCTTCAATTTCACAAGACTACGATATGATTTCTTAAACCCTTCTCGTTTCTTGAAAATTCATGTGAAATTGGGTAGTTTTCATATCTAGATCTATGTGTGGATTCGAGATTGCGTGTGTTTATTGCATCGTTCCTCTTTGCCTTTGTATTGGTGCTTAATCTTGAATGATTTTCGGTTTCCTCAACCTTGATTTGCAAAGAATTTCGACTATAGAAAAGCATGAAGTAACTTGGTCTAGTTTCTCAAACATAGTATTTTCGAGATGTTTGGATCTTCTCCAAGTAAATTTGTTTCCTAACGTTGGAATATCGCAAACGTCACAGTCATTTTTAAATTTAATGAGTCGATCAAACCTGGAATGGTTTGGGCTTGCGCCCCCTTGTTTTTCATCGGGGTGTTGGATTTCATTGAGGTCTCCCATAATGATGCATGGAAGGTTACAATTCTGGATAAACTCTTTGAGCTTCGTCCAAAACTGGTCTTTTTCTTGTGCCCTTGGCGGAGCATAAGCGAAAATAATGATCAATTCATTATTAGTTTCCAGGTTCGTATACTTGAAGCCAATGAAGCGTTCGTCTTTGTGGAGAGTTTGGATTCTTTCATTCGAGAGTTGGGCCCCCTTCCAGAGGACACAGATCCCTCCAGCGAGTCCGATTGACGGGATAAACTCAATGGAGTCAAAACCAGCCTTTTGCCAAGATTTACATTCCAGCGGGGTTTGGGCTTTTGTTTCAACTAGCGATATTAGTTGGATATTTTCAAGGCGACATAAAGCGCTGACCTCGGTCCAGAAAGACCGTCGCTTCATGCCCCTACAATTCCACATACTTATCTTCATAATAAACCGTCTAAATTGTGGTTTTTGGCCATTAGGGGGTATGGAGGTTTCCATGATTTTGTTCTCAAACCTATCTTGTTGTGGCTTTTGGCCGTTAATTTTCTAGATATTTCCCATAGTGGCGAGTACCTCTTTTTGGAATGTTTTGCATTGTTAATCCCGGCTTTGAATTGCTTTTCTGTAGTTTTCGCGTAATCTATACACATTCTTGGTCGGATTTGGGACACGGTGTTCTCATTGTGGTTTATCACCGAGCAAGTAATATTGAGGAAATTATGATAAGTATGGCTACTTATACATTTCACACTAGTCTGGGTTTTTTCTGGAGCCTTTGCCATCCAACCTATAACCATAGGGGGATGGGTGGCATTTGCTAGGAAGCCATAAGTATTGCTGGTAAGCATGTTTTTTGGTTTACTGTTTAAGGTACAATTCTTTTGGTGGATCAAATGCAAAGGAGATCGAGTTTTTAGTCTAGTAAGGCTTGTATTGCCTGTTTGTTCCAGGATATTTTCGTTCGTGTCAGTCGTTGAACTGTAATCGTTGGTTGCATGCGCACCTTCCTGCAACAAGTGCAACACGAGATCAAAGATTGAGACCAAAAGAGGGAGACGACCAAGTCTGAAACCCAAGTTTCCATTGGGGACAATTGGATCAATACAAAGATTGAAACACTGCAATCTAAAACAAGTATCACAAGAATTGGAATTAGTCCTGGTGGGTACACCATTAAGTAAGGCGTGCACAGCAGTTTACACAATTGGCCATTTTGTAGCCAAGCAAGATACAGAGTTTCTTTAATAAAACTCCACAAACACAGCAATCGAAGCAAGTGGGTTCTCCACTCACTAAAAGGTTGTTAATCATTCTAATAGGTGGAACATAGCCATGGAAACCACATTTGTTAAGCAAAACAATATTGTTTAAGGGGTTCAAGAGGCGGTTGGCCATTTTCAAAGTTGCAAGGATAATGTAGCAGGAATAATGGTGACCATTCAGACCGACAAGCCACAAAAACGAGTAATCCAAACCACCACCACATTTACAAGAACAACAAACAACATTATAAGGAACCAACAAAGGCCCCGAATCTCGGATTGCAGTGCTAGGGTTGCTAGCTAGTATTTTAGGATTTAGGATCAATCTAACCGTAGACAAGCCACCGGATTTCAAGGTTCCAGCGTTATAGATAGGAGGAAGCAAAGTTATGGAAAGTAAAGCTAGAGACCAAACAACATGGGTTTGAGCGATACAGAAGAGGATAGAAGACACCTGGATATAGTGCACCAGTCTTATAGGCAACAACAACGAACTCAAGGGGGACATCAAGAAGCACCAAGTCCTCCCAGCAATGCTACTGCATGGGATGGTGAAACCCGCAACAGCCACGGTCACCAGAGGTTGGTGTCGGCGCCCGAGAGACGCCACACAACCCGGGGAAAAGACGCAGCGCCACCAAGCGCGACAGAACGACCCGCGATTAGAGATGTTGTGGCATTGGAAACGGCTAATTGCCCTTTGAATGAGGCGAATCGCCACTACAATGGCGAGTGGTGGTGCCCAGTAGGTGGCCGGAGACCAGCAATCGGAGTCCCCCATAAGACAACGATCCAATAGAGATGATCGATTGCCGCCGAAGACGGACACCGCAGGGGATCCCAAACGAAAAGATCCGGCCGGAGACAAGTTTTTTGTGCAATATAGATGGAGGAAGGCAACCTTAAGACGTTTTTGGTGAATTATGGTAAGAAAGCTTAATCGATTTTGGATTTCTCGGGCTATTGAGATGAGCAAAAGCCACACAACGAATAACCAAAAGATCCATTGCAATACAAATTGGGCTCGAATTAGCGAGGGTTTTTTGGGAGTTGAAGGGATCTTGAACTTCTCCTTCCTCAGGGGGTGATGGCTGGTCGGGTGACTCGGATCTGATGTCGGAAGCTGAGCGGCGTCCGCGAACTCCCGTGGCGGCGACCATGGCGCTGCTAGGGTTTGGAGACTTGTGCGGGGAAAGTTGGGAGCGCGTGGAGGCGCGTTCATTTTTTAGATGTAATGTTTTTTATATAATAAATATCACCTCCACTTTTTATGTCAATCAAAGGCTTCAACTTAATTTAATTTTCTCCATTTTTTTATTCCGTTTTTTTCCTTCTAAAAATTCATAAATGGAGTCTCCAATTAAATTATGCCCCTTTTCTTTATTTGTGAAAACTTCATTTAGAAGCCCATCTGCCCATGTTTTATAAAATCCAGCAACGAAAATGGATTTGGCAATTTTGGGATTTTGGAATTTTGGTTTGCTACCCGATTAAAAAACTCAGTGGTTTCAATGAAACAAAAATTTTACATCCCATTTGGATTCACATATTAATCTGTTAAAAAAATTCGGCAGAGTCTTCCCTTAAATTTGATCATTTTTAATGTTTGGAGATCCACTTGAACCTTAATTTCCGACATTAAAAGATCCGCTTGAATCTCGGATATGTCCATTAGGAAGAATTTCGAACCAAAAAAATCAAGGAGGATCCCCTTGAATCCTTTGCCCCCGATTTAAAAAGGTAAGAAAAACTCGAACAATTTAGCCATAAAAAATCAGGGAGGCTATTTGAATCCTTTGTCCCCGATCTAAAATAGCACGAGAAGTCGGAACAATTCAGACATAAAAAATCAGGGAGGATCCCCTTGAATCCTTTGTCCCCGATTTAAAATGATGAAACGGAAGAATATATGAACGGAATAAGTTGAACATCATTCCGTCTTCTACCTTTTTCTCTTCTCTTCTTTCTCTCTTTTCCTGCTCTCAGTCTCGTTTTTTTTTATGGTCTACTGGGTTTTTGTCTTGTGCAGACCGATAGAAGAACACGAAGGAGAAATTGGTTTTGTTTTTTTGTGATTTCTCTTGACTAGAGTACTTGTGTAGGATTGAAGACCAAAACCAGAACCCCGTTTCACACCCATAAATATAGTAATGATGGGCTTAATAACTACCCACTACTAGCAGCACTCTCCATTAACTTTTTTCTTTTTCTTTTTCTTTTTATTTTGTGATTTGTGTAGGTAGATGGGAGTTACACAATCTGACAACTTCCATATCCAAACCGTATTTATTTAATTTTCTTATTTTGCTTTAAATATTTATGGAAATCCATTTGGGCATGAGATCACGTAATGGGCTGATTAGCCATTGGGCTATTACTAGCCCATTAATATTTGTCCTTAAAATCAAATTAATAAAAGGTATCATAATTTTGTTATTCTAGATACCCATAGTTTAATTTAATATAAGGCTAATTATAAGGGATTAATATTTCATGAAAATTTACCCCTCAACAGTTACCCCTCGAACTTTGTGCGTGTGAAAATTTGAACGCGTTCAAAGTTCGTCATTTTTTTGATTTTCAAGACATAATCTTGAAGAGAATATATAATTTGACTTTTGATCCGAAGAAGATAGGAACATATAATATCGTTCCTTTTGAAATTTTATCACACGGGAACATGGTCCATGTGATTTTTTTTTTACCAATGAAGTGAGTGGTATGGGTATAAGAGATTTTGGAAAGTTTTTTTTTTTTGTTTGGCTTGGCTTTGAACTTGAAGTATCATGCCGATTTGGATATAGGACTTTGAGTCAATTTGGATATACGGGTTTTCTTGGTGAACAAGGTTTTTTTTTGAGAGTTTTGGAGCTTTGTGCTTCTAGGTTTGGAATTTCGGATTCCTTTAAAAAGGATGGATTTGTATCATGTACCCATACCAATTTACACCACGAAAATTTAGTGGCTTTCTTTTTTTTAATTTGGGGTTTTGAATGACCTTATACAAAAATGCTATAGGTCAACTAATTTTGTCCTTTTATCTAGAATGGGACATCAATGGTTTTGTTTTTGGTAATTTGAAGCTTTCGAGAGAAGAAAACTTGGTTTCTGGAGTTTTGAGGAGATTTGTTGATGTTTCCTTGGAAGGAATATTTTTTGTTGGTAAGATATGGATCAATCATCGCATTTGAGTTGGATGATTGAGGTCTGTTGAATTTAACTTGAAACTTTTGTTTTCTCTTCTTGAGAACACCTTTCGTAGGTGTATCTTTTCTTCTCCCTTTTTGTTAACTTGAATTTTTTTTAACACCTATTATGAATCGTATGATTAGGTGCTTCTCTTCGGACCACATTTGATTATCTCTTTGTGTAGTCGAGACAATGATCAAGCGACTACGAGAGATGGTAAATTATCATTTCTCATTTACTTCTTTTTGGAAAGAAGTTGTTTTGTTTGTTGTTGTGGCTGCGTCTAGCATTTTCATTAACTAGATTGCCTACGTACCCCCTTTGTAAGGGATCAAGCCGTTCGTAGTTCTTTGTGAACCAATTTGATTTTGTGGTTTTTTTTACATGCTTTAGTGGACGAGATCTAAACCCACCTTCTAGGAAGGGTAGTCTAGATTAGCCCAATTATGATGTGCATGCTTTGTTTTAACCTTTTTATGCGCATCACCGAGACAACTTGAACCCACCTTCTAGGAAGGGTTGCTCAAATTACTTCGACTATCATTTGCGCAAAGGTTTTTCAATTTTGATTTTTTTGAGGTTTGCGACTGAATCCGATATATTGAATTTGATATCGAACTTCCTACGTACCCTTGTTGGGATCAAGTCTTGACGTAGTTCCTGAATATCCATCTTCAGTTTTTTTTAATCCAACACTTTGAGGCTTTCGAGCTTAAAGACAAAGTGTTGATTTTTTTTTCTTTCTTTCCTTTTTTTTGCATAGACACGAATTTGATGACGATACCCCTTGTCAATTCGAAGATATTTTTTTTCTTAGGATGGGCATCGATCTCACTTCTCTAACTTAGGAGTTCATGTCATCTTCAAACTTGCGAACTAGAGCTTTTAATCTCTCGTTCTTGACCTTCCACTTTTTGTTGTTCTTGACTCGAATTGCCTTGTTCTTTGGTTTGCATGGTTTTTCGAGTCTTTCAAATACAGAAGGCTTCAATGCTTGACTTCCTGAAGTAATGGAAAGCCTTTCAAATACATTAGGCTTAGATGTTGAGCCTGTTGTGAGCCTTTGAAACACTGACACTCGAGGCATTGCTTCTTTGTCCTTTGAGATTGTGTTTAGCTCATTCAACTCCATTGTCATTGACTCTTTGACACTCGCAGTTAGAACTCCTCCTTCTTGAGAAATTTGTAAGTTCTTGGCAAGAATCTCGTCAACATTTGATTGGTTTTCTTCACAAATGTTGATTGACGAGGTCGTGCAACATTGAGCGACCTCTGAATCATCACTTGATTAGTCATCCTTGAGAGATCCTCTAGGAGCTAACAATTCATATATTTGAAGAGATTCTTGGACTATGGGGAGGGCTTTGGAAATATCTACCACGGAAATGGTGTTTGACATAACTATTGGAGTCTTTGATGTTACCCCCTCAATTTCAATCTCTCCTCTTTCAATCATTTCCTCTATTACATCTTTGAAGACGTAACAATCCTTAATTGGATGACTTATGAGTCGATGGTAAGGAAAATAATTTGGATCATCCTTCTTGTCAACCTCATTTGGCCTTTTTGGCTTTGGAAGTGTCAAAATATTGGCGACCATCAACTCTTCAAATATCCCTTTGACATCATCATCGTCGAAAGTATACTTCTTTTATTTTCTTTCTTGAAGAGTTAGTCTTTTGGCAAATTCTTTGACTTTCCCTTTATCTTGAGCCTTGAAGCTACTCTTGGCTGAGGCTTTGTCATTAGGTTTGATGAAAGTCGCCATAGAGTCCTCTTGATTTTGTGACTCCTCCTCCTCCTCCTCATCTTCTTCATCAACTTTACTTGATCCAGGATAATTAAATCCTTGCTTTCGTCAAGCAAGTTGTTTTTCAACGTTGCATGCCTTAGACACCAAGTCACCAAAGGAATGAGGCTCGACGCTACCAACATGCACTGCTAGTGACTCGGCTAAAATCGTTGTTGCCAAGATCAAAGATAAATAACCCTAAACTACTAACTAGTATAGTAAGCAAGCAAGGGGTCGAACCCAAGAGAATCGGAATTCTGAACAATCAGCAGGTAACAAGACAGGGGTTTTTGGGATTTAAGCAGGCAAACAATATTTAGGGTTTAAATCAATGGAAGGAAAGCAGAGTTTATTCAACCAATTCCACCTTTTTTATCATTCGATCATTGATTCATCTACTTTTCTATTAATTCCCAGGTTAATTCCAATCCTTATAAAAGATTTCCGCTTGTCCACGGTCCAAGAAAAGAGTTGTTTCAAGGATAAATAAGATTGCACAGACAACAATCAAACCTAATCCAAACAGTAGATCTAAATCAATCAAACAAGTTGATCAGGCTTATCAAATCAAACACAGATCATATAAATAAAAACAAGAGTTTTGATATTAACCAAGGGATAGAAAAGTTACCAGAATCTCACAAATTCATAAAAAGGCTTCCTTGATCAAACAAACTCCAAAGGAAATTAGTTCTCCATAAGAGAGAAAATACTAAAATCTGAATAATTGAAAACTAGATATCAGAGAGAATATAAAACAAAGCTCCAAAACTAGGTCTTAATAGTCTCAAACTAAGCGTACGAAATAAAATAATATCGGAAATAAGATAAAATAGATAGATAGAAAGATCAGTCGCCGCCTCGGAATAATGCTAACGTGGACCTCCGCGGGCGCGGTGAACAACCTCCGCGATCGCGGACCTGATCGTGACAGAATTCCAGCGCTGTTTTCCGAAGATGTTTTGACCACCTTAGAGTTGGAATTTCGACTCGGAGTAAACATATGAATTGTAGCTCTTCGAGTTAACTTTCCAATGATACCAAATTCATCTTCATCCGATCACCGTAGCTCCAGGAATAAGCGTTACAAGAAAGTGGTGTCGAAACAACTCCAAATCAACACTTGTCTTCAAAACTCTTGCAATTCTCCAAATCGTGTCTTCGGTCTTCATATGACAATTATGCTCAAAACTAACCTAAAAACACTCAAATCATACCTAAAATAAAAGAGTTATATATGCTAAACTAGAGCATATCAAATTCCCCCATACTTAAACCTTGCTCGTCCTCGAGTAAGCTCAAAATAAATCTAACAAGAAATCTTTTCAAGGTTTATAGCATAGTACAAGGGAAGACAAACATCACTCACCTCACTAACCCGAACCCAAAATAGAGAAATAATGAGCAAAAACATGAAAGCTCAAATCACACACCTCACAAATACAGATATAACACTCAAACTCTAAAAAGTGTAGAGCAACCTAGGATCTACCCAACACCTAAAGTGTATTGTTGGCCAATGGATGCGGAGAGGCGCTTGAGAGCGAAGAATGAAGTGGATTGAACTTCCGTAGGACACGGAGAGGGGTAGAAAAGGAAGAATAAAAAACCTTAGAGGGAGTGGAGTGGATTGCAGAGAGCGAAGAATGAAGAAGGGCCCAAAAATGGCAATCAAGGGTTTTTATGTGAGACACGGAGAGGGGTAGAAAAGGAAGAATAAAAAACCTCGATAACCGTTGGCCAATGGATGCGGAGAGGCGCTTGAACTTCCGTAGCACGCTTGTGACACGCGTCACTTTCTTCCAAGGGAACTCACTTCTAGAATTTAAAATGCTTGGCCCATAACGCTTCGAATTCTAACACAAATTCCCGTTTCCCAAGTGACGTTTCATCTTCTCAGAGATACCAGTGTTCCCTTGCTCTTGATTAATTCACACACAAGTTCCCATGATCTTTTCAAAGGTCAGGTTGAGTGGAGTGGACAAGGGAACTCACTGTTGAGGAAAAATGTGAAAATATTCGCAAAACATATTTTATTTGATTTTTGAAATTGAGTTCAACCCTTTCTTTTTTACCCTTTTGATTAAAAGTCATACAAATACAAAGGATTTGGTTTGTTTTATGATTTGGGCTGCACCCGAGTTTTATGATTTGGTTTGTTTTACTTCCATTCCAAGATAAGGGTGGAAATTCCTCATCTTGGAAAATAAACGACTTATCTCCACGCAATGGGAAACTTGGGATTTCTTTTATCACTTCTTGAGTTTTCAATATAGGAGTGGTCAAAGTTAATGGTTTTGAAACCATGTCAACAAATGACATTGCTTTAGCGTTTGGCCGTGTCACTTGGTTCGTGCATGTTTGAGGTTTGGTCATTTGAGATGTCAACCTTGATAAACCTCTTGGTTTTAAACAAATCCGAGCACCTTGGCCAACTTCTTGAGCCTCTCGATCTTTGTGGGATCTTGAAGGTTTAATTGTTTTGACCTCTAAGACCTTTGGTTGAACCACCTCAAAAGAAGAGATTGTGTTGACTTGTTCAACTCCTTCAATATTGATAAGAATGGAACCTACGCAAATTTGTCTCGGAGTGTTGACTCGAGAAACGCTAGTTGACTTCTTTGGTGAGATGAGATCTCTAGCGATTAATATTTCATGAAAATTTACCCCTCAACACTCACACTCAAAATCTTTTTGTGAGTCTAGGAAACTCAAAGGGGAACCAGACAATTACAACTCGATAAAGGGATAAAGAGTTTGGCTCATGAGAAGCGTTTTTCTGGCTCTTGGCTTAAGGGTTGGTTTTTATGATCAACCATCATGGTGGCTTGTAATGAGGGTTAAAGGGAACTCTGGTTGATCATTTTGGACCGAAAGAAATAAGGTTCCAAATGTACGATAAAAGCTCTAGACTAGTAACATGGCAAAATGAAAGAAATTGTTCCTAGTGTTCCCTATCATGCAAATCAATATAAACTAGCCAAATATTGAGGGAATAACAAACGGGACTTGTTAAGTTTAGAGTTAACATCCGGAGACGCTGGTAGAGACGTTTGTCTAAAGCTTTAGTGAGAATATCCGAAATTTGCTCTTCAGTTCTACATTGTTCCATAAAGATGTTCCCATGTTCCACATTGTCACGTAGGAATTGGTGCCTAATGTCTATATGCTTAGTACGGGAATGATGCACAGGGCCAAAGGACATACCGTAATCCTGGAGTTGGTACTTAAGCCATAGAACCTGGGAACAGCATGAGGCGACAACCATATACTCCGCTTCTGCTGTGGAGAGTGCCACTGAGTTTTGCTTCTTTGATCCCCATGAGACTAAGCATGATCCTAGGAACTGGGCCATTCCAAAGGTGCTCTTTCGATCAACTAGGTGCTCAGCGAAGTCTGCATCTGAGTATGCAACTAGCTCAAGGGAGCTGTTCCTTGGATACCAAAGACACAAGTTGTCGTTCCCTTTGAGGTATCTGAAAATTCTTTTCACCTCTTTCAGGTATGATTCTTTAGGGTTAGCCTGAAAGTGTGCACATAGGCATACTGAAAACATGATGTCAGGTCTGCTAGCAGTTAGGTAGAGAAGAGATCCAATCATGCCTCGAAAGTTCCTTTGATCTACACTTATACCTTCCTCGTCTGCGTTGAGCCTTGAGTTTGGTGAGATGGGAGTGTCGATGGGCTTGGAGTGATCCATCCCATACTTCACTAGCATCTCTCTAATGTACTTTTGTTGATGGATCCTTGTTCCCTCCTTGGTTTGGGATATTTGAAGTCCCAAGAAGAACGTGAGTTCCTCAATGACACTCATTTCGAATTCACTACTTATCAAGTTCTTAAACTTTTCAACAAGAATCTCATTAGTAGCACCAAACACAATGTCATCAACATACACTTGAATAATTAAAATGACTTTTGATTCTTTCTTAATGAAGAGAGTTTTGTCTATGGAACCACGAAGGTATTCATGAGACAAGAGAAATTGAGCAAACATGTCGTACCATGCCCTGGGAGTTTGTTTCCCTCTCCAAGAAGTAAACGTGGTTTGGGAAGTGCTCATCCTCAGATCCTGGTGGTTGTGCCACGTAGACTTCTTCCTTGAGGTGCTCGTTTAGGAACGTCGTCCCATTTGATATAGCTTGAATCCTTTGTGGGCTGCGTAGGCTATGAGGAGACGAATCGCTTCAATTCTTGCAACTAGCTAGTGCGAAGGTCTCATCGTAGTCGATTCCCTCCTCTTGCCTGTAGCCTTGAGCAACTGGACGGGCTTTGTTCCTAGCTATAGCTCTAGTGTCGCCAAGCTTGTTCCTGAAGACCCATCGAGTTCCTATGATGTTCTTGTTTTTGGGCCTAGGAACCCGTTTCCACACCTTGTTCCTCTCGAATTGGTGGAGTTCCTCTTGCATGGCTTGAATCCAGTCTGGGTCCTTTAGAGCTTCCTTGATGCTCTTGGGTTCCACCATTGAGACAAAGGCATTGAAGGCACAAAAGTTGTTGAGGGAAGAACGAATCTGCACGCCTTTATCATAGGGAGTGATGATGTTGTCGATGGGGTGATCCCTCTTTTGGTGGTAGTTCCTGGTTCGAATGTGTGAGACGTCAACCTGTTCCCTTATCTCTTCTTCATCTGTAGCTTGGGCTTCTTCTTCTTCATGGGAAAAATTGTTCTCAACTTCTTCATTGAGGGTCTCTTCAGGATTTTCTTAAAGGTTCCCTCGTTGTTGCCCTTGAATACTAGACTCTGGTATGACTTCATTTCGGGGAACAAGAGAGTTTGATGCATCTTGAGGCTCTTCTGTTGAGGAGGGAACTTCAAAGGAATCTTGATCCGTGGAATTTCGATCTCCTTTGTTGTTCCCTTGTTGCGGGATGGTGTTCCCACTTGGATAGTCCTCATCTTGCTTTCTTGGCTCGTCATCATTGTCTTCCTCTTCTTGTCTGACCAGTTTGAACAGAGTTCCCTTTCCTTGGGACTCTGTTCCCACCTTTACAGATTGTTCATCGAAGATGACGTGAATGCTTTCCTCTATCTTCTTGGTCCTTTTGTTTTATACTCTGTACGCCTTGCTTTAGGAGGAGTATCCTAGGAAGATCCCTTTGTCAATCCTAGGATCAAACTTCCCAAGGTTGTCTTTTCCATTGTTGTGGTCAAAGTATTTGCACCCAAAAGTCCTAAGATGAGAGATGTTCGGCTTTCTTCCCTTGATCAACTCATATGATGTCTTCTTGATCATAGGACGAATCATTGCACGATTTAGAATGTATGTAGCTGTGGAGATAGCTTTGACCTAAAAGCTTTCGGGAACTCCACTCTAAAGCATCATGGTCCGTGCAATGTCTTCTAAAGTTCTATTTTTCCTTTCCACCACGCCTTTTTGTTGAGGAGTGCGAGGGGCCGATAAGTTATGAGATACACCATTGTCGTCACAGTACCTTAGGAACTCTTAGTTTTTTAACTCAATTCCATGATGAGATCTGAGGGCCTTGAGCTTGAGTCCCATGCTAACTTCCATCCTCTTGATTAGAGTCTCAAACTCTTTGAAGGTATCTGATTTTGATCTCAAGAAAAGAACTCATGTAAACCTTGAAAAATCATCAATTAAAACATACATGTGATGTTCGCATTTTTAGTATAGTTTTTGATAGGTTTTCTTTGTTTATTAGATTTAGTTTTGTTTAAGTTTAGGTTTAGTTTTGAGTATTTTTAGTTAGTTTTACATAAATCTTTGAAAAGAGTGGAATCTACGCTATTTTGTGTATTTTGTAGGTTTTAGCTAGAAAAGGAGCTTAATTTGGAGCATCACAGTGAAGGACGGGAGAGTGCAAGATTTAAGAAGTCAAAGCTTAAGAGTACAAGAGGAGGTGTTGAAGAAAACAAATCCCAGGATCGTTAACGAGGCTGTGAAGGGTCGTTAACGAGGCCATGAAGAGAAAGATTTCGAGTATTATTTTTATTATACACCGATCCTGAGCGGGAATTTATTTCCGTATCGGTTGAGTATCTTTTTAGAATCTTTATGGGTTATTAGAATATGTATTTTAGGGTTTAATATCTTTCTAGATTTTGTTTCTATCCTTTAGAAATTGTTTCTATCTTTTTAGGAAAGTTTTTATCTTTTAGCCTTTTTTAGTTTTTTAGGATTTTCTAGTATAAATACCCTTCTATCTAGCATAGAAAGGGGGGAGGGGGGCTGGATTGAGAGCTGGTTTTTGGAGAAGATTTGGAGGAAGGCCGAAAGAAAGAGAATCGGACCGGAAGTCGGTGATGAGGTTCGGTAGACGACGGTTTCCGAGGTTCGTTGATCGAGTTTGTGGTTCGGTGAAAGTTTTGTTTAGTTTTCTTCTGAATCTCTCTAAGACGATATTTTTGTTATTAATTTAAGTTTGATTTTTGTTTCAATGTTTATTTTTATTGAAGAATTTAGTTTCTTAATCATGAGTAGTGAGTAGTCTATTTTTCTAGGGTCGGGGTTAAGCCCGACATAGTTGAGCATGTTTGATGAATAAGATTGTGTGTTGAATGCCTTTTATCTTCTATTGAGATTGTTTGTTGTGCTTAATACCGAAACGGAAGTTGAGGTAATTTGAGTTTTAACTTGATTGAAAGGGAAAGTTAGTAACTTAGAAGGTTGATATTGTTTGCAAACGAAAGTTTCAAGCTTTAGATCCAAAACAAGCAATTGAGTAAGTTAGTTTATGAAAGTAGATTAATTTACTTGTTAAGTCAATGAAAGTTGATGACTCTATCTATTTAAAGGCATGATCTTATCTTCTTACGAATTCTTATGCTTGGCTATGTTGTGGTGTCCCTTATCCTAGATTTTTGTTTTTAATTGAATTATTTCTGGTAAATCTTCGTTGCTGAGTACTTGCCTCGGTACCGAGTATTAATTGGAATTTAATTAGGTCGTTAATTGATATTTTTGTGTTCGGTGGTTCGGTAACGATCCTGACAAGGTCGTTAACGAGGCATCTCGTGAGTGTTGTGTTTGATTTTATTTGATTTTTATTAGATTGATAGACAAACAACCTTGCTTCCTGTGGAACGATCCTGACTCCACTGTACTCAGCGGGGTCTTGACTTACAAGTTTATTTGTTGGCCGAGAATACACTATCAACAAATTGGCGCCGTTGCCGGGGAAGCAACGAGTTGTTAGTTTATCTTTGGGATCGGGAATAGCCCGATCCCGTTTTTGTTTTTAATTTTTGTTTTCTTTGTTTGTTTTCTCAGTGTATGCCGGTAGGACAAAGAAGGCTTTAGTTTGATAGCTCCAGTTATTACTCTGAACCCGAACGTTCCCTGCACCAACGACTCCGAGAAAACCGAGCCATGGCCACAGTTGAAGAGATGGCTCGAGAGTTAGAGATCCTCCGGACCCAGATGGAGGCACTGAAAGCCGAGAAGGACGGCGCAGACGCAAACAAGGCTCGACTGCAAGAAGAGATAAATGCCTATCCAAGGAATGCCAAGCAATACATGCATCCGGAACTGAGGGTGCCAGAATCTCCTATTGTGCTTCCTGCGATAGAGAAACCTTTTGAGATCAAGTCTCAATTTATATCCTTAATCAAACGGGCTTAGTTTGAAGGGAAACCTGCTGAGTGCCCTATGGAGCATATTAGAAATTTTCTTGATTTATGTGACACCATAGATGCTGAAGGTGTCTCGCTAGAATATGTTCTGTTAAAAGCTTTTCGATGGTCACTTACTGGAAAGGCCCTGAACTGGTTAGAGAGCCTACCTTCTAAGTCTATCAGGACTTGGAAAGCTTTGTATGATCAATTTCTTACAAAGTTTTTCCCTCCTACTAAGACAACGGAGTTAAGGAAACGCATCACCTCTTATCACCAGTTTCCTAATGAAACATTTGTTGAAACATGGGAAAGATTTAAAGAGATGCTTAGACAATGCCCTACTCATGGGCAACCTTTATATGTATTGCAAGAAATCTTTTTCCAGGGTATCAACGCGGAGACCAAGAACCGCATCAACACGCATACTGCGTGCGGTTTTATAGAGATGAACCCGACAGAGGCGTGGGAACTGTTGGACAAGCTGGCGAATTACGATGCTATGTACGGAACCCAGCAGGCTCCGCAAACTCAAAAACGTCTCTATGTGCCCAACAGAGATGAAGTTGACCCTGATGTTAAAAATCAATTCTTACAAGATGAGGTCAACTGTTTGAGGAAACAGGTAAGTTTTCTGAAATCCTCTCAATCATGTCAAGAATGTGGTTCTTCTGCGCATAGTACTTCTGCTTGCACTAACATTGAGCAGGTTAGAACCGCTGAGACAATAGCTGAGATGAATTACATGAGAGGACCCTACAGGAACCAGCCTAATTATAATGACAGGTCAAACAACTATCAACCCTGGGGCAATCAGAATACAAATCACAATTACGCAGGGCCCCAACAAGATAGACGACCTGCACCATATCGACCTCCAGGCCATCAGGAGACACCATCATGGGTTCAGGAGATTAAAGAGAGCATCAACGGAGTGAACAACAAGGTTGATGACGTCCAAGCCAAGCTGAACCGACAGGATAAAAGATGGGGAGAGCATCAACGGAGTGAGCAACTCTCGGGCCGTCCCGAGGAGAACCCTAGAGGCCAAATAGCAGCGGTACACCTCAGAAGCAGGAAGACACTACCAGAGAGAGTTCAAGCTGAAGAGAAGGAGGAAAAGGACCTCGCAAAACAGCTCGTTAACGAGCCAGCGAGAGCTAGTACCGAGCCTACAAGCTAGGATGACGAGGCTCCGAGGGCATTTAACGACCCTAACCCAGGTAAGTCTACTAATCCGAGCCCTCCTCTCAATCCCAGGGTAGTTAACGACCCTATCAGGGTCGGTAACGACCCGCCGAGGATATCCGTCGACCCCAATGTCGACCCGGTACTCTCACCTCTCGAGCCTAACTTGGTTCCGAGAATGGTGAAAACTCTTCCATTTCCAACTAAGAAATCTATGGACTCTACTGAGAGTAAGTTCAAGTGTTTCGTTAAAATTCTTCAGGGCATTAATATTTCCATCCCATTCGCTGAGGCCCTAAGCGAAATGCCGGCTTACACAAAATTCTTGAAAGATATTCTTAGCAGGAAAAGATCTATTACAGAGCTGCAGGATGAGGTCAGATCCATAGCTCTTCCAGAAAAGCTTGGAGATCCCGGGAGGTTTGCAATCACAATCGGCATAGGCAACCACAAGTTCAAAGCTTTATGCGATCTTGGTGCCAGTGCTAGTCTTGTTCCACTCTCAATATGGTCTAAAGCCAATATGGGACTACTAGAACCAGTAGACATGAATCTGTACATGGCAGATGGGTCAAGTGTCAAGGCCACAGGAGTAGTGGACGATTACCCTATTCAAGTCGGGAAATTCTTTATACCGAATGATTTTATTGTCCTTGATATGCCTGATGACCCTCATGTCCCCATAATTCTCGGAAGACCATTCCTAGCCACAGCAGGAGCAAGAGTTGATGTGCGAAAGGGACTCCTCACTTTTGATATAGGAGAGGAACGGGTGGAATTCAATTTAGATCAAAAAGCAAACGACCCAATTGGAGTGGCACAACTAGAGTTGACTCAACCCGAACTCGACACCACAGTCCCTACCGAGCCACATCTGCCGATCACTGATTCTCACGTGCACAAGTTCAACCAAGGCCCTACTACAGAGATTACGGAAAAGTCCAAACCACCTTGGCTTTCGGACTACACCAATAACCCAGGGATATCGAGCTTGCTGATAGAAGAAAAGGCCCTAATTTAGCAATTCAAGCACACAGAGGCAGTAAAGCTACAAGCGGGGTACCTCAAGACCCCAACACGGCCATACATGAACCACCATGAGACTAGCAAGAGAGCTCGTCGGGCTAACGACGTTAAACATAGCGCTTACAGGAGGCAACCCGCTTTTTAGAATAGGTTTAGTTTATTTTATTTTCTTTTTCTTTTTAGATTATTTCTTAGCTCTCTTTTATTTTTCCTTTTTAGTTTTAATTAGGATAGAAATAAGATCATTTGAGCTAACAAAGATTTCAGGAGAAAGGGGTCGAAAAATCACTCAGAAAGGCCACGGCGGCTCGTTAACGACCCACCCAGGGTCGTTAACGACCCGGTTCGGACGACCCGATTCGTTACAATACGGGGCAGGTAAGTAATTCTAACCTAGTTAACTTCTTTAACCCAGCCGCCGCCCCTTCTACCTTTACCCTTCCTATATAAACCCTTCTACCCCTCCCAAAATTCTATCACAATCCCTTCAAAATTCACTCTCAAACCCAAAACTCTCTCAATCCCTTTCCCTTCTCTCCCACCGAGTCGGAATTCCCACGCTAACGACCACCGGAGACGCCATCGTTACTGGAGTTCGAAGGCCACACACCGTCGACGCCGAGCTCGTTAACTACCCCAATTCCGACCCTTGTTCATTAAATTCTCGGTTCTCCGGTATGATTTCTAAACCCTTGCTTGAAATTGCATGATTGATTATCTATAAGGTTAAATTTCATATCTTGAATCATGATTTTTAGGGAGATCGATGAGCATGCTTAAATTCCGTTCTAAAAATTCTTGATTGTGCTTAGTTGTTCATGTTTTAGGAAAGATTATTCATGTTGATTAGCTATTGTAACCCTTTAGTTAGGAAAGCATGAATTTTTCTTGTTCTAGATCTAAAAGATTCGAACTTTGCATGTCAAAATTCCGAGTAATTCTTAGCATGTTCCGGATGGGTGATTGAGTAAGTATGGGGTGCTTTTACCCTAAGGGGGATTTGTGGAGAATAATAGAAGATTGCATGCTTGATTTATACTGATTAAAGGTAGAATTAATTTCGGAACATACTGGTTTTGCTCTCGGCGGCTCGTTAACGACCCTGCACTTCATCATCGATCAATCCGAGCCCAGAATCGTGAACAACCCAATTGGGTAGTTTATGAATAAATCCGAGGTTAATTTTGAGACCAAGTATGGGGTCTCGTACCTATTATTTTTGAATGGATCTTATCTTGGAAATTTTTGATTATTTTGTAGGATCCATGGCTAGTTCAAGCAGACCCGCTACCCGAGCCCAGAAGAAGAGGAGGAACCACAGGTCTCCATCTCCACCCCAAGTGGACGATGTGATTTTGAGCAGTCAAAGCCAAGTACGGCGCTACCGGGATTTTTTGGAGAAGGACCATTACACCCGATGGTTCTCGAAGTCTAGCGCCGTCTCTACGGGCATCTACACGGATGTAAAGGACGCCTTCATCATCCTTGGGGCCGCACACTTATTGAAGCAAGAGAGCTTGCCGCATTACCCGGCCCTCACATCCGAGTTCTTGGCCACTTTGGAGACCAATTTCTCGTCGAAGATCTCGGCGGGACGCATTCGGTTCCGGCTCGGTAACGAGGACCGTGATTTCACAATGGCAGAGTTCAATGCAATTTTGGAGCTACCAAACCCGACAAGGGACTATAGCTTGAAGGACTACCGAGTGACCCGCACTTGGAGCTACATCACCGGAGAGGTTCAATCCTCTACCGCGGCGCTATCCGAGGCGAACATCAACATGTACCTCTTTCCTCCGTAGCTAACGGTGTCCATGGGACCACAAAGATCCATGTGAATTAGTTCCAAGAGCCTTGTTGTGATGAGCAGCCTTTTTGGCTTGAAGGAACTTCTGGTTTGCTTGCCTCGAACACAAGCCTCACACAACTTAGCTCCCTCGATGTTGATTCTTGAAAGACCAATGACCAGGTCTTGCAGGTAGAGTTTCAGGATCTGATTAATGCTTGCGTGGCCTAGTCTTTTGTGCCAGAGTTCCGTTTCATCATGGGAGCTCGCAAGGCACAGTTTCCTTAGTGGCTCAAAGTCCGTATCCACCACATAGACATTGTTGGACCTCCTTCCTCTTAGAATGATTTTGTTAGTCTTTTTGTTGATGACCAGTCACTCCTTTGAATCAAAAGTGACAATGTTGTTCCCTTGATCACATATCTGAGATATGCTCAAGAGGTTGTACCCAAGGTCCTTCACCAAGTTGACATTGCTGATCTTGTTGCCAAAGGACACATGACCTCCTTCGGCTTTTGTGTGGAGTGAGGTGAGGTTGTCTTTGTTCCTAGTCATATGATTCGAACATCCACTATCAATGACCCATGTGTTGTTCCCCCTCACTGCCACCTACAAGGAGAGTTAGTTTTTGACGACCCAGGCAAAATCACTCTTGCCTGGTCCCTTACAAGGAAAGATAGTTTCAAATAAGACGCAATCAGCAATATTGATGTCACGAGGATTCCTAGAGTTATAGGCAAAGTTTCTATGTTTGTTCCCATGAGTGGGACCTCTAACAGATTTGTTGGCCTTTTGGTTTTGCCTGTTCCAATACACGTGGTTCCTCTGGGTTTGGGCTTTAGCTTTGGAACAACTTTCCTTGTAGTGCCCATGAGCACCACAGTTCTAGCAGGTCTTGTAGTATTCTCCTAGTTAGTACTTAGGGTGAGGTCTTTGTATCCTGTTCCTATCCATGGTTTCCTTCTTGTACATTCTAGATCCATTTTCCTTGGCTATTTGGACATACAGCTTATGTCTAGTGTTCCTTGTGTAATAATCTACTTCTCCATTCATTCCACTTTCCATGACACAGATTTTCTCCTCTAAGTGGGCATTCTTTTGTTTTTCGCACTGGAGTTCTAAGGCCCTACATTCATTTATTTCTTGTTCACTCAAAGGAGACTTTCCTTTCTTAGGGCACTCTGACTTATACCCTATCCTGTGTTTGGCAGGTACGAATTTTTTTTGGGAACAAGAGGCTTTAGGACTTTCATCTTTCTCACTCAGTTTTTGTAGAAAGGCATTCTTATCACTTTCTAGGGTCTTAATCTCATCCTCAAGATCTACAATGTGAGATAGATAGGACTGAAGCTTGTCGACTAGGGACACACAGTTGGAATTGGACTCAAGGCCAACCAATTCAACATTAGTGTGTTCCGATTTTTCCAACTTCTTTTGTAGTTTTATGTTATCTTTAACAAGACTTGAAAGAAGTTTTAGCAATTCGGTTTTTTCATAATTTGCTAAGGAAGCAATAACAGATTTAGTAGTTACGTCATTGGGTGGTTCCCCATTGGTCTCCCCTATGGCCATTGCGCACATATTCGGGTGTGCCCATGACTCACGATATTCGTCCCCATCATCGCTCCAGGTGGCGATGTAGGGACACACAGTTGGAATAGGACTCAAGGCCAACCAATTCAACATTAGTGTGTTCCGATTTTTCCAACTTCTTTTGCAGTTTTATGTTATCTTTAACAAGACTTGAAAGAAGTTTTAGCAATTCAGGTTTTTCATAATTTGCTAAGGAAGCAAGAACAGATTTAGTAGTTACGTCACTGGGTGGTTCCCCATTGGTCTCCCCTATGGCCATTGCGTACATATCCGGGTGTGCCCATGACTCAGGATATTCGTCCCCGTCATCGCTCCAGGTGGCGATGTAGGCCTTATGTCCTTACCTTCGGTCGTCAGTTCCCTGTGGGCAATCTTTCGTGAAGTGTCCTTTTTTGTAACACTTGTAGCAAATGACGTCCGAGAGGTCCTTCTCAACAGCTTTTCTTTGGGAACTCCGTCCTTTCTGTGAGTTCTCATTGCTCTTTTTGAACTTCCCTTTGTAAAAGGATCGAAGGGCCTTTGTTACTAGGACTAATTCATCATCCTCTTCTTCTTCAGATTCTTCAAGTTGCTCTTAAACTGACTTGAGCATCTTTTCAAGTTTTAGGGCGATCCCTTTATGTGCATTTTCTTGCTCATTATCATCTTTCTTCCTTTTCTCATGTCCCACTAGCATTCCAAAAACTTGGTGAAGCATGAGGGTTCTGTTTTCTGGATTCTCTTTGAACATGGTCCTCTCTTTGGCCCATTCACCAGTTAGGCCGTTGAACAGCTGTTGAACTTTCATCTTGTCGGTGATTTCCTCCTTTGTGATTCCTAGTCCAACGAGCTTGGTATAGAGGCCTTTGAAGCGAAAAAATTGGTAACTATCAACTAATTCTCCTATTTCCATCTCGAAGTTGAAGAACTACCTTCTAGCGTTCATCTGGAGGTCCTCTCTGAGGTCAGAGTTCCCATTATGCATTTGTTGGATGGCCTCCCACATCTCTTTTGCCGTTTCTATGTTGGCTACTCTGTCACAGTCCTGGACTGTCATGGCATTCTTAAGATATTGTTTCGCCTTGAAGTTGGCTTCCATGCACTTCCATTCTCTTGGCCCCCATTAGGTGAAGTCATTGCAAATGGTTGGGTCTACCTCGAAGTTCTCTACTTCGATGATGCACCAGGCTTGGAAGTCGTGGCTTCGCATCCAGTCCTTCATGTTGCGTTGCCAACTCTCGAACCTTCTGGTGATAAGCCTTGGAGGCTTGTTGTTCCCATGTCCAACTTAAGTGAGTTCGTCCGACATCATGTGACATGCGAAACTAACACAGAAAATCTAGAGTGCTCCTACTCTGATACCAATTGTTGGATCGTTAAGTGTTAGCAAGAGCTTGGGAACTAGCGGTTAGGCTATTCCCTAGGTTGCGAAAGTATTATATAAGAAAGTAAAAAGAATGCGAATAGACACAGTTCCTTATAGAGGAACCCCACGACAACCAACTAGTTGTGTCGGTAAACCTCTACCTCCGCTTGGAGGATTTTGAACGATCTTCTTATCTTATTGATTGTTCCCTAGTTACACAGGCGAACTTACACTTCTCTATTCCTAGCAGTTCTTCCTAACTCTAGCAACACTAGTAATCGGCCTTGTTCCTAAGCGAACAACTCAACTAAGCATAAGACAAATTGAACCTTACACCTAAGCTCAAAGTCTCAGTTACCTATCTCCTGGGAACTTGGATTCGCCGTCGTCGAGATCACACACTTGCCACCGGGGACTTCTCTTCCTTTTGTCTTTCTTTCTCTGTGAGTGAATGTGAGTTCTGGGAGAAGTGCTTTGTCTGAGCACTATTCACTTGGCTTTATACTTGTTAATACTTGGGCTGCAATCTCGACTTTCACTTGTGTCCGAAATGCCCTTTGTCTTATATGCCAAGTCTTTGTCCTTCACATGTGACTTAATTTGAATTGAGTCAACTTTGAGAAGCAATCGGGTCGTTGGATCAATCGCTTCAGTCTGTTCCTCAGACTGAGTGTTTGTTTTGTCTTGAGACAGGATCCCGTGAATCTCGCTGACTGGTCTTTGTTTGCACATGTGAGTTCCCATGTGATGGGAACTCACATGTGTTCCTTTGGCTGTCTTAGGGATTCTTCACTAGACTTGTGTTCCTTAGAAATACATGGATGTAACACGCCCATATGGTGTTTGTCATTGTCAAAACTAGATAATGGTATCGTTGTTCCGATGTTTGGAACCAGAGTTCCCAACACCGTCCCAACAAATAGATGCAACGATATGGTGTGCTCTTGGATTCTTAACAGTGTATCTAAGGAAATCTATGCTATTCTTGATGAATTTGACACGACTACACAAATGTGGGATGATCTTCGTGAGAGTTATGGTTAGAGAAATGATCCTGTAATTTTCCAGATTAAGAGAGAAATTCAAGACTGTTAGCAAAGCTAGACATTTGTAATTGAGTGCTTTACAAGTTTAAAAGGCTTGTGGCAACAATTATCTACTATAACAATTCATGTGAGATGTAGTTGTGGAAAATGTGAATATAGCTTGAATGAAAATTTTGAAGCAATGGAAAATGAAGATAAGTTGATGAAGTTTCTTATGGTACTATTTGTTGCTGCAAGGAGACAATTTTGTTGTCATCACCACTTCCATATACAAGTGCATGTCATTCTCTTGTGTTGCAAGATGAGTTAAGCAAGAAGCTTACAAATGTTGAAGTTAAAAATAAGTCCAAAACTCTCGTCTCGAAAAGGAAATGATAGAGGCTATGAAAGAAATGGTGATAAGAAGAATGAATGTGAGCATTGCAAAGAAAGCCATGCATCCTACTTACAAGTTCTAGGAAATAATAGGCTATCCAAGTTGGCATTCAAATGCAAGTACAAACCTCAAGTTAAGCCATGAAATGATAACGACAATAATGGTAAGTTAAAGGGGAAGGATAACTACAATTACAAGCAAATGCTAGTCAAAACAGCAACTCCATTGAGCAATTCAAACTGTTTCAGAACATGACAGAAGATAATCTGAAAATGATGAACAATTTCATGAGTTTTCTAGAGCATAACAAAGGAAAGAGTCCGAAGTCAAACTTGGCAGGTACTATTTTTTTTGGAAATGTCTCTAGTTACTCATCTTTTGGATCTAAATAGTGGAACAACAAATTACTTAACTTTTGATAAAAACATTTCTTTGATAAATCTGTCCTCGTTTTTAAACCTACATCAATATATTTACCTAATGGCACTCGCTATAATTTATTATAATTAGATTATATTTAGAATATATTTTATATGATCTTATCTTTTATGTTAGGAAAGATATTGTCATATTAGTTTCTATCCTTTAGGGAAAGATATGCCTTAATCCAAGGATATTATGATATTTATCTTTATATATTGGAGATTTCTCCATCAATAATCAATCAATAAAATCAATTAAGAAATCATCTTTTGTTCTAAATTTATCTCTCGTTCTACTTCCCGTGGCAACCAACCACGTTTATCGAGCCAAATCCACCTCGGGTGCGTCTCACCCTCTTGACCAACAAGGGTTCCGATACGAATCCACACCGGGTCCGTATCAATTGGTGCTTTCATTGAGAGTGAGTCCACATCGGACCATTCTCGCCTCCTTCTTGACCAACTGGTGCTTTCACTTCGAACGTTATCATGTCCGCTGTTACAGGCACTACCGCGGTTCTCCCCGATATTCGCGAACTCATCCAAAACCTGTCGTTGGAGATCCATAAAACTCGCCAGGCACTAGCGATTCAACGTCGTCGGACATATCAACTTTTTTCTATCCTAGGAATTCCTCTCGAAGATGCGACCACGACGCCGCGAAACCTTACCCAGCGATTGCGCCCGTGACAACCGAGCATGCGCCTGTGGCAACCGAGCCCGAGCCTGCAGCCACTACCCCTTCCCTCGGTACCGAAACGGCAAAGGTCGTTACTGACCCGGCTCCGTGCCTCGCGCCTGCTGCTGCCCCTTGCTTTGTCTGTGGAAGTCCGACAAATCCGACGCTAGGAATTGTTGTACTTGATGAGGATAAAGGGTATGGTGTGTCTCTACCGAGGATTTTGATGCAACATTCTATAATTATTTGTGGAAGTTTTGATGCACAACAGGTGTTCGAAGACATGCCTATTAGAAGGTGCAATCCTTATGTTGAAGTTGTTCCAGTGATTTACGCTAGGTTACATTTGGGTAATCGAGTTTTTGACCCCAGCGGATTATGCTCAACTGATACGAGTCCTGAGTGTTTCCCGGATTTCCGACTTGAGGACAAGTCGGTTCTCAACGGGGGAGAATTGCCATATTATTTTCTATACTTTAGGGAAAGATATGCCTTAATCCAAGGATATTATGATATGTATCTTTATATATTGGAGATTTCTCCATCAATAATCAATCAATCAAATCATTTAAGAAATTACCCGTATTAGCCCTACAAGTATGATCACCAACATTGGTTCCATTAACCTGTCCAAAACTTTAAGCCTCACAAATGTTCTTTATGTCCCAAATTTTAAAGTCAATCTTATATATCTGAGTAAACTAATCCACTCTCTTTGCTGTCATATTTGTTTCACTGTATATTATGGAGGACCATGTAAGGAAGAAGGTGATTGTAGCAGGTAAAGAGCTTGGTGGGTTGTACTAACTCATTCCTGATGCTAGCCTAAACACAATTCGTAATTATTTCCACATCCATATTCTGATACACTACAATTTATTATATTTAGATTATATTTAGAATATATTTTATATGATCTTATCTTTTATGTTAGGCAAGATATTGCCATATTATGTTCTATCCTTTAGGGAAAGATATGCCTTAATCCAAGGATATTATGATATGTATCTTTAGGGGAAGAGTTCCGTGCGAATGGGCGCCCAGGTGAAAATTGAGAATAAATCTCGTTCGTTCCTTCCAAAAAATCAACGTCCATGATTAAACATTTATTAAAAATAAATAAAATACGGCACGGGCGAATTTTTCCCGTATTATTCACGTATTTTTCAATAAAATACGGCACTGATGAATTTTTCCGGTATTATTCCCGAATTTTTCGAAAAATACGTTTTTATGAGACGCGCCCAATTTGTTCATCAAAACGGCCGATTTGTTTATCAATATTGACCAATTGTTCATCAATACTAACTATTTGTGCATCGAGTTTTTGATAACAATGTTCATCGATTTTGAACTTTTTTTATTTTTAATTTTATTTTTAACCTTATTTATGTGTATGAATAGAATATTATATAGTTTTTTATGCATATATAATTAATTTTGATATTCCAATATTTGTTCATTGATATACTACTATTTGTTCATTGATATAACATTTTTTGTTCATTGATAAACCATTATTTGTTCATTGATATACACATATATGTTCATTGATATACTTCTATTTGTACATTGATATAACCTTGTTTGTTCATTGATATATGCTATTTGTGAATACAAATATACTTATGTTTATGTGTCAATGTCATCAATTTGTACATTTAGGACTATTAATATCATCAACTTGTACATTTAGGACTATCTATTTGTGCATTTTTTTGTATTTATTTTGTGCTTTTAAGGCTATCTTGAATGCAAAGGATAATACAAATGAAGTGCTTTAAGGCTAACTTGTCAATACGAATGAAGTGCTCAATGTAGTACCTAAACAAGATAAGTTTGATTTAGAAACTTGAATACAAAGAATAATAGATAGAGAATCTGACGTTGCAATAATATGTTGTATGCTAAGAGGTTACTAATGAACAAACATGCATCTAGCAATGAACAATTATATGAAAAGACAATGAACAAATATGCATAAACCAATGAACAAATATGCACAAACCGATGAACAAATATGTCAAAACCAATGAACAAATATCAATATAACAATGAAAAAATATGCATGTATCAATGAACAAATATGCATAAACTAATGAACAAATTGATGTTACTAATGAACAAATATGCACAAACCGATGAACAAATATTTCAAAACCAAGGAACAAATATGCCAAAGTGTTGATGAACAAATCCACATTGTTGATGAACAAATCCGTAGTATTGATGAACAAATCCACGGTACTGATGGAAAAATCCACATTTTCGATGAACAATCTGCGCGCGTGTCCTATTTCCTTTTTTTCAAAAAATTCGCGAATAATTCGCCAAAAATTCGCCCGTGCCGTTTTTCCCCTTTTTAAGTGAAATGATCAACGCCTTTGATTTTTTTTAACACCCCTATTTTTGCAACACTGGGTATTACCGCCAGTGACCTCAGACTTTACCGTCCGAAGTCACTCAAGGCTTTATAATGATATTAAAACTTATAGAAATGCGGAAATTTACATAAATGTTACATAAATAAACGGATGCTCACGAATCAGACTTAAAGGTAATTTAAGAAGAAATTGACTGAAAGCGGAATTTTATTTATTGATAAGAATTGTCGTTCATTACATTGAAAGACGTTTTACAAATGATGTAGCAGCGAAAACGAAAGCCCATTTAGAAAGGGTTGAAAAGACATAATTAAAAGTACAAGTATGTTTTCCCAAGACAACTCATGTGATGATGATTTGCTTGGTTTTAACAAGGGAAGAGCTGGTACACTATCTTCGGAATGCCTTGCTCTTATGAGAAATCCTTCCTTCCTTCAATGTCGTCTTTCCTTGACCTTTGATTCTCGCCTAACGCTTCTCGAACCTTCTAGACTCTATCTTCAACACTTCGGTGTGACTTCCTATAGTCTGGCATTTGTCGCGAAGGGCGAGAAATATTAGGCAAAAATGCGGAAAAACGGAATTAGTAAGCAAGTGAGAATGGAAATTTTCAAGGGTATTATGGTAAATTTATAATATGCGAGAGAGATATTATCGGGATGTGTTTTGAGGCATAGGTCTTTATGTGTGGCTTATCGGAACGAAGAAGAGTATGTCTCAAGAGGAGATAGCTCGTTAATCGAGAGAAGAACTAAGAAGAGTATGTCTCCATTTGGAATCTTGTAAAATACCCCCCATATGCGAGGTCTCTCAAACATCCCGGGACGAGGTCTCGACCTCGTCACCGACTCTACTAATACGCCCGCCCGCTCGAACCAATCACAACCGACCTCACTCCCGAACCAATCACAAGTGACCTCACTCATGGACCAATCAAAAACCCTTATTTCGAGCATCCCACGTCGAACATTGGCCTAAACTCGGCCCCCCAATTCTCTATAAATAGAGAAGAACCTCGTAGGAAGAAGGGGTCGAAAAACCACTTGAACTCAAGAACCCTCTTGCTTGTTAAAGATCGACGTGATAGGAACATCGTCAAAAGACCTCGCTACAGATAGGAGAAACTCACAGAAAGACCCCAAAGTCGCGCAGAGACCTCGCTCACGCCTAAAACCTCGCTACAGAAACTCACAAAACTCCCTACATCATATCCTCAAATCTACCTCGCCCTAGAATCGACCTCGAAACAATAGGTGCGATCTCGGAACCTTGTAGGAGGTCTAGGTGTGATTCTCGAAGTTGTACCCCAACCTCGTAGCGTCGCCGTCATTTCGGGTTTCATCACTGGCGCCGTCTGTGGGAACCTCTTCATCCTAAGCAGCTTCCCATTTTAGTGCAAACCTTGATTCCTAAAACCCCCTCAGAATGGCCTGTCCAAACAATTTCTTTCCCCAACATCCCGACAATATGGCTGAGACCCCTCCATGGACGGCGGCAAGTCCGTCAGGATACCCTTTTGTGGTCCCGCCAGGCTGGACATACAACATCCCACAAAACCCATACCCGTTTCAGGGGTATGAACAGGGTAGCGCTCCTTTCAACCAGTATCCCTATCCGGGGTACGGGCAGTACCAAAAGGGCCAAGCTCCCCCGTACGTCCCGATCCCCTCCCAGGGGCAACCTCACTCCGAGTACGTGCCCGCATATGTCCCGGGCTATATGCCAGGGCAGGAGGCGCCCACGAACGGATCTACCACGGAGAGACCCTTCCGAGATCCGATGCAGATCTCGCGATCCCGTTCGCGACGTGCAGAGAGGTGTGACATGGAGCTTTCCGAAACGGCGGCAAGCGCGCCACGCCCTCTGGCGAGGTCAAAGTCGAAGTCTGCTCGCCCATCCGTTGAGAGTGGATACGGGAATCCCTTCATACCCGAGATCCAAGAGGCACACATGCCCAAAGGTTTCCATTGGCCACAAATGGGACTTTACGACGGCACGGCCGACCCCGAGGACCACATAAAACACTACGCCGTCCAGATGAACGTCAACTCTTACAATGACGCCATTTTCTGTCGGATCTTTCCGACCACTCTGGACAAAGCGGCAATGACGTGGTTCACCAGCCTTAAGGTCGAGTCGATAGCCTCGTTTTCCCAGCTATGCGAGTCCTTCGTCGGGCACTTCAACGGCTCGAGAAAGCGCAAGAAGAACATGCGCGATCTCCGTAGCGTCGAGCAGGGGGAAAACGAGAAGCTGGGTACCTTTTTTACGAGGTTCACCACCGCGGTCGCTGAGATCGCGCAAATCGACGAGGCCTCGGTCCGCGACATCCTCATGGGCAACCTTCGCCAGGGGGATTTCAAATGTCGCATTTTTCTCAAAAATCCGACCACATATGAGAGCCTGTGTGCTCGGATCACGGCACAGGTCTACGCCGAGGATGCTGCCAGCCAGAGCTCGCGACCGAGGACCGACAAGGAATTCGTGACCGAGGCTAAGGGAAAAGCTAAGGTGGCTGCGCCGGCCGCGAGGGACGCGTACATGACGCAAACTCACGACCGACGTGCCGATTACAAAAGCAACAACAACAACAAAAGCAACAACAATAACAGAGGCAACAACGACAATAGAAGCAACAACCGCTACAACAACCGTGGCGGTGGAGGTTGGAGTTGCTTCGGCGGCAAGCCACGAGGTTACAGAGGCAAAGGTGGCCCCGCCTACAACCCAAACGAGAAAAAGCGCGCCAACCCCGCGTCGGGGGCCAACCTCGTGCAGCAGGAACCAACCCGGTCCCGACCAAGCGACACAGAGCAACAAGCTCCGGCAAGGCAGTCGCGCTCCGGACAAGCCGTGGCGCCCGATGGGTACATCAACACCATCTCGGACGGACCCTCGCTGGCGGGCTCGAGCCAGGCGGAAAGAAAAAGATATGCGAGGGCAAGTCACCATGAGCCCTCGGTATACAGCGTGACACAAACCTCACGGTCCCACGTGGGTATGGCCTTCACGACAGAAGGCGCCGAAGGGCTCCATATGCCCCACTCCGACCCCCCGGTGATACACGCTCAGTTGGGCTCGAAAATAGTGAAGCGAATACCGGTGGACACGGGTTCCTCCGTGGACATCATGTATTTTGGCGCTTTCGAGCAGCTAGGGATCTCGGCGACATCCTTGAGGCCCTACGCTGGGAAGCTCACCTCCTTCTCAAGAAACGAGGTCGATGTCGCTGGTCTCATAGACCTGTGGATGACCCTCGGTACTGGCCTGACAACGAGAACCGAGGTAATAGAGTTTACGGTGGTGCACCTGCCCTCGGCCTATAACGCAATCATCGGGAGAGTCTCCTTGATGAAATTCCAGGCGGTGGTCTCCATCTACCACCTGAAAATGAAGTTCCCCACCAGCGTGGGTGTCGGAGAGGTGAAGGGCAACCAAGAAGAGGGCCGCGTCTGCTACATGACCTCAGCTAAGCAAAAATGCTCTGTGTTCATGGTAGAGACTTCGGGTGAAGCAGACCTCGAGGTCCGGGATTTCACAATACCCACCCCGAGACAGAAAGAAGGGTGATTACCCCCTTCGAAAACAAATGAGAAAAGATCTACCTCGGGGGTTGCCTCGCTGGGGATGCAGCAACGTCGCTAGAGGCCCTGCTTGCTGGGTCCCGCGACGTGTTCGCCTGGACTGCAAAAGATCTCCGAGGTGTGCCTCGGACCCTGGCCCAACACTCCTTGAACATCGACGTCGCCATTCGTCCTGTGGTGCAGCGTCGAAGAAAAATGAACGAAGAAAGGGCAACCGCCGCAAATGAAGAGGTGGCCAAGCTGCTGGCCGCAGATTTCATACACGAAGTCTAGTATCCGAAATGGCTGTCCAATGTCGTGTTGGTCAAAAAGGCCAGCGGCAAGTGGCGGATGTGTGTAGACTTCAAAGACCTCAACAAAGCATGCCCCAAAGACAGCTACCCCCTGCCCTCGATCGATGCACTTGTAGATTCGACTGCTGGGCACGAGGTCTTGAGTTTCCTCGACGCCTACTCGGGGTACAACCAGATCTCGATGAATCCCCGTGACGAGGAGGAGACATCCTTTATCACTCAGCGGGGGACGTACTGTTATAAGGTCATGCCGTTTGGCCTCAAGAACGCAGGGGCCACATTCCAACGCCTCGTCGATCGAGTTTCGTAAAGACCTCCTGGACAGGAATGTATCCGCCTACGTCGACGACATCGTGGTACGGAGAAAGGGCCCCGAGGAGCACCTGGCTGACCTCGCCGAGGTTTTCACCACCCTCGGACACCACCAGCTCAGCTTGAACCCCGAGAAGTGCGTTTTTGGCGTGTCCTCGGGGAAGTTTTTGGGATTCATGATCAGCGAGCGCGGGATCGACGTCAACCCCGCCAAAATAGAATCTATCCTCGCAATGAGGTCTCCCCGATCTCGTAACGAGGTACAGAGACTCAACGGCGCTGTAAATTACTTCGGGAGGTTTTGCTCCCGCCTAGCAGACAAGTCCCTCCCATTCTTTGCCGCCCTAAAAAAGAATGACAAGTTCGTCTGGGACGAGAGACTCGAGACAGCCTTCTCCGAGTTAAAGACCTTCCTCACCAAGCTCCCCACCTTGTCACCTCCACACGCGGGCGAAGATTTGCAACTATATGTGGCGGTGAGTCCCGAGACCGTCAGCGCGGTGCTCACAAGAGAGGCCATGCACCCGGTATACTTTGTGAGTCGCGTGCTTTAGCCTGCGGAGAAGATATACTCCCCGGCAGAGAAGATGGCGCTGGCTGTAGTGACTGCCGCAAGGCGCCTACGCCCATACTTCCACGCACATCCCATCCAGGTTCTTTCGGACCTCCCACTTCGTCAGATTCTGCATCAGCCTGCTCTCTCCGGACGTATGACCAAGTGGGCAGTCGAGCTCTCCGAGTTCGATATCAATTATCTTCCGAGAACCGCGATGAAGGGACAAGCCCTCGTCGACTTCATGGTGGAGGTCACCTTCCCCGAGACAGACACAAGCTCGGACGAACCCAACCTGCTGTGCATACCGCCCGAGGCCACGGACCACGTCCTCTACGAGGCCCACGAGGGAGTTTGTGGGGGACACCCGGGGTGGAGATCTTTGGCACACAAAATCGTCCATTTGGGGTACTTCTGGCCCACTCTCCGACAAGACGCAAGGGCTTACGTCCAAAAATGCGTCGGATGCCAGAAACACGGGAACGTCCAGCACACCCCGACGGCTCCCCTCCGCAGCATTCATGCGCCATGCCCATTTGCAATGTGGGGAATGGACATTTTAGGCCCTTTTCCTAAAGCTGCTGGCCAAGTGCAATACATTTTGGTCATCGTGGACTACTTCACGAAGTGGATCGAAGCACAGGCAATGGCAAAAATCATCGGGGCAAAGGTCTGCGAATTCCTGTGGAAGAGCCTTGTCTGCCGTTTAGGTGTCCCCATGACAATCATGACCGACCATGGCCCCCAATTCGACTGCGAAGAAACTCGGACTTTCTGCTCTGAGCTGGGCATCGACCTCAAATTTTCCTCCGTGGCCCATCCCCAGTCCAATGGCCAGGTAGAAAACGTTAATGCCCGCATCTTGACAGACCTCAAAAAGCGCCTGGGTATGGCACAGGGCCGCTGGGCCGAATTACTTCCACTCGTCCTCTGGACGTATCGCACGACCTCGCGCCGCGCAACGGGCGAGACCCCCTTCGCACTTACCTACGGGGCGGAAGCCCTCGTTCCCGTAGAAACCCTAATTCCATCAGCAAGGGTGTACAACTTCGACGAAAAAGAAAACGAGGCCAACCTCAAGGTCGAACTGCAGTTCCGAGATGAAATCCGCGAGGTAGCGGACCTGCGCTCTAGAGAATACAAGCGACGCGTCGCCGTATACCACGACATGAAGGTCAGACCTCGCCTCTTGGCCATGGGAAACCTCGTGCTAAGACGCACCGAAGGAGGAAAATTGGACCCTAACTGGGAAGGACCCTACATCCTCGGAGAAGAAGTCGCGCCCGGGGCTTTCAAACTCAGGGACTACGAGGGGTGCACACTGAGCAAAACGTGGAACGTCGCGCGACTCAAAAAATATTACATGTAGAAACTCGAAACCCCGTTGTTCCTCACAGTTGGTAAATAAAGGATTGTAGGCTTTTCTAAAAACGCTCCTTCGTTGAAAAGTTCCACCCCTCGCTTCTCGCTTGGGGTTGGAGAATCTCGTTTGAAAAAAATTCCACCCCTCACTTCACGCTTGGGGTTGGAGAATCTCGTTTGGAAGAATTCCCACTCCTCGCTTCCCGCTTGGGGTTGGAGAATCTCGTTGAAAAGTCCCACCCCTCGCTTCCCGCTTGGGGTTGGAGAATCTCGTTTGAAAAAAAAAATTCCACCCCTCGCTTCACGCTTGGGGTTGGAGAATCTCGTTTGGAAGAATTCCCACCCCTCGCTTCCCGCTTGGGGTTGGAGAATCTCGTTGAAAAGATCCACCCCTCGCTTCCCGCTTGGGGTTGGAGAATCTCGTTAAAAAAAATTCCACCCCTCGCTTCACGCTTGGGGTTGGAGAATCTCGTTTGGAAGAATTCCCACCCCTCGCTTCCCGCTTGGGGTTGGAGAATCTCATTGAAAAGACCCACCCCTCGCTTCCCGCTTGGGGTTGGAGAATCTCGTTGAAAAGTTCCACCCCTCGCTTCCCGCTTGGGGTTGGAGAATCTCGTTTGGAAGAATTCCCACCCCTCGCTTCCCGCTTGGGGTTGGAGAGTCTCGTTGAAAAGTTCCACCCCTCGCTTCCCGCTTGGGGTTGGAGAATCTCGTTGAAAAGTTCCACCCCTCGCTTCCCGCTTGGGGTTGGAGAATCTCGTTTGAAAAAAAAATTCCACCCCTCGTTTCCCGCTTGGGGTTGGAGAATCTCGTTTGGAAGAATTCCTACCCCTCGCTTCCCGCTTGGGGTTGGAGAGTCTCGTTGAAAAGTTCCACCCCTCGCTTCCCGTTTGGGATACGAACAAGGTTCATGAACCCCCTAAGACGCCAGGATTCGCGGACGGCTATTTTTAGGATGGAACGAACTTCTAGAACAACGAGGTCCGAACAGAGGCTCACGACCTCGTCGCAGGACTACAACACCCGGTGTGGTCCGAGCCCCACTAAAGATGTGACACTCGAACCATGGGGTTGGACGGTACGCAAGAAAAGTCTAAAACAAACAAACGAACAAGCATAGGAAAAGAAAGTAACACAAGGCGTAAAGAAGAGGATGTTAAAGAAGAGGATGTTTTGATTACAGACCTCGTAGGGTCACCCAAACAAAAAAAAAGAAAAAAGAAAGAGATGTTTTAATTACAGACCCCGTGGTGCCACCAAAAAAAAAGAAAAAAAAAAGAGGTCTTCATTTCTTCGAGTTTTCAGCCTCAGGACCGGTAAGATCAATGGTTCCGCCCTTGGAGGTTTCAGCAGGGGCAGCGGAGGCTTCAGCAGGGGCGGCAGAGGCAAGAGGCGCGGGCGCTTCGGTCACGGGCTGAGGTCCCTTGGAGGTCAACTCCGGTTTCTCTCCAGTAAGCTCCACCTCGGGGGGCACGGTGCTGGACACGGTCCCGTCCTCGTTGAGGAAGAACTCGCATTCCCCCTCGGGATCCTCCGACCCCAGCTCCCCCATGGTTTCATTATAGTTGGGGTTGAAGAAGACGATCTGGGAGTCGAGGTGCCCATACTTGGCCACCGCCTGTTTGACGCCCATGCGGACTGCCTGGTGGAACATTTTCCTCACGCTCTCCACCAGTTCCGCCTTGTACTCTTCCGAGTCCACATACTTGGGACCCGCGGCCATGACCTCCTCGTTAAGCTCAACAATGCGCCCCTCGAGGCGCCTGATCTCCTCCTCGGCCCTCAGAAACTCCGCCTCCTTCGCCTTGAAGAACTCATGTTCGGCGGAGAGCTTGCCCCGGAGCCCTTCAACCTCGCCCCGCAGAACCTCGGCCTCGTCCCTCGCCCTCTTCTCCCACTCCCTCGCCGCCTTTACCTCCTCCCTCGCCACGGCCTCCGCGGTCTCGACCCGTTTCTTGGCCGCAGCCTCCGCGGCTTTGGACGACTCCGCGACCTCGGCCAGCTCCTTGGCCTGTCGCTCGCACACCTCACTGCGGGCCCGAAGTGCCGCCTCCATCTTGTCCATCCTTGAATGAAGTAGGACGATGCGACTTCGGTTGTAATTATCAATAACGGTGTGCTGCAAGTTCACAGAAGGATGAGAAAAGAAACAAGAAAGAGACAAGAATTAAAACACACAAAAACAAAAAAAGCTTACCATGGCCGAGTACCGAGCGGCCTCGTCGTCGAGCGCCGCCTCGGTGAGGTTGTTGGCCCACGCGACCTCCTCCTTGTAATCTCCCCGGGCCCAATCCAACGGGTCCCCTCTGATAGGTCCAAGACAGTGAAACCTGGCAGGATGGGGGCCTGTATCCCCGCGACTTCGCCCCTCGAAGTTAAAGGCAGGGATGAGTTCCAGATCCCGCGAGCCTCGTTGATGGTCGCCCGACCGGGGTTTCTTCTTCTTCTCAGGGGAAGACCCCGCTTCCTTCCTCTTCCGCCCGGCCTTGTCGTCAGACGCCCGGGGTGGATGGGTGGTCCCCTTCGTGGTGGCCCCTTTCGACGGAACCACCTCGGGCCTTTTCTCCCCTTGGGGCGGCCCCGTGACGTCCCACTGCGACACCCTTGTGACGTTCCCCTTGGGCAGGGCTCCCCCTGTCACGGCCATTGGCGGAACAGGTCCCGACTGCGTTGATTGAAATCCCCTTGGACACCCGGGGAGCAGGGGTCTTGGAACTAGAAGTCAAAGGTTGTTTCCCCTTCGACTTCGCGGTAAGAGCGTGCAGAAGATCCACTGTCAAGAAAGAAGGGGTAAAAAAGAAAAAGCAGGTTAAGACGAGGTCAGAAACGAATATAACGAGGTTATAAACCTCGTAACCTTACGAGGAAAAAGAAAGCAATCAGAGAAATAATAATAATAATAAAATACCCTCTCCACCCTCGCGAGGAGGGAAACTGAGGCTCAGCCCGGCCCGCTCAAGCCGGTCCTGAGAAAGGTAGCGCTCGTATGGCGCCTGGTACGCTGTGGCGTACTTGGCCTTGAGCGCCTGGAACTCAGCGACCTTGTACGGGCACACGCATCTCTCGTAGTTACCCGGTGCCACAGGGAAATTAAGGTATCTCCCGCTGAGGTCTCGGACCAAAAACCATTTAGGTTTCCACGTCCCGACGTTCGACTGGGTCGTAATGATTTTGACGTTCGGCGTGCTGAGGTTGACCAGGAAACAGCGAGGTTCTTTCCTCACCAAGACTAACGCCGACAAATCGCTGAGGTTCGGCTCGTCCAGAAGCTCGCGGCTTCGAATTGTGTAGGCACACAACAACCGCCAGGCGTTCGGGAACAACTGGGCGGGGCAGACACCCATGCCCCACAAGAAATCAACGATGTGCTGGGCCAAGGGCAGCCTAAAGCCCGCTTGGAGACTGACGAGGTGCACGACCGCACACCCCTCGTAGGACGCCAGGGGTCGCCACTCCTCCTCTGGCAGTGCCAGCTCGACTCCCTCGGGCCAGGGGAAATCTTTAGCTATGTCCGCGAGGTCGTCCAACTTCAAATCAGTGGCCACCCCCTCAGACAGGTAGGCCTCGGGAGTGCTCGGACTCATAGGAATCCGTTCTTTGAGGACAACAGGAATGCCGGACACAACGTCGGTAATATAGGCCTCGGGGAAGCTCGATGGCACATACGCGGCCGAGGCTGAGGCAATTGCCGCGTCCAACCTCGCCTCGACCTCGGCGGCGATCAGATCAGGAGAAGAAGAGGAAGCCATTTCAACACCAGAATATATGCGCAAGCGGGGAAAGTACGAATTGATCGAAACAACAGAGTCGCTGGATGAGGGCTCGCTGAAGACCAACGAAGGGGAACTTGGGTTTTGAGAATCACTAGGCTCTACACTTCCTACGGACTCGGAGACCTCCTGGTAGAAATTCTCTTGAAGATTAAAGACAAAGCCGGGCGGTGGGCTCGCATAGGCTCTCCTAGGCAAGAAAAGACAACGTCCAGGCCGCGAAAAGCTAGCACCTGGAAAAGAAAAGGTCAGTAAGGCACTAAAGGCAAGGCAACCAAAGAGAAAAACACGAGATCATAACCCCGTGAAAGAAGGAAGAACGAGGTCAAGCCCGAGATCGAAGAACGAGATCACGACCCCGGGAAAGAAGGAAGGACGAGGTCGAGCCCGAGATCAAAGCACAAAGATCATAACCTCGAAAAGAAAAGAGCACGAGGTCATAACCTCGAAAAGGAAAAAGCGCGAGATCATAACCTCGGGAGAAAATAAGCACGAGGTCGCAACCTCGGGGGACAAAGCAACGCGAGGTCCTAAAAGGAAAGGCCACGTGGCGTCCTACGGGCTACTCTGATAGGATAGGACGGCAAAGAAGAATTTGAAGCGCCAAAAGAAAGGAAAGAGAAAGAAGGCCAACCAACGGCGGAAGCCAGCGGTGGAAGCCCAAACGTCTCGTAGCCGACAAAGAAACACCCCATCGCCCCCAACGCCGCCGCGCAGCCGACAAAGAAACACCCAGAAATCACCAACACCCACCCAGATGCAAAACGGAACGAAGAAAGAACAAAGAAAAATGACAAAGGCAAACGCCAAAAAACACACAGCTCTGCCACCGCCGCTTCGCCACCGTAACACCGGCGCGAAGCACCGGGCGACACACCATCGCCCTTACAAAACATGGGGCAAAAAGCGAACAAAGGAAGAATCAAAGGCAAAAAATCCCAAAAGACAGGAGAAAGAAGATCAAGAACTTACTTGTTTAAAGGTCAGTGAACGAGAGGCGGTGGCGCAACTGGCGAACGGCGAAAAGCTCGTCGGAAACCGTCTGGAGAAACCGCTCAGAAGAAACCGAAGAGATAAAGAGAGAGAAGGAGCGAAAACGTTGGAGAGAGAAGATGAGGGGGAGGCGTGTGAGATACACCCTTATATAGAGCAGATTTGAGCCTCCCCCACTCCCGAAAGGCTTCTTAAGCCTGTCTCACCTGGACGGCCCACTAAGCAAAGAATGGCGAAAAGGCCCAAGAATCTTCATCCGCGCAGAACAAGAAGAAAACCTAAGTACAGAGCCTCACACCTCGCACAACGCCCTCCCAACCTCGAGAACATCATAACCTCTAAAAAACACCCCGCATCTCGCGGATCCAGGGAACTTATGCCCTGCGGCCCTCGGGGCGAGGCCCCCAGGCCATGGGGTTGTGATGATGTCCAAAACAGTAAAAGCAAAAAGTGGGCCCAGGAGGACCCCCATAGGCAAATTAGGGACCCACGTCCATGCTCGGTTATTTAAAAAACAAAACTCCCGACGGATGCGAGGTCTCTCAAACATCCCGGGACGAGGTCTCGACCTCGTCACCGACTCTACTAATACGCCCGCCCGCTCGAACCAATCACAACCGACCTCACTCCCGAACCAATCACAAGTGACCTCACTCATGGACCAATCAAAAACCCTTATTTCGAGCATCCCACGTCGAACATTGGCCTAAACTCGGCCCCCCAATTCTCTATAAATAGAGAAGAACCTCGTAGGAAGAAGGGGTCGAAAAACCACTTGAACTCAAGAACCCTCTTGCTTGTTAAAGATCGACGTGATAGGAACATCGTCAAAAGACCTCGCTACAGATAGGAGAAACTCACAGAAAGACCCCAAAGTCGCGCAGAGACCTCGCTCACGCCTAAAACCTCGCTACAGAAACTCACAAAACTCCCTACATCATATCCTCAAATCTACCTCGCCCTAGAATCGACCTCGAAACAATAGGTGTGATCTCGGAACCTTGTAGGAGGTCTAGGTGTGATTCTCGAAGTTGTACCCCAACCTCGTAGCGTCGCCGTCATTTCGGGTTTCATCAGTCATGGTCATGCAAGGTACCCAGAATTCAATCCATTGGTTGATTTTGGATCTCCAATATGTTTCAAGAAAGGTATGAGATTCTGCTCTAATGAGGTTTTCAGAAAGGCACTTAGACAACTTGCATTGGAGAATGGATTTGACTATTATTATCTACACGATGATAACTCTAAAGTCTCTGCTTATTGTAGAAATAAATGTGGTTGTCCTATGATTAGAGGTAGGAAGAAGTGTCATTGTGGAAAATCTAGTTGTGAGTTCAAGGCTGTGGCTAGGAGAATGGGTACTGATGGCAGTTTTCAGTTGAAGCAATTTAATGGAAAACACACATGTGGTTGGCAAGATGTGAACACCAAAGCCACTTCTGTTTGGTTAGCTGAAAAGTATCTGGAGCATTATAAGGAGGATGCACAATGGAGGATCAAGAGCTTCATTCTAACAGTGAAGATGGAGCATGGTATAGTTATACCATATCACCAAGCTTGGAGGTCAAGGTTGAGAGCCATGTTAATGACATATGGCCATGCACCTGAGCAGTATGCAAAGGTTTGGAGGTATGCAGCAACAGTTGAAAAGTGGAACCCAGGCAGCTCAGCATTTGTGAAATGCTTACAAGAATTACCTCCACCAGAGAAGCTAATCTTTCAAAGGTTGTATATTTGTCTAGGTGCTTGCAAAAATGGGTTTTTGGCTGGTTGTAGACCCATTGTTGGGGTGGATGGATGTCATTTGAAGGGTGCTTACACAGGACAAGTGCTTTCTGCTATGGGGATGGATGGAAATGATAATATTTTCCCAATTGCTTTTGCTGTGGTTGAGGCTGAGAGGAAGGAGACATGGTGTTGGTTCTTGGAAATTTTGCTTCAGGATGTGGGCTCTCAACACTTGACATTCATGTCTGATAGGCATAAGGTTTGTTGTATTACACACTTAATCAATAGTTATTGTTTTGTAGCATTTGTTGAGTACTGACATGTGCTTGCCATTTTTACAGGGTTTGATTGAAGCTTTAAACATCGTGGAACCAACTTTTGACACCAGAGTGTGTCTTAGGCACATTCACAACAACTTCAAGGTGAAGTGGCCATGCAAGGCTTTCAAGGATACAGTCTGGGCTGCTGGGAATGCCATGACAGTGCATGATTTTGAGTTGCGCATGGAGGTGATTAAGAAGATGGATGTCAATGCATGGAAGTATCTCATGGATGCAAACCCTTCCACTTGGTCAATGCATGCATTTACTCATCACTGTAAGTCAGACATGTTGCTTAATAATTGTTGTGAATCTTTCAACAGTTGTATTAAGGAGGCAAGAGAGATGCCTATTCTTTCAATGTGTGAGTAGATCAGAAGAAAGCTCATGAATATGTTTATCACTAAGAGGGAGAAAATGAGAGAGCGCAATGGTTATCTAACACCAGAAGTAGTGAAGAAGGTAGAGCTTGTTAAACAGGAAGGGCTTAGGAAGTGTAAATGCCATGGAGCAGATGATATGTATGAGGTTGACCATGGCACAAAGAGGTTTGTGGTGAATTTGGTCCAGAGAACATGTGGCTGCAACCAATGGGATCTAACTGGAATACCTTGCCCACATGTTATGTGTTGTATTTTAAAGAGGAGAGGGGACCCTCAGCAGTATGTGCATCCATTCTTCAGAAAGGAAACATACATGTTGGCTTATGGTGAGGGTGTGCATCCAATGCCAGGAGAGGATCAATGGGAGCTCACTAACTATGTTGAGCCACTCCCACCTTCATTTATAGTCCAACCTGGTAGGCCAAGGAAGAGTAGGAGAAAGGAACCTGGAGAAGGGACAAGCACTACACAAGGACAAGGCAAGGGAAGAACAAGTGAAGTAACTGTGGCCAAGAGGGTCACTACAAGAACAAATGCACCAATCCTGCCAAAGAACACGTGCCATCAACAAATCATAACAAAGGAGGGAGACCACCAAAGGAAGCTAGCACTGTCATTCCTTGTAGAAAAAGGAAATACACTAGAAGGGTAAGAATTTTTCCGTCTTGTATATGTGTCTCATAAGCAATTTATAAGTGACTAATTGATTTGTTATTTCTATATTGCAAGATGCCTACAAGAAATTTCAACTCAGGACAAACTGCTACTGAGAATGTTGAGGCCAATGTGGAAGATGAAGAGCTGCACATATCAATGCTTCATAGGATTCAAGATGAGGAGAATGAAGATGCTCAAGACATTCCAACTCAGGGGTCAACTGCAAGACCTAATGGTCAAGGAATTCCAACTCAGGGGTCATCTGCACAACTCAGGGGTCAAGAAATTCCAATTCAAGCATCCAATACTCAGGTGCAAGTGAGCCAAGATCACTCTAGGATGCCATCTACACAACATAGTGGACCATCAGTTGGCGTGGCTACATCTTCCTCCAATGCAACAAAGCAACCCAGGAGAAAAGCCATTGCCTCAAAAAAGAATTTGGAGTTTGTTCTAAGGACAAGCAACAGGCTCAGGGAAAAGCGTTTGTAGGGTAGCAAAAATCTTAGGGTAGTTTTTTGGGTAATGTCTTAATGCTACTGTGTTTGACTTAATGTGACTATGTTATTTCTGACATACTATATGATCTAAGCTATGTTGTTTCTAATGCTACTGTGATGATGAAAACAACTATGACAGTGCATTCTATGCACCACTTGTGATGATGAAAACAACTATGATAGAAGATTACCTTTATTTTGATGCCGAACTGCAAATGCCGCACAAATTGGAGCCCTAAATCTGCCCGAAAACGAGTCCTCCACCCAAAACGAGTCACTTTCTTACTGAAATTGCCCCAGAAGTATGCCCAGAAATCGCCAATTTGAGCGATGAACCCTATAAATCTAACGATGGATTTGGGGGATAGTTTTTGTGTTTTTATTTGGGGGGAATCGTCTCTGAAATGATGAAGAAATTGGGCTTTCATGAACCAGTTTGAAGTTGAGGGCAAAATTGAGGGCAAAGTTGTCTTCTTACACAATCTAACAACATTTTTGACGGAATAAGCCCTAGGTGGCTGTTTGCTAACAGAATCGAAGTTTTGGGTGGTTTAAAACAAATTCGTGTATAACGGGTGGTTAAGTGTAAATTGGCCTATTTAACGGGTGGTTTAAAGCAATTTTCTCTAATAATTTAGGTGGAGATGAATAATTTAATAATATTTCTTATTATTATTTTATATTGTAATATCCTTTTATTCTTTATAAAATCCTTATTTTAACTTCATTCACTATTATTTTGAAACCAAGTCATACTTTATTTATTTTTCTTAAAATATTCCTTTTAACTTAACTTATTATTATTTTCTTATTATATCCAAGCAAGGATAATATATTTATATAATCATTAAGATATAGTTTTCATAACTATATGAAAGATTATTTTTATAAAACTCATCTTAGGGTGTGAAAGTCTAAAACACCCTTGTAGTTGAATATATTTTATTTCTCTTATTATTATTTTAATATCCACCTTATCATATAAGATCTTTTTAAATCTTTATAATATATTCTCATTATAACATACCATATTTTATAAATATACCTATAAGGTAATAAGGCTTTTTCTAGAACTTTCCTTAAATAGAAATCTCTACCATACTTATTGTAGTAATATCCAAGTATAAGATTTAATAATATCATCTTAAAATTGTTTACCAATATATCTTTAGTTTATGAGATAGAAACATGCCTTATAACATTATCTTATAACTAGGAGTATATAAATTATTTATTTATATCTAAGATCATAATAATATCTTTTCTTACAACTTAGGTCTTTACATTATAAAAATTCGAAAATTATTATTAATTATACTTGTTTTGAATTTTATTTTCCATTTTGACAATCTTTTATAACCTTTTTATAATTTATTAAGAAAATTATAAGAATATTTAAACTCTCTATTTAAGAGGAAAAATATTTAATTAAGTGCCCGATTTGCTTAATATATTTACTGAAATTCTTAATTGTCATTGTAATAAACTTTTATAATCTCTTTATAATTTAATATGAAATTATAAAGATTATTAAGTTTTCTATTTTAAAAAAAAAATACTAAAATAAATATTCGTTTATTATTTTTAAAATTTAGCGGATATTACAATAGTACCCTTTAATCGAGCTCGTACATAATGCGTGATAGACTGTGAGATGTTATATTCACAAAAGACGAAAGTGAAGGTTCACTCAAATGCATGTCCTCATCAAAGATTAAATCAATTAACATCTTGATTGGTCGATCGACCAAAAACTATTTGGTATTTTGGTGGTGTACGTTAGAAGCGGTATACATATTTAAAGGCCTAACACATCATGCAACACACAACTCACAAAGTGATCGATCGGTGAGAAGGCGGCCTATACATATAGAGAGACTAAACCACACCTCATGTAGTCATATGGATGGATATTTAATTCCATGTGAAATTCAAAACATCTCACAGTCTGCAATACTCACATTGAAAGTTTGGTGACTTCAAACCTAAAGATCAAAACCAGACAAGGCTACGTGCATTGAAATATTTTACTCATTAATAACAACTACTACTTTGTAATAAAAAGAAAAAGAAAAAGAAATTCGCATTGAGATCTCAGTCGACAACTACTACATATTATATTATTATTGCGTGTTTTTATCATATTGATCATATATATACATTAGGTACAACTACAAAATATTTATTATAAGTGATTTGACGCTAGTAACTATTCATAATTTCATATCACTACAATAATGTACCAATAATACACCTATATTATATGTATATATAGATGGCATGGACTAATAGTTTCAACATCCATATTCTAAAACTCGCTTAGCTAGCTTATTCATCTTCCTAGCTATAGCATCTAAAACTATTCCTCCAACAAACCTCAAAGAGAAAGAATGAGTCCTACAAAACAAGAAGAGGAGGAGGTGCTAAGCCAACAAGCCATAGATATAGCAAGAGGAATGGAAGTTCAAATGGCGATGAAGTCCGCGATAGAGCTCGGGATCTTGGACTCTATCTCGGAAGCCAATGCTCGTGGGCACTATCTATCATCTTCCGAAGTTGCCGCTAAGATCCCAGGTTGTGTGAATCCGAATGCACCTGTTCTTATAGAATGTATGCTCAGTCTCCTAGCTAGCTTCTCTATTTTGAAATATAAGGAAGGTGGAAGAGGAGAGGAGAGGGTGTATGGAGTGGCGCCGGTTTGCAAGTATTTCCTTACAAACGAGGTCGATGGATCCATGGGTCCTTTGCTTTGCATGCGTTATGATAAGGTCTCGTATGAGATATGGTACGTACGTAAAATAGGTTCCATTTTTCTAACGTTTGCTTTCAAAAAGATAGAAGAACATTATATATATTAAAAAATCATTAAGAATAAGTTCAATAAGTTTGTATAAAGAATAGGAAGATTTATGTTCATTTGGATTTATATATCTAGGAACCACATGAACGAGGCTATAATGGAAGGAGGAACGGCGTTCGAAAAGGCTCAAGGGATGCCGTTATTTGAGTACGCGCAAAAGGAGCCGAGGCTTAACAAGGTGTTCAATGATGCGATGTCGAATTACACCATCATTATCATGAAGCAGATCCTGGATGTGTATCAAGGGCTAGAAGGGATCAACGTGTTGGTGGATGTGGGGGGTGGAGTTGGTGCTTCCCTTAACCTCATCACTTCCAAGTATCCCCACATAAGGGGCATTAACTTTGATCTACCTCATGTTGTGGCCGATGCACCAAAATACCCGGGTACATATAGAACACATATATCGTAGGTTGATTAAATTAATATTTATATATCCATTGATTAAATTAATTTGTATATACATACTACTTGTAGCTAGCCTTGTTGTGACTAAGTACGTATATTGCATGTAGGAGTGGAGCATGTTGGAGGGGACATGTTTGAAAAAGTTCCGAATGGAGATGCAATCTTTTTGAAGGTAACATAATACATGTTAATTTAGAGCCATACACACTATATAAATTAAATGTGCTGGAAGATGTGAAGACTTTGTCTCATGTTGACCAATATATAAGAAAGGAAGAAACTTAATTACCCAGTCTTAAGTTTTTGGATCGATCGAGAGATAAATAGTATGATTATATATATTTTAATGGTTTAAAAAAAATACTTGACTCACATCTTGTTTATATCGACCTATCAGAATTTGACATAGTATGTGAGAATTTCGTCCCACATCGACCAAATTAATATTTAAAAATGAGACTAAATCCCGACCTTATGTATGATATTGCTTAGAAAAAAATATCTTCCCTCCGGAATTTATGCACATGTATGTTAATCGATCATATGAATGATTGTTATTGCAATGACATTATCGAAGTAAGATCGAAGGCACAATATCTACATACGATAGCTTAAAATTTGATAAGATAACTTTAAACAATACGGATCGAGTATATGAAAGGCATTTGAAAGTCAGATATTACCTACTTAATTAACCACTTGATAAATTAAGTGACAAATATTGCGTTAAAGTAGCCGTTGAAAATAAAGTTACAAATTATCCTGATCCAGCTTGACTAGCTAGCTAACCACTTGATTGTACAAATTTGATTATATATTTATGTTTTTGTTGTAATGGCTCTTCTTTTTCCATAACAATATATATTTTGTGAATGTACGTAGTGGATACTGCATAACTGGAATGACTCCGATTGTGTTAAACTCTTAAGAAATTGTTGGAAAGTCCTTCCAAAGAAAGGAAAGGTGATAATCACCTTTCCTTTGGAAGTTCTTCCATGATTATCACCTTTCCTTTCTTTGGAAGGACTTTCCAACAATTTCTTAAGAGTTTAACACAATCGGAGTCATTCCAACACTAAGTAAGACTAAGACTTCAAGGCTTTGGCTTCCCAGTCTGGATTTTCAGATTGTTGTGCTATTTGTTCCGCTCATAGCAATTGGATCATAGAGTTTCACAAGAACTAATCGCATTTGGCGCATCAATTTTATCATTCATCACTTATAAGGATCTTGAAGATCCTTATAAATCATAAACGTATCCCATTAAATAAAATTGGTAACTTAGAATTTGATTTAGTTATGATTATTTCAACTTATATGCTTTAAATAAGATAGTACCGTAGGGTGTGAAAGTTTATGTATCGGAATGTACTTCCAACAATGTTTAACACAGTTATTCCGGCCCCACTGGTAATAAATATGCATTGGAAATTCTTATCAGATATATGTGATCTCGAATTACGTACATGCATATGCCCATGAAGAGGGTGGACACTAATTTCTTTAGTTACGTACTTACGTTCATCTCCATTAATCTCCTTAAGCTTCCTCTAAAAAATGCCGAACACCCAAGTGTAATCTGGAAAAAAGAGATTTCAACTCTGTTCAGTTTCAATAAGCTGATGCCAAACGAAGTCTAAGTGTGAAAAACGGATAAAACTCAATCTTCTTTGTAAAACCAATGGAGTACAACTTTAATAAATTTGGCCTTTGGGGATTTGAAAATTGATGATAGGAACCAGACAACTAGTAGAAACTAAAAGGATAGAAAACGAAGGAAATATCTATAGGTTAAAATAATTGAAGTGTGGAGCTCATATACTAGAGCAAGACGTGCATATGTTTCGATTTTGGTTTTAAGAAATTGCAAAGTAATGGGCTAGCGAGCGCTTTGAAAGGCTGTCAGCCTGCCCATGATTGATGATTGAAATTGTGTTACTTCATTTTAACCCGAAGTAATCGATTTTTTTTTTAACGAGGGACCCACCTTTGATAGTAAATTCCGGGTTCTTGAACTAGCCGTCAAAGCGCACGAACCAGGTAAATCGGCTTGCACCGACTGGCTCGACCTAGTAGTAGGAACAATGGTGAGACATGGTTTTTCACCCAAATGTAGGGGCGGAGGCAAAGATCGAATCTGAGACCTTTGATCATTCTCCCATGCCTCTTACCACTAGGCCACTCCACGTGGGACAAGTAATCCCTAACTTATATATTTGAAGTTCAAACTAAAAGACTCAAACCAAATGGATATAAAGGCATGGCCACTAAAGATAGCTTCAAGACCATGGGAAAGCTCCAAGAAGATAGTTGTGTGATAGCAACTCTCAGGAAACATGAGATCATTTGTGGTTTGAGTGCAAATTCCGCCAAGATGTCCTTAAAAAACACTGCAGTGGGCAAAGATTGGCAGGCGGACATATGAATTTGAAGATTTGGTTGAACGTCTATAACAACTTCAGAGGTAAAAACGTAACAGTGTAGCAAGAATTGGATTGACTTATTAGCCTTTGTTTTCTTGGTTTCCTAGAATTTTGTACCCCTTTCTCTTCTAATGAATGGATCACCTTTTCATTCAAAAAAAATGAAGCTTAATTAAGTTTATGCTAGATGATGTTTAATAAATAAGCTTCCACTTACTTAGTGTTGGATACTGGTATCATGGGAACAATGTCTATTACCATGGGACCAGTGTCAAGTACTCCTCTTTAGTTTTGATAATGACAAACTCTATAAGGACTAACGATCTTTATGTCTGTGTGAGGTGTAGTGTAGATTAAAGGTTTATACAGAACGTAAGGGAACAGTCAATGAAGCACTGATGTGAGGGAACAGCAGTGCGAAGATACTTCATCTTTCCTTATATAGTAAGCGCGTAAATCAGTTGCGAGAGAATCAGATCTCGGAAGATTTGACAGCTGGATGAAATTGTTACTTGAAGAAGATCTTGGAGTGGATATTGTCGAATAACAACTCCAAGATTTGGTGGATAATTGATTCGAGTCTTTCTAGGATTAGATAAGATAGAATCAATGTAATTTTGATTTATAGTGAATAAAATAATATCAAATCATATCTGAATTACGAAAGTAAGTAAGATATGATTAGATTAGTTTGTTGCACTATATATAAAGATTAAGTGATTAGGTTAGAGTCACCGATTACTTGTGAAGTCGTCGTGAAGTTTGAAGCTGATCACTGTAAGTTGTGTTGTGGTTTGGTTTTATTGTTGAATCGTTCTAGGGCTGAGAAGTTGAGTTAGATAGGCCTAGGTTCTAGAAAATAGGATAAGACTATCTTTGATAACTCTACTTGCTTGTAGTTCGTGTGAAATCAATAAAACTAAGAGAAGCATTACAACTCCTCTACGGAGGGAGCGGTTTTTCCTTCAATCAACTAGTTGGTTGTTGAAGGTTTCCACTATAAGTAATCGTGTTTAGTCTTGCATATTTCCGCTGCCCAGTTCACTGTTCCCATAGGAACAGTGTCTGTATTACTAACACACTCGTTCCAACAATTGGTATTAGAACAGGTTTGCTCTAGATAGTGTGTTCATTGCAGGACAACAAGATGAGCTCTAACAGTCACTATGATGTTGGTATCAACAACAACAAGCCACCTTTGCTGAAGGATGGAGAATACCAACACTGGAAGATTCTGTTCGCCTACTGGATTCGAAGCAATGATTATTAGGCATGGTGTACCATTGAAGATGGCGACTATGAGGTTCCCGCTGCTAAGAAAGATAATAAGAAGGATTGGGGACCCACTGAATACCAAGGGATGGAGAAGAACAACAAGGCAAGAATGTATCTGATGAATGCCCTTGGAAGTGAAGACATGTTGGAAAGTGGTTAATGTCAAGGATGCCAAGAGCATGTGGGCTGCAATCGAGCATATGCATGTAGGAAGTGAGGATCTTCACAAGAGTCATCTTCACGATGCCAAACGAGACTTCTTCAACTTCGAAATGAAGGAAGATGAAACTGTCTCGGCCTATCAATCAAGGTTTGAGACACTGGTGAGCAGGCTGGATGCTCTAGGAGTTGATGAAAAAATCATTGACCACGAAGAGAGAGTTCTTAGGGTCATCAATGGACTTCACCCCAAGTATGTCTATACCACGGGTTTGCTCAAGGAAAATCCCTTAACAAAAGTCTCAACTATGCATGAGGTGTTTGGGAAAATCAAAGACTATGAGAAATATCATATCAATGCCGAACCTGGTAATGCTTCAAACAAGGGAATTGCTCTGAAGATCGAGAAGGCATACAACTACGTCAAATCTGAGAGAGACGCAGGAGTAAAAGATAAGGATGATGAAACCGCTCTCATCACTAGAGCCATGAGGAACCTCTACAACAAAGGAAAGGCAAGAGGAAGCCGTGACAAATGTAACAGTGGAACAAGAAAAGATCTCAAGGACGTCACGTGCTACAACTGTCAGGACAAAGGTCATTATGCAAAATACTGTCCCAAAGGTAACGATGCTGGAGAAGACAAGAAGAAAGCCCACATAGTTGCATGGGACAATGACTCTGACGAAGAACCTGAGTCCTGGACAACCTCAAATATCTGTGTTGTGGCCATTCAAGCCAAGACTGTCAACCAAGAGGTAAACCATGAACAATTCTTAAATTCTCTTGATGCTAGCAGTAAAACTGATCTTGTCAAACTTCTTAAAAGGATGTATGAAGAAAATTTAAGCTTGCAAGATGACTTAAATACTGCTGAGGAACAATGCTATAATCTGAAAGGAAAAATGACTGTGTCAGTTGAAAATGATATTGTTCTTTGTGAAACCTATACTGGTCTAAAAGAAGAAAATGACTCTCTTAGGGAAGTCAATAATTCACTGAGATCTGACATCCTGGAAATAGAAATAGAGAGAGATGAGTTGATCAAAGAGAAAGAGAAGAACGAAACTAAGTTTTGTCCCTCTAGACATGGAATATGTTATGTTTTAGGAGATGATGTAGAAGAACCTAAACTAGACATCACTGTTTCTCAAATGCTTGAAAACAGAGATAGAGAAATTCAGAGTCTTAGGGATAAAAACACTCATCTAGAACTGAGGTTGAAAACTTTAGAAAGTGGTAATTCTGAGAAAAAGGATTGGTACACCGGTCAAACTACTCACATAATCTTCATAAAACAATCTTTAGGTAATGAACCAAAAGATCTGAATGTTGACCGTGTTAAGGAAAGAAGCTTCAAAAACCTCACCCTAAGTACTACCTTGGAATATATTATCAATTTTGTAGACAATGTGGTAAAGGAGGTCATGACCACACTCAGTGCACTAAGGCAAAAACCTATCAAAAATTCCAGAAAAACAGGTCTAACAACCAGAATGGTGACAACGGTCAAAATCGTAGAAGGAACAATCGTCACCGCTGGCAAGGGAACAGTAGTCAACAACAACACAGTTCATATCCTCCTGCTCACAATAAAACTTATGCTTCTACTAGCTCTAAGAAAACTCATACCAAACAGAGTAGAAGTAATAATGTCAACATTGCAGAGTACTTCATTGCGAGTCCTCAAGAGCATCAAAAGTTTTATCCTAACCAACCCAAAAAGGCAATTCTTGCCTGGGTCGTTAAACCTTGATTTTTTATGTTTTGCAGGAAGAAGTGAGGGTGAACAATCAGTGGTACATAGATAGTGCTTGCTCGTGCCACATGACAGGAAATGAAAAGATCCTTACCTCACTTCACAAGAACGCTGGAGGAAACATATCCTTCGGTGATAAGCAATAGGGAACAGTTATTGGAACTGGAAACACTGAAATCAATGACTACATCAAGGTCAAACAGGTAAGTCTTGTGAATAATCTTGGATTTAATCTTCTTAGTGTTGCACAGATCTGTGATCAAGGAAATCTCGTGGTGAATTTCACTTCGGAGTCATGTACTGTAAGGAACATCAACACCAACAAGACAGTTCTCAAAGGGACGCGAATCAACAATGTCTATCTAGTAGACAACAAGTTCAAATCCGAAGAAACTCTATGTCTTGGTTCCATTGCAAATGAATCTCACCTATGGCACAAAAGACTTGGTCATGCAAGTCTGTGGGCCATACACAAGCTTCACAACTTAGGGTTAGTTAGAGGTCTTCCCAAAGTTCAATCAGAAAAGGATGGTGTATGTGATGCATGTGTAAAAGGGAAAATGAGTCGAACATCCTTCAAGTCCAAAAATGAAGTAAGCACATCCCGTCCTCTTGAGATGTTGCATATGGATCTATGTGGACCAATGAGGGTACAAAGCCCTGGAGGTAACAAATATATGTTTGTCATTGTTGACGATTTCTCTAGATATACATGGGTCATTTTTCTAACCTCAAAAGATGAGACTTTCTCTAAGTTTCAGGATCTGGTGAAGAAGATGGAGGTAAGTTTAGGTGTAAAACTAAGCGTGATAAGATCTGATCATGGAACAGAGTTTGACAACTCCTTGTTTCTTACTTTATGTCGAGAAAATGGTGTCTCCCATAATTTCTCGGCACCACGTACACCACAACAAAACGTTGTAGTAGAAAGGAAAATTAGGACCTTAGAGGACATGGCAAGAACCATGCTACTGGCGAGTGGATTATCTGAGTCCTTCTGGGCTGAGGCAATCAACTCGGCTTGCTATATTCTAAATCGTGCAATGCTTAGACCTTTACTCTCAAAAACTTCATATGAATTGCTCAAACAAAGAACTCCTAACATTTCACATTTGAGAGTCTTTGGCTGCAGATGCTACATACACAATAATGGAAAGGATGATCTGGGAAAATTTGATCCCAGAAGTGATGAAGGAGTTTGTGTAGGTTATGCAGCAAGCAACAAAGCCTGTAGGGTCTTCAACAAGAGAATCAGAAAGTTCGAAGAGAGTATCCATGTGGTGTTTGATGAAAGTCATACCGGAGGGAACAGTCCTAGTTCCTCACAGAATGTAGGAACCTCCGAGGACGATGATGACCAAGAGAAAGAAGATTCTCCACAAACTGAAAATTATGGAGATCAGAATCAAGATGGAGATGAAACCAATCCCCAGAATGAAGAAGAGTCAATCCATGATGAAGAACCACAAGATCCAGGAACAAGCTCTACTCCGGAAGGCATAGAGACTGTTCCCTCTAAGACTGGAAATTCCTCTAGCACAAGCGTTGATGCAACTCAAGTAGCGACAAGGAATTACCATCAAAAGAAAGATCATCCAGTGGACAATATTCTCACTCCATATGACAAAGGGGTACAAACTCGATCCTCTATTAGAAACTTTTGTGCTTTCAATGCTTTCATCTCTTTTGCAGAACCAAAAACCATTCAGGAAGCTCTCAAAGACCCGGATTGGATCATTGCAATGCAAGATGAATTGAATCAATTTGAAAGAAGCAAAGTCCGAAGACTTGTTCCAAAGCCAAAGCACAAATCAGCCATTGGAACAAGATGGGTGTTTCGTAACAAATTAGATGATACAGGAGCTGTTAATAGGAACAAGGCTCGCCTAGTAGCAAAAGGATACAATCAACAGGAAGGAATTGATTATGATGAAACCTACGCTCATGTAGTTAGGATAGAGGCTATTCGACTCCTTATTGCTTTTGCAGCACACAAAGGGTTCAAATTGTTTCAAATGGACGTGAAGACGACGTTTCTCAACGGATATCTTCAGGAGGAAGTTTATGTTCAACAACCTCCAGGATTCAAAGATGAAAACTTTCCAGATCACGTCTATATCCTAGACAAAGCCTTGTATGGTCTCAAACAAGCTCCTCGCGCATGGTATGATCGCTTTGCCCAATTTCTATTCTCAAATGGCTACAAGCGTGGAGTTATCGATTGTACACTGTTCCTTAAGGAACAGTCAGGTGAGATTCTAGTTGTTCAAGTTTATGTAGATGATATTATCTTTGGTTCAACTAACCCCTCCTTGGTAGAGAATTTCAAGAACTTGATGAGTAGTGAATTCGAAATGAGTATGATCGGTGAGCTTTCTTTCATTCTCGGTCTCCAAGTTGCTCAAACTAGTGAAGGCACCAAGGTACATCAGCAAAAATATATAAAGGAATTGTTGTCAAAATATGGTATGGATTCTGCTAAACCTATTGACACTCCTATTTCTCCTAACACAAGGCTTGATGTTGATTTAGATGGAGTTAGTGTTGACCAAAAGATTTATCGAGGCATGATTGGATCCTTACTTTACCTAACGGCCAGCCGACCAGATATCATGTTTAGTGTTTGTCTTTGTGCTAGATTTCAAGCTAACCCAAAGGAAACACATCTGAAGGAGGTAAAAAGGATATTTCGATATCTTAAAGGAAACGACAATCTCTGTCTCTGGTACCCACGGAATAGTGCCTTTAACTTGCTCGGGTATACAGATGCCGATTTTGCTGGTCATCTTGTGGATCGAAAGAGCACATCTGGTACTGCTCAATTTCTTGGCCCTTGCTTGGTTTCATGGTCATCCTAAGAAACAAAATTTCGTAGCCTTATCAAATGCCGAAGCCGAATTAGTGGCTGCCGCCTCCTGTTGTGCTTAGGTATTATGGCTCAAACAGTAATTGGATGACTATGGTATGTCTCTTTCCCAAATTCCCATCATGTGTGACAATAGTAGTGCTATCAAAATTTCAAAAAATCCAGTTCATCACTCACGCACTAAACACATTGATATTAGACATCATTTTTTGAGGGATAATGTTGAAAAAGGCTTGTTGAGAATGGATCATTGTAGGACCGAAGATCAAGTGGCTGACATCTTTACCAAAGCATTGGACAGAAAACCCTATGAGCATCTCCGGTTGCTTCTAGGTATGATCACTTTAAACTAAGCAAGTCCAGGTTCATTATTCTCTCAATGATTGACTAGGAACAGTTACTGATTCATAGGAAACATTGATTTCATTAGAATCTTCTCTGATCTTATTTTCTGTTAATCACTACAAAGACATGTCATCATTTGCTTCTATATATTCACTGAAATTGTTGAGTTGCTCTAAACATTATGCATGTTCTTGAAATGGTTTTCTTTTGAGCCCAAAACGAATGAAGCTTGATCTTATTCTGTCCCGACTATACAAGCTGAAATGATAGCCAGTCGTAAGACCATCCCAAAACCTTGCAAATCTAGGTAAACGTTCCCCATGATCCATTTCATTATTTGTTCCCTTGATAACGGGTTGCAATTATCTGGATTTTTAATTTTATCCTTGCCGCTCAAAATCTTGAATATTATTTCCCTCTCCCAAAAATATTCAAGATAGCCTTTCATTAATTCTATCTATGAGTGTGAAGAGATCTTCATCTAGTCATGATAAGATTCATCCGGTTCAAAAGAAACTCAAGGGTCAGCCAAAACGTGTCTCCTCTTCAATGTTGTGATTGATGTGCACAATGAATTTCTCAGCGTAATTATTATTGTTTCTGATCTTTTCAAATCTTTGGAAGTTGCAATCAGATGCGGGTAAATCTTATCATATCCCTCCCCACCCTATAAAATCCCTCAACCACTCCATCCCCCAAAACCCTAATTCGCCTTTGCCGTCTATCTCCAAAACACACGAATCCTCAAAATTCCAATCAAGCTCTGCTGCAATGGCGTCCACACCAATCAACCTTGACCTCTCAAAATTCACACCTGACCAAATCCTTCAGATTCAGATCCAGCTTAACGCATTCTCCAGCACCAACCCCTCCCAGCCTTCCTCTGAGGCTCCTGCGGTGAATCCATCTCTGTCTCCGGCAAAGAATTGTGAGCACTCCGATGGCAAGGTAACTTCTCCGATCTTGAATGCTGACTCTGCTTCACCTTCATCTCTTCATTTGGCTATGGTTCTCAGAGACCCTACCCTTCCTACTGTTGACAACCCTAACCCCGCCCTCTCCACAGATCTTCCGAATCCCATTCTTGAGAACCCGTCCTCTAACTCTCCAATCGAACAACCCTCTTCATCCCCTACAAAGCCCTCTGGTTCTCAATCCCTTGAAAAACTCTCTGATTCTCACCCTGCCACAAAAGCATCTATCCCACCCCCTGCTCCGCCATCTTTGTCCCAGAAACGAAAACGCTCCTCCTCTCTAGTACTGAATGAGGATGAAATTCTTGAGCACACAGACGTGGTATCCTCTGGCACCAAGAGTGTCACCGAGTCTGATGATCAACTATTGGAAAGCGAGGACGAGGAACTTATCTCCAAACTCAAAACTCCCAAGACAGGCAAACGCCTAAGTCCATGACCTCAAACCCGGCCTCCAAAAGAGTTGCCCTTCGCTCCAACTCCAAGAAAAACACCACCACTGATGAAGGCTCTTCCACCCCCATCGGCTGTGATCACCGGGCCATTGTGTCTCCTCTTATCGTTACTAAGGAAATCTTGCATGCCAATGATTTGGAGGAACTCTGGGATCTTATCTGCTTTCAAGGTTGGATGAGTTTAAGCTGTGAGCCTATCAAGGTCAGCCCGGAACTAATTCAGGAGTTCTATGCTAATTTCTCTCTAGGGACAGCAGTTGTTCCTGTTGGTACCACTGTGGTACACGACGAGCACTTATCCTTCTCCAGTCTACAGCTTGCACAGTTTTGGGGCATTCCTTCCAATGGTCTCAGCTCTCTTCCTCCTTCGGGTACCTGGCCTAGTTGCAAAACTGGCATTCTAAAGCGGTTGTTTGGCAAAACCCCTTCTGGCGGATATTCTACCAGTGATCTGACTTTTGTGGGTCGAGTTGCTCATCAGTACCTCATTAAGGTGTTATTTCCCCGTCAAGAGAAGCGTTGTAGTCTTACAGTTCAGGATATGGTGCTCTTGGATAAGTTCCTGGCTCGTGAACCAATTTATTTGCCTCGTCTTGCTCTCTCTCACATGCAGAAAAGTGTCGGTCAGGGTGCTCATGCCTTACCTACCCTGGTCTAGTCAAAAAGATTCTTCAAAAGTTTCATGTCTACTCGCCTGATCTGGAAGAACAGTTCAGATTCTATCTGAGCAAAGCCAACATTGAAAAAATGCATTTCCAGGGGCATGTCAAACCTGAATCCTCCAAGAAACCAGCTAAGAAAGGAAAACCAGCCAAGGTTGAGATTGCTAAGGGCAACTCCACTGCTGCACAGACCCTTGAGGTCCTTGAGGAGATCAGTTCCAAGTTGGATCAGTTACTGGATCTCACTCAGAAAGTACTGAAGCAGCTCTCCAAACGCTCATAGATGAATTTCCCTTTATCTCCCTAGCCTATTTTCCTTTCACAAATATTATCTTTTTCACTATTTCAAGAACTTTTGCTATGTGTGCCTGATGTCTCTCTTCATAACTTGTGTTTGTCTTAAGAACTTTTGATGTACTCTCTGCCTTTGCTTGGTATTAATAAAGATATTTTGATGATTAGTTCTTTTGTGCCTTGCTTTCTTCCTGATTTACTAACTTGTTTGATGATGTCAAAAGGGGGATGTTTGGAAAATTGCAGAGATGAGCTTTAGTTTTAAGGTACAGAACATTGTTCTCTTGGGAACGATCCTTATGCTAAGGGGGAATTTCGGTCACTTAAAAGGTCTGAAAATGATAGTAACTTACTAAGGGGGAACAACAAAATAGATGTCTAATTCAGTTGTTTATTTGTGCAATTTCTGTATAGGTTTGTCATCATCAAAAAGGGGGAAATTGTTGGATACTGGTATCATGGGAACAATGTCTGTTACCATGGGACCAGTGTCAAGTACTCCTCTTTAGTTTTGATAATGACAAACTCTATAAGGACTAACGATCTTTATGTTTGTGTGAGGTGTAGTGTAGATTACAGGTTTATACAGAAGGTAAGGGAACAGTCAATGAAGCACTGATGTGAGGGAACAATGTGAGGGAACAGCAGTGCGAAGATACTTCATCTTTCCTTATATAGTAAGCGCGTAAATCAGTTGCGAGAGAATCAGATCTCGGAAGATTTGACAGTTGGATGAAGTTGTTACTTGAAGAAGATCTTGGAGTGGATATTGCCGAATAACAACTCCAAGATTTGGTGGATAATTGGTTCGAGTCTTTCTAGGATTAGATAAGATAGAATCAATGTAATTCTGATTTATAGTGAATAAAATAATATCAAATCATATCTGAATTACGAAAGTAAGTAAGATATGATTAGATTAGTTTGTTTCACTTAAAAATAAAGGTTAAGTGATTAGGTTAGAGTCACCGATTACTTGTGAAGTCATCGTGAAGTCTGAAGCTGATCATTGTAAGTTGTGTTGTGGTTTGGTTTTATTGTTGAATCGTTCTAGGGCTGAGAAGTTGAGTTAGATAGGTCTAGGTTCTATAGAATAGGATAAGACTATCTTTGATAACTCTACTTACTTGTAGTTCGTGTGAAATCAATAAAACTAAGAGAAGCATTACAACTCCTCTACGGAGGGAGTGGTTTTTCCTTCAATCAACTAGTTGGTTGTTGAAGGTTTCCACTATAAGTAATCGTGTTAAGTCTAGCATATTTCCGCTGCCCAGTTCACTGTTCCCATAGGAACAGTGTCTGTATTACTAACACACTTGTTCCAACACTTAGCAAGCTTAAAACTTATGTTAGATGATTTGGGTCAAAATTTCCCTTTCACCCCACTTTGATCTTCCTTCTCACTCTCATTTCATGGTAGACTTTATAAGAAAGATAAAAATATAATTAATTTTAGCATAATATCTCTAATATTTAGTCATTATCTTTTGTATTTTAGGTTAGTTTAGATTATCTTTCAAATAATCTTTCTTATTTTTTAAGACATATAACATATATATGAGCACATCAATAAGAAACCTAAAGTGTAATTTTTTCACACCACATATATCAATTCAAAAATGTCTATTATGGTATTAGCGAAATATGGCTTAAACGCCTTTACGAATTAACCTCAAAGTTTTCCCTTCCACTACAAAACAAGTGTTGAGAATAATAACATATCCCACATCTAAAATTCAAAGAGATCAAGTCTAGCATATATATTCTGGGGCTACTCATCTATATATTGTCAATTGGTTTTAGGATGGAACCCCATAGACTTGTGTGCTAGGCCCGTCCGCGCATGTGTGCGCTCAACCCAACACGTCCCTAAAATTTCCTCTTGGTACCAGAGCAGTTCGGTCCTACGTGCCACCGCATTAGTCTAACTTCCGGCTGGTCTTCACGTCGCCTCTTCATTTCTGGTTGGCGCGTCCTTCGTGCCACCGCATCAGTCTAACTTCTGGCTGGTCTTTGCGTCGCCTCTTCATTTTTGGTTGGCGCGTCCTTTGTGCCACCGCATCAGTCTAACTTCCTGTTGGCCTTCGCGACGCCTCCTCCTCATTTCATGTTGGTCTACACGTAGCCTCTTCATTTCTGGCTGGCCTTCGCTCCGCCTCCTCAGTCGCCCTTGGGCCAGTAAATTTGCTTCGTCACCTCTAGTCGTGGACCCTTTATCAACTTTCCTTACATAAGTCCAAGTGTCAACTGGCTAACCCAGTTGCACTTGAGAGGGCGTATTGAGATTTGAGAATAATGACCTATCCCACATCTAAAATTCAATGAGATCAACCCTAGCATATATACCCTTGGGCTACTCCTCCTATTGCCAATTGGTTTTAGGATGAAACCCCATGGACTTGTGTGCTAGGCCTGTCCGCGCATGTGTGCGCTCAACCTAACACGTCCTTGATATTTCCTCAACAAGTTTCTGCCTCCTATAAAACAAACTCTTTCCAACCACCTCCTACAAAACTACCTCGATCACCAAGCAACCACTAATCAACTCTAAGTGTAAAGATGTTCGACTCCAAATACAAAACAACGATCGGATTCAAGGAAAAAACCATGATTGAATCAAGAAGCAAACAACTATCAGTTCGAAGGAAGAAAGAACAATCGATTCTAAGGACGAGACAACGATCAAGAAAACAAATTAGCGAAAACAAATTAGATCAAGAAGCTCTTCAGCAACAAGACCGCGAACAAAACCATTCATATCAATCTCTCTAGTCTTCAACGTTCGTTTCAAGACTCATGCTTCATTTGCGAGAGTGTATTAGAAATTTAGAATAATATCTTTTATGTTTAGTCATTGTCTTTTGTTTTTTTTTTCTCTTTCTTTTTTTTCCTTCAGAATTGAGAAATTTCTTCTTTTTTTGTATGTTAAGTTAGTTTCGATTATCTATCAATAATCTTTCTTATTCTCCAGGACATGTAACCTTTATATAAATACATCAATAAGAAACTTAAAATTGGCCTTCTCCCACCACTTATATCAATTCACAAATCTCTATTAGACTTCTCACTTCTAACAATGTAATTCAAAGCTCCTATTTAATATTCATTATCAACATAAAACTTTATAAAATAATATATAACTAACAGGCTGAAAATTGTTGATGCTTAATCAAAGATACTTCCCTAGTTATTTAACTAGTATAGTCAGTAAGTCAAGGTCGTATACAAGAGAAACTTGTATTCCATGTTAGTATTCTTATCAACTCATAACAGTAAACAAGGGGGTTGGATTGTAATTTAAAATCTAGGGAAACAAATCAAACAAGCAAAGCAAGTAAAAGTTGAGTTTGTAGTCAATTAATGAAAGAAATTTCATTCAAGTATCCACCTTTGTCATCAAGGTTGTTGGTCTTTAATTCATAACAAGCAATTCACTTTCTAGTTATTCCTATCCTGATTAGACATAATAGACATGCCAACGAGTCATGCAAATACTTAATATCAAAACAAACATGAAATGATCATGAGTTATTGAAATATTAGTAGTAAGAACAAGGATATGCATGATACATGCAATTGAGTTCCAACGAGTCAAATAATGAACATGAAATCAATTCTCTTTCTCAATTATTTTAGTCCAATGTGAATCCTAAAACAATGAGTTGCTACAAAGATTAGGTTTTTTCTACGAGAAAACCAAGATCCTAACAATAGAGTGTATGAATCTCAACAAGTTGGCCAAATAATTGGAAATCAACGCTTTCAATTATCAATCAAGTACAAGAGCAATTGAAATAACTGAGGAATAAACTTGAAAGAGGAGTCTCACAACTTACTTGAATTAAAAGTCTTCAACTAGAATGAAATTTAGGTTCTTAGTTTTCCATAAAAATCTCTCTCAAAACAATAGAAAAGTAAAGATACAAAAAACAAAAGGTAGAAAACTCAAAACTAAAACCAACAAAAGTCATAAAAACTCCTAAGAAACAAAAAGAAAAACATAAGACAAATAAAGCAACTAAAGATAGTCTTCGGAAGATCCTCGCACGTATGAAACTCGATAGAGCTGCGATCGCGATTTTGGGTGAACGCTATAGCTACCTTGACTTCGTTGACCTTCTAAGGCTTGGTATAACCGTGATCGCAGCCAGTGAAATTGCGACCGCGCAACCTTCAAAATAGAACTTCTCAGTTGTGTCCACCGTGATCGTGGTGGTGAAAACCGCGGTCGCAGTTCTTCCTTCAGCAACTTGTAATCTCAGTGACGTCCACCGCGCTCGCGATAGTGGCACCTCGATCGCGAGTCTTCAATAGAATCGTCAATTCTTCAAATTCTTTAACTCTGAACATTTGGTCTTCAACTATAAATCTTCAATAGATAGCACTAAAAAGGCCTAAAACTAATACAAAAGTGTACTAAAAGGCTCTAATTATATTGTAGTTTCTACATCATATCAAAAACCATGAACAAATACTCGAAGTCGTCCTCATATCGATCTTCCTTCACCCGCTTATACGCCCCTAGGTCTTGTTCAAAAGGAGATGTATTGTTATGAGGGTAAGGTGTGCCTCACCAAATCATATGGTTGGGTAAATGGCTGAAAAAATTTTAATCAAAATAAATGAATTATAACCATTTCGTCATTGTTTACTATTCATTTAGATAAAATAAGCTCGTTCTACCAAACATTCATTAACTTATTTGAAAATATCAGTTTTTAAATCAGTTAAGAATTTCATCTACAGAAATCAGCTCCAGCAATCAATAAACTTCATGCTTCAACTTGACATTTTCGTTCTTGGTCTAAGACTAACTAGAAGAGGGTGTCTTAATTCAAGTTTGGTGTTTCAACCAATAGATTTGGAATATTTCAAAATATCAAAGTACATGGATTAATATATAAACGTATAGGAGATTATGTAGATACCAACATATGTGTATATATAAGTCCAACGCATAAGTCAATAGAATTTTAATTAAAATCTTAATAGGAAAAATAGTTCATAAATCTGATTGAATAAGTCACAATCTTTCGATATAAAGCTATATTCACTTTTTAAATTTCATAGCATAATTGCTTTCCCAACTTCAGGTGTTAGTATTTTTTTATGAGGTAAGATTTCGGTTTACTGGACAAGTTCAATAGAATTGAGAAGCTGAGTAGACGGTAGTTGTAAAACCGCAAAGAATAAGTAAAATTAAACAAAAAACACACGTGATATAAGTACAATTAACGAAAAAGGGAGCTAGCTAGAACGAGTTGAATAGTGGATAGTGAAGGGATAAAGAAACAACGCTTTTAGTATTCGGGTCAAACACGAACAAATCAGGTAAAAGGAGGTAGACTAATAATGTTGCCTCCACCGGATAAAGGATTTTCTACAACCTCGAAAACATCCAAACGACATCTCCAATCACAAGAAGTACACATCAAATTTCAGAACCAAATCTCAAAACACATAATAAAAAACAACAAAAATACAAAAGAAAAAAGGAACAACCAAAAAAGCCACGAGGGACTAAAGATTCTTACAAACTAGCTAGATCAGTAAAAGGATCAAATAGGCCCATTAGACAAACAAGCACTATAAGACTTGTCACAGACACACAATGCCCCAAATTCCAACACCCATAATTAGGGAATTTTGAAACACTTTCGAAAAAGATCAGGTTAACCTTAAGATTCAGCTGCTACTGTGTTTTTTATGAATTTCTACGTTCTAATTCGCACTTCGCTTTTTGGGACAGTCTCCATTTTCTGCTCTAAATAAAGTTGTTTAATGAAAAATATGATTTATATCAAAGAGATTATAATCCCAAAAATTAATCGAGGATTATGCTAAATTTCTAAGAAGAAGATGTTTTTGAGGCTTAAAAAAACAAAGAACAAACCCCTCAACAAAGAGTTTGCCCTTTTCACCGAAGGCGACTAAAAAACCAGAGAAATTCTCAAACAAGTCTAAGATTTTTGTGGAAAAGGAGGTTGGAAAGAGAACCGACCATGAGACTTTGACGACAAAACATGTTAGCAGGATAACAAGCCTCGATTTGATATATGGGAAGAGATCGAAAAATTCCGAGACCAACAGTTCAATTAAACCGGGGCTTTACATTTTGACTATGATCGATTTCGATTTGGGTTGTTAATTTGAAAAGGAAAAACTGATTATTTAAGAGATAGAAATAGGCTAGATTAGTTAGTGGTCAAGGTTTCATTTAAGAACACGAGACAAAATTAAGTCAATCTCCCAAATTCCAAGGCCATAAATCAGTTTAGAGGGAAAGAATAAAAAAGGTAATCCCTCCGTATAAATCTACTTGTTTTTTAGAGTTGGACACATATATTTAGAAAATTTTAAATTAGACAAAAATATCCTTAATTAAATGTTTACTTTATGCATTGAAAATGAAAATGGAGCAAATTTAGTAGGATTGTTCATCGGTCCAAAATCGAACCAAACCGAAAACCGAATTTCTAAATTTTCGGCACCGAGGACCGAACCGAATAAGCTCGGTTCGGTTCGGGTTTTTTTCGGTTCGCTTCAGTTTGGTTTAGGTAGGAACCGAAGTAGAAGATTAGGTACAAAGTCGATCCAAAATATAGAACATAACACTCTAAACCAAACTACAACCGAACTAAACCGAACAAATTTTAACACAAATCAAACTAGAATCGAACTAACATATGCTATTTTTATCATTTTGAACTAAAATCATTCAACCCATTCGAACTAAAACTTGCAAATTAAAATAATAAACAAAGCAATAAAAAAAACTTGCAAAATAGGATTTAGGGTTACATCCTTACATGGGTAAAGCTTAGTAGGGGTATTTTTTTAATTTTTAATTTATATATTAAAATAGATCGGTTTACCCAAACCAAACCGAGACCGAATCGAACCGAAAACCGAACTAGCAAAAATTTTGAACCGAGGACCGAACCGAAGTACCTTGGATCGGTTCGATTTGGTTCGGTTCGGTTTTCAGGTAAAAATCGAATTACCCGAACCAATGAACAACCCTAAAATTTAGATCAATTTTTCATTAAATGTAACGGTTAAAGTGAGAAAGTTGGGTCTAAAATATGTAAAAATACAAGTTTTTTGAACAAGATTTTAGGTGTAAAAAGACAAGTAAAAACTTATACGGAAGAAATATGTAGATCTTCTTGTTTGGAGGTCAAATCCTCACAGGGATTGTGCTTGGAACTAATCGGAAAAAATCGAAGCTTCTCGCTTGAAATGGCTTAGCCAGCTACACGACACACATCTTAGACTTCGAACAGCTTTCGCAGTCGACAGTTTCTCGGCAATAACTCTTGTTGCATTTGGAATTTGGAGTCACAATCTTAGTTGAGGCATATTATTTGTACGTAAAGGTTTAGGCAAATTTCTGGGTTGGATTAAGCTACTGTTCTTGAGCTTCTCGCTCTAAACAATTCAGGAGCTTCTCGCTCTACATTTCTCATTTTTCAGTAAATTGAAGTACAACTTCAGGTGTTAGTATGATCACTATAAAATTGATGAATCATTAATAGACAAATTCAGACTGCAGTGGCCTATGGACAATTTTTTTTAATGCTAGAAGGGATCCGTACACAATTCTTATTGTAGCTTTCATCAAGCAAAAATGTTGTAGCTAAACGTTTGTATATTAATTATATGTGAATCCAAGCATGATATTTATGTTTCTCTAAAAAAAAATATTATTGTTCAGGACATTTCCCAATAATATAAAGTTTTAAAAATGAGAAAGAAAAACAAACAAAAGTTTACCAGGCCCATCAACTTTGACCTATTGCCTTGAAAAATTCTCAGTGCTAAATTGGTCATCAATTTTGACCTCTGTGTTTTTATGCATGTTTTCCTTTTTTTTTGGTAGAATGTTTTTTATGTTTTCCTTGTAGGTAACCGTCTTGTTTTACTCATAGCTAGATTCACTATAGACCAAGACCCATAAATTAGGGGATGATGATAGACGCACAATACCCCAAAAATGTGTTCATACTATTTCGAGTTAAAGCTAGCTAAATAGCTAGTTCATATGTCAATTATTGGTACTTGTAGATCGGCCAACGTTGTTCTAGGATTATAAGTAATGTTATTAAAACCCTGATTCGATTCTACGATTTTAGCAATCTTACGATCAATAACATGCGAAATGATCCACGATCTCAAGTAGGATTTTATTGAAGTAGGATCTTAAATGAAGCAGAATACAATCTCGATTCGATCCCGATTTTACATACGATTTTAACGATCTTATAAACGATTCTAACGATACTACAAACGAGTTTAACGATCCTATAAAATGACAATTTTAACTATACTTTATTAATAATTTTACGATTAACGTATCATTTCCATTAAAATAGTTGGTTAGTCCATCCTAAAACATTTTTAATAAGGGAAATTTCTTTTCGTGCCCCTAAGTTTTTACCTTTTCCTTTTGGTGCCCAAGAAAAAAACTTATTCCTCTTGGTACCCTTGTGGTTTTGGCTTTTCCCGTTGACGCCCCACTCCGGTTCAAATTAACCAATTTCAAGCTTACCATTATGTTCATCGAACCGAACTCGCTCATCCTTTTTATCACACCCTTAAATTAGTAGGATTTGACTATTAAAACATCAAATTTCATAACCAAACTACATCAATTTGAATTTTTTAACAACCCCTTAAAATAGAGGATTGTTTAAAAATTCAAATTGATGTAGTTAGGTTATGAATTTAAGTGTTTTAAGAGTTGAATCCTACTAATTTAAGGGTGATGAACATAAAGTTTGTTTGAATAAGTTTTTTTCTTGGGTACCAAAAGTAAAAGGCAAAATCATAGGGTCACCAAAAAGAATTTCCCTTTTAATAATCAAATTAATAAGGTTTATCATTTTCTTATTTCATATATAACAAAATATACACTACATTAGGTTATTCTTGCATACTTTTAGTTATAATGTATGATCTTATGATTCAACGATCTGATCTAAAAGACACCCAACGATCTAACCTAAAATCCCGATCCTGACAACCTTGCTTCTAACTCATTACGTCCTAGCTAGAAGACGAACCCTAGCTACTCCTATTTCATTTTGTACTTGATAATTTTGAAAAGATTGCACTTATGGCTTACTCTAGATCTACTTTCACATATAAGATATTATTTTAGTAAAAATATTTTTTTATTTATCTCCAAATTTATGGAAAGTAATTATATTTTAAGAAATAAAAATATGTGAAGGTAGAGAAAGGTATATACTAATTGTAGAGTAAGAATCAGCACTTCTATTCATCGATCCACGTAACATGGGAGTAATAAATATGAACAATGAGAAAAAAAAATTAAGAATTTTATCAGTAAAAGCAATAAAGTTTGTTTGAATCTAACTCCATATATCCGAGCTCAAATAATAGGATTAATTTGGAAATTGGACATCTTTTGAAAAGTCAACAACTTGTTATAAAAAAAATGATATGAACAAGTTACCAACTAAGGCGAGACTACAAGAGAAATAGGTATTAACCCCCTCAAAATGTCTTACGTGTTTTTGCACAAATTAAAATTTACCTCATCTCATGGTGACCTTTTCACATACCCTACAAATGACAATGAAAATTAACCAGAAAGAACAAATGCTAAGAACACATGACATCACAAACAAAACAACTCTAAAAGTCTTAACTGAATTGTATCATAAAATAGAAAACAAAGACTACACAAAATTAGCAATCATTTAGTTGTGTATATGGCACCAGAGAAACAAACTAGTTTTCTAACAAGCACCAAATGACTTTATTCAGGATCTAGGGAAACATAGTAAGTCCTATATCTTTCTATGGAGTAAAGTTAAGGATGGACCAATGAGGGAAAAGGAAGATGAAAACAAAAAACAAAGCACAACAAAGAGCTACTCAACACACACAAAAATGGAAAAAACATGAAGTTGGGTACATTAAAATTGTTAGTGCACAAAAATTCAACATTTAATGCACTAATTGATTGCTCCTTCTACACCTTCCGCTCCAACTTCATCTTCAACCTAGGACCCACAAAACAATGGGCAAGGGGTAGACCCCCTAATCCACCTCCGATGCCTAAGTCAAAAGAACAGTCGTCGATCGAGCGTCAAGATAAAAGACAAGCAAAACTAGAAAACTCAACGAGTATGAGAATTTCAAAATATCTAAGATGAGCGAATATCATCCTATTCAATCTCTGAATGTGTGTTTCAATATGATCTTCATACACAACGAAGACGTGTATTTATAATGGAAGAGAGAGAGGAGAAGGGGACCAAAAATCAACCTCCTAGGGCCAGCCCTATTGCCTTGCAGTCCAAGCAAGCGATATCTTGCTCCCTACTCCAAGCGAAAGTTCTATCTTTTCATTAAGATAAAATCTTCCATTATGTCCCATAACCACCGTACTATATTTAAATTTATATAATAATACTAAAAGGTATAAAAAATCATAATAAACAAAACAACTTAAAAGATATATGCATGGAACAAAGGGAAAGGTCGTGGTTGGATTAGGTTGGATTGATTTTGACTCAAACACACAAGGCAACACTTAAGGCTGCAGGTACTATGGATCTTCTGACTTCCAATCGGGTTGCCTTCCCAGGTCTCGCCGGTCTTGCCTGTAGGTCGTGATGTGCCTTGAGATGGCCGTCTCCTGTCCCCCTGCTAGCGGGGAATCCGCTCCCGGGTCGTTGCTCTGCTGTGTCTGGCCCGTCCTCTAGGCACCTTTGGAAGGCGGGGAGTGTGACAACGTACACGCTTCCCTTTATGAACATTGGCCTTCTCATCAGTTGCAGGGTTTGGTGGCCCGAAGTTGACTTGGCTTCGCCAAAAGGCCTCATCTCGTCAATCCCGGCTCGCGAGTCCCGACCTCTGACAGAACAAATGAATCCTGCTAAAAAACTGGAAAAAATGACATGTTCGGAAGAGCCCACCACCCACTTTTTTGAAAGACTATTCTTTGCCATTAAAGTTTTTTAGAAAATATAATTGGGGTTTCTTTCCCATGTCAAGCTAGTTATCGTGGAGTCCATGTTAAGGGGTTTTTCTTTCTATAATTTGCCGGTAAGTTTTTTTATAAGGCGAAGAAAGCACTCTTTCAAATAGCAAGGAGGAAAGCGTAAAATGGGCAGGAGATTCGCCCTAAGAGCGAGAGGGAGACAGCCAGTGAAAGAAAGTGAGAGTAGGCCGAGGGTTCAGGAAGTTCTTAGCTTGATTGAACTCAGCATAGTTAGAGATTATAGGAGATAGCCTTTCTTTCTATTGCTTGAGTTGAATCAGTTGGCAGATCTATATGCTTCGGAGGGTGAGACGAGGTGTAGCGCAGTCTGGTCAGCGCATCTGTTTTGGGTACAGAGGGCCATAGGTTCGAATCCTGTCACCTTGATGTAAGGCTTCAGTCAGCAAATACTTAGGAAACTATGACCAATAGAGTCAGACACTTAACTACATCCGCACGCAAAAGGAATGTGGTTCTGGTTGAGGATTTCTTTCCCTTATTAGTATTAGTAAATAAAGGGGGCTTCGGAACTCTTTCGCGGACACGTGGAGTCGAACGTCTCTCTACAATGTACCGTAGGTAGACTGATTATTACTGATTATTGTAGGTGCTTTAGTGGTTTAGAGACAGTTCTCTTGCTACCAATTTCTTTCTTTGTAGTCTAATAGATCTACATGTTCTAGCGGATCTAAAGTAGGTTTGTGTTCCGCAACAGAAAGAGGTTTTGTTCTGCCGAGAATATTTCCAAGGGGGAAGCCTCGAAAGGCATACGAGTGCTCTGTTGGAGTCTTTCTCCTTTCAAACGCAGGAAGGAAAGATGACTTGATAGCAGCCTTAGCCTAACCTAAACGGATAAGAAGGGGGGTAGGATTAGCATATTTCGAAGCTGGCTTCACCTTACTAGATAGAGGTTTAGCGGCATATCGCTATATCTGTAACCTATAGCATCATTAATAGAAGCATTTAACCAGCCGGGCAACCAGATACTTCGACCCGCATTAAATGTCGGGCCGCTTGTTGAAGATAAAAGTACGTCGAAGCCATATGAAGTTTTACCATGAGCAGATTGTATCCATTGAGCGAAAAAAGCGTTCATCCTGGACGTCCGAGACGCCTGAATCAAAATGTCTATCAATTGATTCCTATTCATTCGGTCAAAGTATCCACGGCCTTTTCACGCCCTTCTACTGAGAGGTGCCAGCGCCTCCGGCCTTTGGCAACTAAGCGGGCTTTGCACCTATCAAGGCTGCCAATCGGCTTTTTGTTTAACACGCCATGTTCTCCCTATTATATTGGTAGCCTTAGGAGGAGGAAGAAGAGTCCAAGTCTTAGTAGCCATGAGAGCATTCAATTCTTCGACTAATGCCCTCCGAAAGGAAGGAACGAGTCGCTTCCCCCTTTCATCCACGCTTTTCTCATCTCAAGATGGTCGACACTGGAAACGAAAGGTTGTTTCAAAGGGGGTTTTGAGGATTTTCAGTTTGATAAATGAATTGGACAATCCTTGGGCTATCTTCTTCAACAACCAAAATTCTAGGGCAATTCGCAAGCAATGTCGAAAATGGTAACAAGGGTGGCTCATATGAGCACTTGCAACCCTAGATTGCTCAATCAAAGATCAAAGGAAATAGTACATTGAGTGACTGTGATACCACGTGATGAAGGATCTTGATGTTTCCAGTGGTGCAAGGCAATCCGAGGAAGACCCGAGCAATCTTGATGGAGGAACTTTTAGTCTGGATTCACAAGGGAAGATCTCCCACGTCCGGACTCGGAATTGGGTGATTCCAAAGCCCAGAGTTATATCTACGAGTCTTCTTTGATCCCAGAAAATTTTAGGTCAAACTCCTTTGTGGTTCGAAAATTATGGCTCTTTCAATGAGATGTTGTAGAATCCATTGAGATGGGATTTTGACTTGTGTTTTTGGATTATGGACCCGATTTTGATGGAGGATGAAATGGTGATTTTGAGGATGAAAGGTTATGGAAATGGACAATTAAAATCGAGTGAATGGGATGGATATGGACAAATCTCCAAGAGGATATGACTCACCTTTCGGAAACATGAACTAGGAGGTTCGTTCTAGGATATGACACACCTAGATGAATCTCCGGGTTTGGATTTGATATGACTCATCAATCCAAGGATCTAAACTGAAAATGAATGCAAAAATAAGAGAAATTTCGATTGAAATCAAAGGAGACAAGGGTTTGAAGGTTTTCTTGTTTAATCTTGTTTAACTAGGAAATTAGAGCCCTAGTGGCTTATAAAAAAAGACCTAAGGGAAAAACTGACATTTGTCTTAGGAAAAGTTTAACAAATAACAAAATAGATCCAAAATTTCCCAATGTCATAAAACACTCACACAATCCAAGCAATGAACACACAATTCGTGGCCTTCTAACGAGACACGCACGCCTCACTATCTCACGATGTGATGGCCTTAGCATAGTCACATCAGTATGATTTGCATCATATTTGCATATATTGTTTGGAAGCTTCCACTCATCAACTTCATGGCATGGTTGGCTGCATTCATGGCCTATCCACCACACAAGTGAATTCCCTTCATCAATGTTTGTCGTTGGTATTCCTACCTACTTTCTCCTTAAAAGACCAATGTGAAAGGTCTCTTTTTTCCCTGGTTTTGGCCAACCCTTACTACTATAAAAGGGGCATGATGTTGCTTTGTTTTTCATCAAGTTGAATTCAAGAAAACATTCTTCCTAGTTTATGTATTGATCTCATTTTAAATCGAAAGCTTGTGAGTTGTATCAAGCTAAAATCAATCTCCTCTTTAGTGAGTCATATCTTCAGATTTGATTGCAATTGCCTTGAGTGAGTCATATCTCAAGGAACCTATCCCTTCGAGATCACCACGAGTTTACCTTGCACTGGCACCTTAAAGATCCTTGTATCTTATCATTTTTTAAATGCATCAGAAAGCTAAGGTATAAAAAAGGTAGAGCTCCTTCAACGATGTTGGTGAGTTCAGTAATTGCATCATGTGTGCTCTCAAGCACACTAGTAAAGAAGATGCTCGATTGGGTTGGGTTTAAATATAATCCAAAGACACTATAGAAAGTAGCGAGTGCATTTTGAATCTCAATGATACAAACCAGCTTACCGTTTTGAAAACAATTAGATCATCTATGAAAGCAAGATGAGTAAGTTCGGCTTTTTTACTTCCTCAGTGGATAGTGAATATACGAGCCTTAGCCATCTTAATAAGCAATCTATTTAGATACTTTTTCCTAATGGAAAATAAATAAGGAACCATTGGTCCCCTTAGAGGAGGCCCCTCTTACCATCGAAGCATCCAACTAGGCAACCATTAAGATGAATTGAGAAGCAGGTGGTCATTGCGCAGTGTTGGATAATTCCCAAAAAACAAACCCACTATTAATTGAGAAGGAGGTTGTCGTTTGTCTTACTTGACAACAAGTGAGACGTCTTGTCCAATAATATTCCCTCCTCGTTTGAAGAACCTACTTTTATACCCGTTCGGACCTGAAGTTTTATCATCCAAAATGGAAAATAGAGCCTCCTTGATTTCGGTATTAGTGATGGGCTAGAAAAGAACAGAGTGGTGCTCCTCCTAGATAACAGATCCTCTATTGAAAACACCTTTACCTATGTCAATGCAACTAAACTTAGTGCCTAGTAGCATCTTAAAGTGCTTGATGACATGTACCTTTAGCTCTCTATTGTCATCAATTCTCATGCCATCTAATAGTCTGACCAAGTTAATTGCACTTAGGGCTCTTCATTGCTTGATGGAAGACTGAGAATATTTAGTACTCTCATTTCCAAGAACAATTCTAGTTGTTTTCGCTCAATGGAAAAGATCACATCCGAGAGAAAGTTGTAAATCCAAAACTTCCTGAATTAGTTGCTTCTTTTTATAAATGAGATCTTGGCAAAGAAGATTGCTTACAAGTGCTTCTTGGGTGCTTAGCTAGTGTCACGTATTGTTCCTGATTTTCATTTCCAAATCACCATAGTAGGTGCGGTTCAAATCCAAGAGGGCTTTAGGAGTTTAAACTTTTGGATTACTCCAAACATGGATGTCATCTCGAACTAGTGATTCAAATCAGGGGTTTTCACTCGAAATATTTCAAAACTTTAATGGTGGGAAAGATTTTTGCCAAGGGAATACTCACTATTATTAAGCAATGATCATTGACAAGCTTGAATCTTGTGGTCGAATCTAGCATAGGGAAGAGGGAAAGATGTGCTCCATTCATTGCTAGCTAGCACCCTGTCCGACTCACTATGAAATTGATGTAGATCAAGCTAATTATTGCACCATGTGAAGAAGTTCCCTTTTATTCTAAGATCAGTAAGGTAAGTTTGATCAAAAACCTTTGCAAATTGAGCACAACTTGTTCCAAATTGATTCTTGACTCTCATCTTTTTATTTGAGTCAAGTAGGCATTAAAGCTATCAAGGACTAGCCATGGTTCATTGATTCTCTGATGCAATGAGATGAGAAAATTCCAGAGAATGGATCTATTGGTCTAGTGATTAGTAGCATAGATGAATATCACAAGCACTTTCGAGGCTTGTCCAAGTGGAGTGACAGAGCAATGGATCTCCTTGGAGTTGGGCGTGTGTTTTGCAATGGAACTTGGTGATTTTTCTCCTGCTACATCATTCAAATTTTGTTGCTCTTGGTAATAATGGGAGGTTTCTCCTTGTTGCAGTCCCCCTCCTTATGTCCAAATGAGTTACAAGCAATGCAAGATCATGGTTCCCATTTAATTTGGATTTTTTGTTTGACAATACCCCCATCTACATCTTAATTTGATATCGATGGAGTCCCTAAATGTGTGTCTAGCATCCATCTCCACCAACATTCTACCGAAAGAACTACTTTCCCAACCATGAAGGTCCCTACTTGAGTATATATTGACCATTATAGGATGTCAAGGTCAAGCTCGACTCCCATTTCCGAAGGAGAATAGGGAGCACATCAGCAAAGAGCCAAGGTCCCTACTTGAGTATATATTCTATTGGCATCCTCCAAATTATCAAAGCGGAATAAAAAAATGAAATCGTTTGCAAGGATTTTTGGATCTTGGGTGAAAACCCATCCATAATTGACAAATATTTGCATAGCAAATTAAGGGATTCTAGCCTTAGGGATAAAGCCTACTAGAGAGGAGGCCTAATGCTTGATTGTGTCAACCACATTGACACAAGCTCAATAAGATCTTCATTCACTTTAGGGGTTGGTAAAGTTTCCTCCATTTAGTAGATTTTGATTGCTTGCAATAGCTTCACTATAGATCTGACTTTTTATGGCATCCGGGGAGAGTCGAGTTCGGGTTTCCCAACTTACCCTAGCTGACCCCGAGATTGACAACCAAGTCAAAAGCTAATTCTGGTTTAGCAATTGACAAATCTTGCTAGAGTTTGGTGTAGCTTCAAGGAGGAGGTCGAGATCTGAATCCTCCATCATCGAGTCTGAGGAGATAAAGCAGTCCCCATTAGCACCAAGTTCGGAACCCGGGGGGACGCAGGCTAGGGCCAGCGTAGGTGGTTGGTCGGTTTTGGAGTTGGGGCTCAATTGGGATTTCACTTTGATGCGTAAACCATTTGAGAATCCTTGGATCCATTGTTGTGGGAAAAAATTTCTTCTTCTAGTTACAACCCCTTCGGTTAGCAATGGTAGAGGGATTACAAGCATGCAGCAATGTTGCAGGCTAGCGAACAAACCCTCAAACACTCACACTCTTCTCACGCTAGGGCATGTGAGGCGCGTTAGATTGATTTGAGACATATTATCATTATTGGAAGATATTATTGGTCAGGTCAAATTGGGTTCTGGTCATTTTCGGTCAATCTGAAATATTCTAACAATTGGGATAAATTCGGTATTAGTTCGAGTGTTCATTTAATTGGAAAAAGTCAAGTTATTCGGTCAATTTCGATTGGGTAATTTCGAATTTTAATTGAATTAGATATAAAGGGAGTCGGATTTTGCTAGAGTTAGATTTCGAGATGATTGGAATATTAATTGAGTCTGATTTCAAATGAATCAGACTTCGAATGATTTTTTTCTAACTAGTTTGTTTACTATAAAGACTAAATTCCCAATTTTAGATGTAAGAATAATAAAATCTTTGTATGAATTCTAAATACATATTTATCTATATGTAATACATTTGCAAGATTACTACATATCATTGTCAACCAATAATGAGTTTAGTGTCAACCAATAATGAATTGATCGATTTAGGTAGCTTTGGGGTTTTGGATACTTTCGGATCGGTTGCATAATGCATCAAGTTATGTAAGGTTAATGTTTTTGAATATAGTCCGTTTTGGATTATTCTAAAGTTCAAGTTGTTTTTGCATTCCGGCTAGACGATTTGATCATGTCAATCTTGGGTATACTGTTGTAATGAGATTTTTGTGTAAGGTCGTGAGTGTCACCTGACTATCTTTCGCATTTTTGTCTTGTGTTAAAAGGTAGTTTGTTGTCATATTTCTACTGAACTTATATAAAAGCTTGTAAGTCTCTCTAGTAGACATGTCAAAAGTTGACCGAATCCGTTAACCCGACCCGACCTGCCCGCTAATTTTAGGATCAAGACCCAAAATTTTGAATCCAAAACCCGAAATCAACCAAACACGATAGAACCCGAAACCCGTTGGGTTGACCGATTTATATATTTATAAAATGTATAAAATTTATTTTAAAAAATATAATATACAGAGCAAGAAAGGTTTCGATTTGTGAAGTCTGAGCATCCGATTTATATATTTATAAAATGTATAAAATTTATTTTAAAAAATATAATATACTTTATTATTAAAATACATAAAAATAATATATTATAATTAAAAAATAATATTTAATTAAAAATCTATTTTAATAATCATAAAAAATTCTATGTTTGTGACCCGCTGGTCAACCCGACCCGCCCGAAAACCCGCATCGACCCGACCCGGTTTAACTTGTGACCTGTAACGACCCAAACCCGACTCAACCCGAACCTGAAATGACCAAATCCGAACCCGCACAACCCGACCCGATTGACAGGTCTACTCTCTAGGGACTAATTGATGAAACGAAGATAATGAAATAGAGCACTTATGCTCAACATCCTCTCTTCTCTCTTCTTCCTTACGTCTCACTCAAATTCTTCAATTTACTCTCAAATTCCTCACTCAAATCTCAAACTCTGTAGCTCACTTAACTCATTATGGTATCAGAGTAGTGTAATAATTGATTGATTAAGTGATCTTGAGCTAATTTTGTGAACCTACAGTTTCGAGTTTCTTTCTGCAACTGTTGAAGCTTGTATGAGATTCTTCTTTAATTTCTCTGTTGTTGAAGTCTACATCTACTATTCTAATGTCAAAACAAGGAGCATCTAGATCGGGATTGATCAATCTTGAAAATGAGAATCCATGGAGCAATTCGACATAGAGACACGATCAATAAAGAGGAGATCAGATTTCTATAAGTGATTTTCTCAATCCACTCTTCATACATCCATCGAATAAATCTGGTATGACCTTGTCTTCAATTCAAATGGTTGGAGATAACTATAGATGATGGAAAAAATCTATGATGAAGGAACTTTCAGTCAAAAGTAAATTAAGGATGATTAATGGTTCAGTAGCTAGAACTCTTGAAAATGTAACTTAGTTTGATAGGTATAATGACATTGTATGCTAATGGGCTCTGAAATACAGTGTCTAAGGAAATATATAACACAATTGATGAGTACGAAATCTGCTAAGGATATGTGGGATGATCTTGAAGAAAGCTATGGACAGAAAAATGCTCCTTTGACTTTTCAAATAAAGAGAGAAATTTTGGAATGTAAGCAAGATGATTTGCTTCTCACTGAATACTTCACCAAATTGAAGGGATTATGATAGAAATTGGCTATTATTGGGAATTTTGTTAAGTGCACTTGTGGAAAGTGTGAGTGTGATTTGCAAAGACAAAATGAGGAGCTAGAGCAAGAAGATAAATTCATGAAGTTTTTTATGAGAGTAAACAACAAGTTTGATCACACGAGAAGATAGATTCTCATGAGTGTGCCTTTGCCATCTGTAAGCATAGCTCATACCTTATTAGTTCATGAAGAGATGAGCTAGAAAATTATAAATAATTTGAGTCTAAAATTTGAAGGTGGAGCATCTACTACCTTGATGTCTAAGAGTGATGGAGATGGACAGAAAATACATGATGATTGTCGACAAAGGAGATTTGATGATGGAAAAGAAAGGAGATATGATGATAGTAAAGATGAAGGTAGACAAAGAAGGTCTAAAGATGGTAGGCATATATATGAAAAGTGCTCAAAGTGTGGTGGAAATCATAGTTCTGACAAATGTTGGGAATTAATCAGTTATCCAAGTTGGTGTTTCAAAAGAAAAACAAAGCCTTGGTCATCTCAATTGTCTAGATAGAGCTCAAATGATGGTGATATAAGAGAAGGTGCAAATTCTACATTTGGCTTCAATTATAAATCTAATGTTGTGAATTTGAGTGTTGGTGATGAGTTTCAAACTAGAGGAAGTAAGTTTGCTCAGAATTTTGTGGAGAAAATGTTCAGCAACTTCATGACTTTCTTCAAGAAACAAGCAAACAACTCATATGAGTCAAACTTAGCATGTAATTTTTGTTCTAATGCTTCTTATATATTCTTCTACACTTTGGATCATGGATAGTGGATCTACCGATCACATGACACATGACTTTTCAAACTTCTCAAATGCCTATATACTACTACATCCAATATTGTTATTAATCTACCCGATGGGATTGTCAAGAGAATCACTCACATTGGCTTTGTCAATCTACCCAATTTAACTCTTCATGATGTCCTCTATATTCCCAGTTTCAAATTCAATCTTCTTTCCTTATCTAAGCTTGCACATTAACAAAATTTTCATGTTTCCATTATTCGTGAATATTGCATTGTTCAAGACCAAGCAATGAAGAAGATGATTGCATTTGGTAAATACCAAAATGATCTCTTTTACATGGATCCCAATACCTCTGAAGACATACTAAAAGAACTCAGATTGTCTCGGTTTTCAAGCTCTTAATGCTCAAAAATTTCCTTCTCTTTTTCCTTCTAAAGATGTTTTTGTTATTCCTCGCATTACTTCCTTATGGCATTTAAGAGTTGGACATGCTTCTTTTGTTAAAATGAAACATATTCTAGTTATAAATGAAGACTTACAGAATACCTTTGATCATATACATATATATATATATATATATGTATATATAGGGGAGGGTTCAAGAGAAACGGCTATTGTAGAGAAACGGGGGAATGAATATGAGACGTCGGATGAGGGCAATTTAATGGTGAGATTTGTGGGTCCATTATACTTGAATATGGAGAAAATTACCTGATTTAAATTAAAATGGAATGTCCGAAAATAAAGGGCAGGATTTTTTTTACAAAAAGAGAAAAATCTAAAAAATCTCACGTGATTTTCTATATTTGTAAGTTTGATATTCAAACGAGATTTGCATTATTAAATGAGCTAATTTTGTTGCTAAATTTTAGGAGATAATTCCCATAATTTAAAAAAATAAAAAAGGAAATATTTTGTGAAAGAATATTAAGAATGCATTCTCGGATTATAGTATATTTGAGTGCACATCTGAATATGGTAGTTTAAAATTTGAACAAACCAATATATTTAACCGAATATTAATAAGACATTCTCGAATATGTCATTGTAGTAGTCATTTTTTATATCTGAATATGTTAGTTTAAATATTGAACAAATCAAATGTGTAATCGAATATTAAGAACACATTCTCGAATATGTCGTTGTAGTAGTCACGTTCTTATGTTTGAATTGATTAGTTTAAATATTGAACAAATCAATATGTGTAATTGAATATTAAGAACGCATCCTCGAATATGCTGTTTTATTACTCATGTTTTTATATCTGAATATGTTAGTTTAAATATTGAACAAATCAATATGTGTAATCGAATATTAAGAACGCATTCTCAAATATGTCGTTGTCATAGTCATGTTCTTATGTCTAAATTGATTAGTTTAAACATTGAACAAACCAATATGTGTACTCGCATATTAAGAACACATTCTCGAATATGTCATTTTAATACTCATGTTCTATATCTGAATATGTTAGTTTATATATTGAACACATCAATATGAGTAATCGAATATTGAGAACACATTCTCGAATATCTAGCTGTAGCAGTCATATATATAATTGTAATTACATTTGAATATTTGAGTTCAAATCATTAACAACCAAACTATGCGATCGAAAATGAAGTATACAATCTTGAACATGCTTATAATATATCTGAATATTAAATTTACAAACTAAAAATGTATACAAAATAATAAGAATATGTAAGTTCAATAATCGAATAGAACCACTAAATCCATCATCTTTTTTGGCGTTATTCGTTCTTCTTTGTCTTTGAACGGTTGAGAGATTTAAATATTGGCCCTGAAAACAAAAAGATTATGTAAAGATTGGATGTGCGAATTCGAATATGCGAAAACGATTTAAAGTTGATAAGAATGTAAAATTGAATGTGCGATAAATCAAACACATACTAATGAATGAAGCAAAAAGAAACTTACAGCTACGTACTCGATCAATCAACGGATCTACAATCATCAAAAACTCATTTTTCTAAATGAATTTTATTTGACAGTGGAATGAGTTCCTTAAAGCTTTGCTCTCCAACAATAATATTATATATCAAGAAGACTAATGTTCGATTAATCACCTCATACAACAACAAAAAAAAAATTTAAGTATTACCAGAAATTGGCAAATAGATATCGATCTGGAGGGTGAGTCTAAAACATGCAATTTATCAAGCGAATGAATTGTAGCAGGGCAAGTCACATGCATTTCCAAGTAAATCCAACTTGGTATCCCTTCCCCCACAAATTAAAGGCATATAATCATATAAAGAAGAAAGATCTTCAACCAGTGAAAAGCTAATCACAGAAATTACCGGAATCCCAATTGAAGACTCGATCGAAAAAAACCTCATCGAACCAGGAAAGATGATGAGAGAAAGAGACGATAAAATCTCTCAAAAGAGATAAATAACAAACAAATAGAATAAAAATCGAACATTTTGATTTTTGAAAATTAAAAAGGAAAGAGAGATATTGAGAAATAGAAAGGCAGTAAGATATGGAGAGATTTTTGGATTAGATGTAATCTTGTGAATCTATCCTATAATAGTTAATTTGCACCCTTTTTTTTTATTAAATCTCAGCCATTTATTAAATTCAATCCAACGACTAATATTGTTTCCCCGGTTTCTCTAGAACTAGAGGTTTTTCTAGAACCTTATTCTGTATATATATATGTATATATATGTATTGTTTGCCCCCAAGCTAGGCAAACAAGAGCTTATTTTCCTTTAAGCAACTTTATTCCTCAAAATATGTTTGAGTTACTCCATTGTGATGTGTGGGAACCATATGATCAACCGAGTATAGATGGCTTTTGATTCTTTCTAACTATAGTAAATGATAAGAGTAGAAGTGTATGGAATTTTCTAATGAAACACAAGAGTGAGGTTCCATCAAACTCGATTCAATGTCAAAGTGAACTTAACTCTCATAACAGATTAGGGAATTGATCATTCTCCCACTTATGATCACCTAAGAGTCTTTGGCTCTCAATGTTTTGTTTCCAATCTTCCCTCTTCATCTCTCAAAAAATTTCAATCTAGATCAAATCCTTTTGTGTTTGTGGGTTATCCTTATGGGAAGAAGGGATATAACTTTTACAATCTCAAAACTCGTAAAATATTAGTTAGTAGAGATGTTTTGTTCTATGAACATATATTCCCATACAAGTTGCATTCTGAAGAGTCTTCTACTCAACCACATTCTCAATCTTTTACTAAGTTTATTGACACTAATTTTTCCAATGGATTATGTTTTATTTGATCATCCTCCATCCATAGCCCCTCCACCAGATATATCCCCTCAAATTAGCCTCCAAAAATTGATTCTTCATACAATACTTGACAAAATGTGTCTCCTCTTTCACCAAATAAATCAATTTCTGATCAATCTTTACCAAATTACTTTCACTCTCCTGTGTCTTCTAAATTTGTTGATCATGTGCCTCAAAATTCCAATCATGATATACTTTTTTTAAGATAGTCTACAAGAGTTCATAAGGCACCCATTTGTATGAAAGATTATGTGGGTCTCTTTAGTCATTAAACTGCCTCTGGCCTTTCTCATCTGTCTAAAATCAACTATCCCATTTCTGCCTTTATCACATACAAAAATTTTACTCCTTAATAAACCTTTGTGTCAAATGTGGCTCCATACTCTGAACGAAATTTCTAGTAGAAGGTATTAAAGATACAAGTTGGTGTAAAGCAATGTTGGTGGAGTTAAATGCTCTTAAAAGGAATAAAACATGGACAATTACTGAACTTCCAACTCAACAATCTATAATTACACGTAAATGGTTGTTCAAGCTTAAGTTTAACTCTGATGGATCCTTGGATCGACATAAAGTATTTGTGTTGCCTAGAGGGTTTACTCATATAGAAGGTGTGGATTATTCAGAAACATTTACACTTGTGGCTAGAATGATTTTTATTCGAGTACTTGTTGTTGTTGTCACAAAAGGATGGTCCATTGATAAAATGGATGTGACAAATGCTTTCTTACATGGTGAGTTAGAGGAAATTGTCTACATGACTCTACCACCTACATACAATTTAATTCTAAAAAAGCTTCAGCATTCCAAACAGAGTGCTCTAGCAATTATCCTCAGGGGGAGATTTGTCATGAGTCCAATTGTTCCTTAATGGTTTGCCAAGTTTTCATCAGTTCTTAAGGATGTTGGATATGTTCAATCAAAATCAGATTATTCTTTTTTCACCAAGAGATCAGTTTAGTCATTTACCACCTTATGCATCTATGTTGATGATATGATCATAAGAAGAAATGATAATATAGAAATTGCTCAATTAAAGAGGCATCTGTAAAAGAATTTTCAAATAAAAAATCTTGGTGACATGACGTACTTTCTAGGTATTGAAGTTGATAGAAGTGAGAAAGGAATATACTTCTAAATCAGATAACCAAGCTGCATTGTCATTTGGTAAATCAGATAACCAAGCTTGGCAGAAAAGAATATATATATATATATATTTCATGAAATGAGAAAGCATATCAAGATTTATTGTCATTTGGTAGTAAGGTATAAGGTGAGATTTGTGGAGAAATTGAGGTAGCTTACTTAAAGAATAAAGATTAGCCAACTGATTTGTTTGCCAAAATCTTAAGTGTTGATCAGTTAGCCAACTGATTTGTTTGTCCAAACTAGGAGTTATAAATGTGTTTTCAACTCTCTAGTTTGAGGGAATGTGTTGTAATGAGAGTTTTGTATAAGCTCGTGAGTGTCATGTGACTATCTTTCATATTTGTATCTTGTGTTAGAACTTTAGAATGGAGTCCGTCGCTACAGTTGTATATTGAACTCTCATTTAAAAGCTTGTAAGTCTCTCTAGGATTGATTGCTAAAACGAAGATAATGGAATAGAGCATTTGTGCTAAGCATCCTCTCTTCTCTCTTCTTCTTTATATCTCACTCAAATTCTTCAATTTACTCTCAAATTCATCACTCAAATATCAGATTTTGTACCTTAATTAACTTATTATATATACCTTTTTTGCTCTTTTCAAGTATCAAGCTCATTTTTCGGCCGGGTCAAATTTTGATAGCCCTACTAATAATATTTATCTGTATTTAATAACATTTATATTTATCTAAATCCATCCGCAAAATCTATAACTTATAGATTGTATATCGTATTAATTATATCTCCAGTCAAAGTGAATTGAATTATCCAATTTCCATCAATCCTTCTATATTTTTAGACCGTATGTATAAAGAGATTGATATTGGTAAGATTTCTTCGAAAAAGAGGCAATGAAGTATCCAATTCGGACGTAAAAAAACACTGGTTGAACAAACTAAACAAGTCATAAGATAAGATAAGAAAAGAAAAATTGACTCTATTAACTCGAATGTATTATCATGTATATTACGCACCTCCAAAAATCTTGAACGAGTTAGTTTACGGCATTCGACACCTTAATGTGAATACATTCTTTAGTTAGTCTCAAAATGCAACCTCTCTGATTTTCAGCCTTCTCGGTGCATGCCCATAACTCATAAACTCAAAGTTGATTCACAAAGCAATAAAAATATGTTGAAATTAAAAAACATAGACCAGAAGAATTGCTTGACTTTTGTTGACTCCCACATGTCATTTTAGGGGCATGTGGGTGCACGAACACAACTCACATACATATATAAACATATATAAAATATCTCCATATGCATACTGCAAAGAGTTTGGCAATTTTGTAATTCTGAACCCATGTGTTTAGGTCCAATTTACAGGTAGATTTAGAATCAAGTAAACAACGGCTACTAGCTGCAGCTTTATTTTTGGGGCTTCTTCTTGGAGCCATTGAAACAAGGGGGGATTAATTAAGCTGCACTTAGCACGCCAATAATGTTAGCTGGTTAGTTCTATAAATACCCAATCACTTTTAGGGCCAAACCAAAAAGTGTTGTTATCAATTTAGGGTTAGATCTCAATCACTCATAATCACAACCCATGTACGAATCATGCATATAGACAAGAGATTAATTAACTAGGATCGAAGATTGTGCTTTGCTGGGATGATGGGTCACAATCAATCTAATTAGTGGTGTAATGTGCTTTGCATTGGTCTAGTTTTGATTTTAAGTGCTGATTTGTGGCTTGATGCATAGGGTTAGTTTTGTAATTTTCGTTCCACATTGATGAGTTCGTTCAAAAATGGTATAGACGACATCTTATGGAATTGTACGTGCTTGAATTTATTCTTCAAAGAAGCAACTTACCCTTTGCACGAAATTATGTTTGGCAGGTGAAATATCAATTCAAGTTTGCATGATTGCTTCAAGACAATTCTAGGGGTTTATTATTAAAGGCTTAATTTCGGGTTTCATCAATCACGAGATTAATGAATGATTTATAGTGGTAAGTGGTCCACCATCGGAGCTCTTAATTGTACTAATTAGAACGTGCTTGCCAAACCCAAGAAGGTCGAAAACTAATCATTCTCTAGTTAGATCTAACATGTAACCCTGATGTAGAGATCGATGAATGCCGTTAATCTAACATGTTCACGTATTTTTGTAAACTAGGGTATGTCAGTATGTCCCAAGTGTAAATACTGAGTTTACTAATATAATAATAATTAGTTAGTAACCATTTTCGAAGAAATTAATTAAAAAGAAAAAGAAATGAAACTCTCTCTCAATAATTAATTGCTTACAATAGGATTCAATTATCTGTTTTCTCACTAACCCGTTACATAATTGCACCTATAAAAAGGGATTTTAGGGTTAACATATAGAATCCTTGTCTTCCTCTTGTCTCTCTCTCTCCCCATTTTCATGTCATAGAAGAGAGAATCTTAGAAAGGATGAAGAAAGTGGTGAGGAGAGTGGAAGTTTCTAGAAACACGGCGGCTCCGGCCTCCTTTCCGGCGAGGAGCGTTTGGTACGGCGAGTGTCAGAAGAATCACGCGGCCGGAATCGGAGGCTACGCAGTCGACGGCTGCCGGGAGTTCATGGCGAGCGGCGAGGAAGGCTCCCCCGATGCTCTCGTCTGCGCCGCGTGCAGCTGCCACCGCAACTTCCACCGCCACCAGGTGCAAGGCGAGGCTGTCTCCGACTGCACCTCTCCCTCTAACTCCTCTACCGCTTATAATTGATTAATTTGATTATAATGTTGTACTTGTATTTTTATTTTTATTTTTATTTTCTGACGTTGTAAGAATGGGGTGAGATTTGATGTGGCTTACACAAAGCACATATGAAATATGTGTGTTTTGTGGGAATGGATTGTCCGGTGATTTGAAACTATATATTAGCTTATATATATGCATATGGGGGTACTATAACAATTTAATTAGTTATTGTGGGTTTAGTTTTGTGATGAATTTGATCTTGCCCGACTGATTGATTTGATCCATTGGGTGAATAGGTGTCTGAGTGATTTAGATTTGGTGATGGTTGATTAGTTGAGAGGGAGAGAGAGATAAAGCAACTTTAAAATGAAATCATGTTGGTTGTTATGATAAAGCAAATTCTTGATTAATCAATCACTAAAAAGGCTAGAATTGAATAATATTCCCAACTAAGCTACTAAGAGCATTTTGCTTTTGTCTCTGAGGTTGTGTCGTCAGTGCTTATGAAATTGCTTCAAACTTAAAATGAATAAACAACCATGTTAGAGCAACTTTTATCATGTGTTTTTTTTTTAACTTCTGGAAATTGTGATTTTTATAAGAAAAATGAAAAAAGAAAGTAATATAAAATATTTTTGGGTTTTCAAGTTCAAACTACACCCCCTAATTCTTTTTTCCAATAGGTTCGGTTTCTGGGATAAAAATCAAACCAAATTACACTTTAAAAATACTTATGAGTTCGTTTAATTGATGTGATGTAAACATATTTTAAGGTAATTGTATGATAATAAAAATAGCTCAAGGCTAAAAAAATTGAAAAGTCACAAATTATCAAATGTGTACTAAATTTAGGGTGAGTTTGAATAATCACATTTGAGATTTTTAAGCAATTTAGTGCAAATGATATAGTCAAGCTTTCAAACCTTGTATCAAAAGGCTTTTATTCCCATATGAGTATATGACCTATCATTAAACAAATTATTGCAAAATTTACAACGTACAAGCATCGTTGCATTTATAGCATGCATATATATATACTATATAGTACAATTCAAGATTGCAAAGTGTGTTTCGTACACAATAGTAATTTATATACATGATTGTAGCATATAATTTGCAAGCAAAATAACAATGATACAAATGGCTACTGTTCTTTTGCTACATATAGTTTAGTTGTATTATATTCATTCATGCTCAATTGCTCATCAGAGTTTGCAAATAGTATATTCTGCAAGTTAGGTATTACATGGACATGGAAGTTTTAAAGGGATGGGGAACAAAGCATTAGGTATACGATCATTCTATTTTTCTCTCTAAAGTTTGGGTGGATGTCAAAATCCTTACATGTATATCCAACACTTGCACATGGATCGTGCTTTAACTTTGTTTGTTACTAATTTGTACATATATCTTAGGCATATATCTCCAAAGTTTTAATCTTAGTTTAATTCATTTGGAAATGAGAAATCTTCAATCGGATATTGTTTTATATTGTGAAGTTAAATATATACTACGAATCTCCTTTTTGTTGTGTGTGACGATAAATTGATGTTTTCTTTCCCTAACTCTTTAACTTCCCTTAATACTTCTTTAATCGAGTACATTCGAGCTCGATTCTATCCCAAAACCTTACAAATTGGTATCAAAGAACGGATATTTTGTCCATGGCAGACGGTACTAGAATGAAAACGGTGGAGGAAGGTAGGCGAAAAGTAGATGGTAAATGTGACCGATGATGCAAATTATCGATTGGATGAACGGCAAGCTCGGTCGATGAACAAGGCACAAAATCGGAGAAGGTTCACCATGAATTGATGAATAGAAAGAAATTGAGTGAATAAAGGATGAAAATCTCGCAAAGATGATGAGCAACATAAACTAAGACAAAGCTCAACTTTTCAAGGTGATAAATGGTGGATCACGGTCGAGTAGCAGAATGCATTTGGGTCCAATGAAGAATGAAAATGAGAATCTTGATCCAAATTTGGAAAATCGGGAAAGGAGAACACCAATTGAAGAGTATAATCGAGATGTTGAGTGAAGCTTGTTGGGTTAGGAAGGTGGAAAAATACTTGAAGATGGTTGGCGTTATAGAATTAAGAAGATCGAAGTAGCTACCATGTACATGAACACATGGGTGGATAATTGAGCATGTGGTTTCTTGATGCAAAAGCAAATGATTTCTTGGAGAGAATTCAGTGAAGTGGTCTGTGTGAGATTCGATGAGTGGCAAGGGGTAGATGTCGTGGAAGACTTCAATAAACTGACTCAGGTTGATGAGAAGTTAGAAGAGTTAAGAGCATGTATGTATGTTATCTTTCAATCAAAGTTTGTCAGAGGCTTACTTTGTGACCAGTTACATTAGTGGTCTTAAGAATGAAATCAAGACCAAAGCTTATGAACAATCAAAACTACATTATATGGTTGTTTAAGCCATTGTTAAGTGGAGTAGGAATTCTTGGAAACCAAATCTCTTAATACCTTCTTCTAACCCATACAAGCCTACCACATTCACAAACAAACTATCCTACAAAAGCTACAAAAGTGCTTTGAGTACTCAAACCAAATATGAACTTGTTCCAATCCAAAACTCCTACCGAAAATAACACCCAAAGCCAACTAGCATGTGAACCAAAAAGAATCACATGCCTATGCTAGAAGTGTAGAGATGAGTACTATGTTGGCCTCATGTGTGAGATGAAAACCCTTTGTTAGAAAGTGAAGCTTTGATTTTGATGGTTCCAAACATGAAGGAAGTTGACAACATAGATTCTTCTAAGAAGTCGTGAACATGTGAGAAGTCGCAAACATGTGAACCAAGACAGAATAGAACAGTTGGTAGAATGTGAGCTCAAGACTTTGTTAGGTCGTCAACTTACGCAAGTGAGGTGGCCAACTTCGAAGATGGAAAACAGGTCGTCGACGTGAGTGACGTCCCTTACCTATGCAAGTCACATGGCCAACCTCAAATATGTGATCCAGGTCGTCCACGTGAGTCAGGTCATCAACGTGATCCAGGTCGCCGACGTGGGCAGGTCGTTGACGTGAGCCAGGTCGTTGACCTGACAGGAAGGTAGACTGAAAACGCGTGAGAAGATTGCGCGAGATATCAGATCAGTTCTGTTAAGGAAAGAATCTTCTCAAAACAAGAAAGGACGTGGATCTTGCTTAAGCCTTAAGAAGTTTGTTTATTGTAATATTTATTTTATCCTTAGGAAGATTTGTAAGGATTAGATTTATATTATCTTCCTTAATTAATAAAGGAAGTAATATATCTCTAAACCCCTAGTGTGTTAGCCTATATAAATCGTGGTTATTAGGTTAGAAAATGAGAGAGCTGATATTGCATATTAAGAGAGGACAAACCACGAGCTCATACTCCATATTTGTGAAAGAGAAAAGATAGAGTGACTCGTTCGTGGGATTCGATCGAGTGGTGAGTTCGAGAGTTCGAAAGAGGAAGAAAGACATAGGCTTTTGTTAGATTGAGTGCGGGTTGCGGTTACTCGGTTTACAACGAGTTCTAGAGTGCTTGGAAAGTAGGTCTAGATCCAGGGTGTTCTTGTAAACAATCCAAAAGATCAATAAAGCAAGTTACGGCTTTTAATCCTTCCAAGCGAGAACTTGGAAGGGAGTGGTTTTCACACTTGATTGATTGTAGGGATGTGCAACAGGTCGGGTCGCCCGCGACCCGCACTGACCCGACCCGCAAATTGCGGGTTGTGGGTCGACCCGCGACCCGTGCGGGTCGGGTCGCGGGTCGAATTTTTTTATTTTGCGGGTCGCGGGTCGACCTGCGACCCGCAATATTTTTAAAAATATATATATCTTTTATAATTTTATTAATGTATAAACTATTTATTTATAAAAAACCGATGGATTTACGGGTCGACCCGCAAACCCGACGGGTTTTTAAAAAAAATACATGTTATTATGTTAAAAATTAATTTTTTTTAGGTTAAAAATTAATTTTTTTATGTAAAAAATTAGTTTTGACCCGATTGACTTAGTCAAGCGGGTCGACCCGCGACCCGACCCGTTAGACCCGTGACCCGCGGGTCGGGTCGCGGGTAAAAAAAAAATTTGCGGGTCGCGGGTCGCGGGTCGACCCGACCCGACCCGTTGCCCATCCCTAATTGATTCAGTTCATTGATCAAGTGTTTCCACTATAAAATATTGGTGTGTCAAGTAAGTCTTTTCTGTTAAAACTAAATTTTCGCTGCGTATACACTCAGGTTGGTGACTTTGTCTAAGTCGACAACCTTGACCAGGTTGGCGACGTTGGCTAGGTCAACGACCTAGAAGTACTAACGATCCTACAATTGGTATCAGAGCCTTAGCTCTAGATTTGTTTTAGTGCTTATTGTTTTGCAGGAAAGATGAGTTCAAAGAACACCTTGATCATCGACTCATTTTGGAAACCGCCAATGCTCAATCCAGGAGAATATGATTGGTGGGTTGAGCAAATGGAAACCCATGTATGTTCCCTTGATGGCCGACTTTGGAAAGTGATTGAGATTGGTCCTGAAACCTTTCTCACTACTGATGGGAAGGAAGTGAAGAAGAAGGAGGACTATAATGACGCCGACTTCAAGAAGTTGGAGAAAACTGCCCGTGCAAAGAAGGTTCTCTATCATGCTTTATCTCTTGGAGACTTGAAGAAAGTCATTTACTACAAGACGGCCAAAGAAATTTGGGATGCTCTCAAACGACTTCATCAAGGAAATGATGATGTGAAGAAGGACCGCATCATAACACTTGAAAGGGAGTATGAAGGAATGTGTCAAGAGAAGAATGAAGCCTTGAGTGACTATCACTCAAGATTGCAGGCTATGGTTAGCCAACTTGAGTTTCTTGGTGAAAAACTTCCTCAATGGAAGCAAGTTAGCAAACTGATCCAAGGGCTCAACTCAAAGTGGAATGAAGTTGTTGTTGCGTTGCTAACTAATAGTGAGACCAAGTCACTCACCTTGGAGGATGTCATTGGGAAGTTGACCATGTATGGTGGAATCAAGAAAAGGCGAGATGATCGTTTTGAAACTGAGATTAACTTGAAAGTGGAAAAAGCTTTTGATCTCGCACAAACTGAAGAAGATCAAGTCGATGATGATGATGAGGTTGCACTCATGGCTAGAGCAATGAAGAGGTTGGGGAAGTGCAACAAAAGTATGACACAACCGTCTGAAGATGTTGTGTGCTACCATTGCCAAGGTATAGGACACTTTGCAAGACAATGTTTGAAGAAGAAACATGAGAAAAGCAAGTGTTCAATGTTTGCAACTTGGGAAGATTCTAAACCAAATGGAGTGTGTCTCATGACAAAAGTTGAAGACTCTTCAAGAAAGGTATGTGACACTGAAATCTCCTCTATTTTGTCCAATAAGTCTAGAGAACAATTCTTGACCATTATTGAGAAGTTGGGAACTAAGGTTTGTGAACTCAGTGAAACCTTAGAAGAGAAAAATGATACTATTTCTAATTTAATTGATGATAATAAAGTTTGGTCTGATAAAGTCATTGAATTAGAAAAGGTGTCGTTTGTTTCTACTTCAAATGTGTGCAACTCTTGTACCGGTTTGAAAAGTGAAGTTGACAACTTAGAAAAGAAAGTCACTGACCTAGAAGGTGAAAAACTCATGTTGAAATTAGGGAATGATAAGATATCAAGTGACTTTGAAAACAAAAACCGGATGATGAGTTCAAGAAAAAGAAATCAGTTGATGAAAGTGTTGCTAATCAAGTTGTTGACGTCAAGAAAGAGAATCCAAAGAAATTTGTGAAGCAAAGGCCTGGAATTGGGTACACAAATACACCAAATAATCAAAGTACTAGTAAATGTTTCCCCAAGTCCAAGGGTAAAACCCCATGTGCAATAACAACGCAAGTTGTTCCACATCTGGGGTGGCCAACCCGGACAAAGGTAAACAACTCTGGTACTCTGGTCAGAAGGTACACAACGTGGGGAATAACCAAGTTCAGAATTCTAAACCTTCACAAATCAATTGTAATGCCCTTACTTGTAAAAAACCTTTGTATCCCATGTATAACAAGTATGTTGGTCCAAAATCTCATATAGCTTGTTGGCATTGTGGCAAAGTTGGTCACTACCAATATGAGTGTAGGAAAAAAGTTCAAGATGATGAAAAAGCTAGGTGGTGGAGTCAATCAAATCATGAAAATTCCTATGCTAATAATCAGATCCATATGACATCTTGTTCAAATAGCCATAATTGTTGTCAAAACTATTCATATGTTGCCCAACCCAGAAGAGTTGTCAAACAACTCTGGGTTTGAAGAAATTGACATTTACCTTGCAAATGTGAGTGAGAGGAGGCTTCCCTTGGTTCTTTATATAATTCATGTTTAGCTCGGGTGATGAGTAGTACAGCGAAGGTTGTCTCACTACATCAAACCGGAGGTAATTTTACCTTCAAAAACAAAGGCAAAGTTTCAAAGAAAGTGTCGAAGGGTACAATATGTACAAGATATGGGTGAAACAAGCTAGAGAAGGCTTTGGAATGAAAAGAAATCGTGAGAAGTAAAAAAAAATGATTTTGAAGGTTGCCAACCTCAGAAAGTCACGAACTTGTGGAGGATTGCTAATCCTAGAGGATGATTCTAGTATGCTGAGAAAGAGATTGAAGTTGAAAACATTGCTGAAGTTCCCAACTCAGAAGATTTGAATGTGAATGATGAAGAAGATATTGTTGGTGATGCTGGTGGAAGTACTCAACAACATGAAGAGTATGGTTCCGAAAATTCTAGTGAAAAATCTATTGCTGAAGATGAGGCTGTGCAGAATAAGTGACCAACGTGTAGATATATTCACAAAGGCTTTGAATTGGGAACCCTTTGAGCAATTCCGCATGGAGCTAGGTATGATTTCCCTTAACTAAATCTATTTTCCTATCCATTTTCCTGGATGATTGGCTAGATTAGATACTCTTTTTATGACTCAGTAGTTTCATGATTTTAAGGTGTTTAAGTCTTGAATGATTCAATGTTACCAACTTAAGAACCATTTATATCTTTTTGTCTCTAATTCTTGCTTCTTGAGTAATGTTCTTAATTCATCATGAAACCTCTCTTTGAGCCCAAAAGAATCAAACCCGATGTATCTAACCCTCATTACAAGCACAAATGACGGTTGATTCTATAGCCTACCCAAGCCTATCATGTTAGGGAGTCTCTATGAGCTTATTTTTGTGTTTCTTGGTTAAAACGAAGACTTATCTACATGATTGACAAATCCTCATTAAATAAATTATTTCCCTGGTTCTCTTTGGCACCTCCGGTGCAGCACCCCGAAGAACCAGGTGTATTCTCTTGTTGTGGATGTTGGCAACTCGGTGATAGTTTAGAGCAATGCATGTGAGGAACCTTGTCCAGGTGAGGAACCTTGTTGACGTTGGGAACTTTGTGTAGGTGGGGAACAATGACTACATGTGTTTTATTTTGGAAATCTTTGGAAGAAAAATCTGTTACTCAAGTGCGTTGTCAAGAAGATTCTAGAATGTCATGAGGTTTATGAGGCTGAGGGGGAAGTTAGGTTTGTGAGGAATCTAAACAATGAAAAAAATTATGAAAAAAAGAGGAGAGAAGAAGAAGAAAAAAATTGGGTTACAAGTTGGTTGGTAACTAATGGGCGTAAAAGGGTGCTAGAAAAGAAGCTGCCTTTGATGTTGGCATTGATGATGATGTGGGCAACACAGTGGTGGAAGAAGATGGTTTGCACTTTGCTGCTTGAAAAGGTTGGGCAACTCCTGTAATATTAATGGCGCACTTGTTGATATGCTCGAGTCTTTGACTTAGCTCGAGTCGCCAACATCCATCTCCTTTCTATTTTCCCTAGAACATCTACACTCTCACAAAAAATTATCTTTTCGGTTTCATGTGTGTGTTTTGACTTTTTTTCATGCTTGCTTGGTTAAGACTATATCGAATCTTGTTGTGGTTTGGTGTTTGTAACTTTGTTGACTTCTATGGTTTACCCTTTTATGACTATTCTATTACTTGATTATTTTGAGTATGATGATGCCAAAAGAGGGGAAAGGTTAGAGATAGATAAAAAGGGGGAAGTTAATATTGAATGCCATGCAGGTTATCCAACTTAGGGGGAACTTTTTAGAGAATTTGAGTTTATTATCTATATTGTCGATGTTGGGCCTTTGAAGTTTTTGAGCAGGAATAAAGGTGTTTGTCACCATCAAAAAGGGGGAATTTAGAAAGTGAAGCTTTGATTTTGATGGTTCCAAACATGAAGGAAGTTGACAACATAGATTCTTCTAAGAAGTCGTGAACATGTGAGAAGTCGCAAACATGTGAACCAAGACAGAATAGAACAGTTGGTAGAATGTGAGCTCAAGACTTTGTTAGGTCGTCAACTTACGCAAGTGAGGTGGCCAACTTCGAAGATGCAAAACAGGTCGTCGACGTGAGTGACGTCCCTTACCTATGCAAGTCACATGGCCAACCTCAAATATGTGATCCAGGTCGTCCACGTGAGTCAGGTCGTCAACGTGATCCAGGTCGCCGACGTGGGCAGGTCGTTGACGTGAGCCAGGTCGTTGACCTGACAGGAAGGTAGACTGAAAACGCGTGAGAAGATTGCGCGAGATATCAGATCAGTTCTGTTAAGGAAAGAATCTTCTCAAAACAAGAAAGGACGTGGATCTTGCTTAAGCCTTAAGGAGTTTGTTTATTATAATATTTATTTTATCCTTAGGAAGATTTGTAAGGATTAGATTTATATTATCTTCCTTAATTAATAAAGGAAGTAATATATCTCTAAACCCTAGTGTGTTAGCCTATATAATTCGTGGTTATTAGGTTAGAAAATGATAGAGCTGATATTGCATATTAAGAGAGGAAACCCCACGAGCTCATACTCCATATTTGTGAAAGAGAAAAGATAGAGTGACTCGTTCGTGGGATTCGATCGAGTGGTGAGTTCGAGAGTTCGAAAGAGGAAGAAAGACATAGGCTTTTGTTAGATTGAGTGCGGGTTGCGGTTACTCGGTTCACAACGAGTTCTAGAGTGCTTGGGAAGTAGTTCTAGATCCAGGGTGTTCTTGTAAACAATCCAAAAGATCAATAAAGCAAGTTACGACTTTTAATCCTTCCAAGCGAGAACTTGGAAGGGAGTGGTTTTCACACTTGATTGATTGAGTTCATTGATCAAGTGTTTCCACTATAAAATATTGGTGTGTCAAGTAAGTATTTTCTGTTAAAATTAAATTTTCGCTACGTATACACTCAGGTTGGTGACTTTGTCTAAGTCGACAACCTTGACCAGGTTGGCGACGTTGGCTAGGTCAACGACCTAGAAGTACTAACGATCCTACACCCTTCATAGTTTGTTCACTATTGAGCTAGAAGGGTGTTCATATGGTTGAATTCGGAGAATAGTGTACAAAAATGGAGAATGGTGAAGGGGAAGTAGCAAAGGATACTGAGTTTTAGTTATAACCATGTACTAGATAGTTTCTTAGATCCCAAGGTAGCCAGAGAGGCAAAATTCTCATTGCACGAGGCTAGTGTCATGGTTGAGCAGTGGCCAATGGAAATAAGATGTTTAGCTACCAATTATGTAAATGATTTGAGTGAACGATGCAAGGGCACTCATTTGATTTTGTTATGAGAACTTTGAATTTAGGAGGCTGTGATTTGATTCTTGGCGTGGACTGGTTAAAGGAATACAATCCATTGTCATCCGGTTGAAGATTTCCTTTTTCCAAATGAATAAAACTAGGATTAAAACATTGGAAATATATGTCTAAGATATATGTACAAATTAGTAACACACAAATTTTGAGCACGATCCATGTGCAAGTGTTGGATCTACATGTAAAGAGTTTGATATCCACCCAAACTTTAGAGAGAAAAATAGAATGATTGTATACCTAACTCTTTATTCCCCATCCCTATGCTAGTAACATGCCTAGGAGCGTTGACAAGCATGATATTTGACTAAGGATAGGAGAGTGAGATGAATACTTGAAAACATGTCTTAAAATTGTAGAAAACCTTCCTTGTTCATGTAATACCTAACCTGTATAATATCATGCGAGCTCTTTAGACCCACAAAATTGCTCACATCTTATGCGAGCAAAAGAGCTCGCATGATCTCCACATTTGGCTCCTTTGAAAACTCCAAGCATCAAATCTCATACTTGCAAAGAGTTCTCCACGCATTAGGAAAGAGTTGAGTAGAGCATGCGTTGAGGAGCCAAAAATACTCGACAACAAATGCAGGGAAGGAGAGCCTAAGTTGGGCACCAGGATATAGAAGTATACGACCAAGCAGCGATCATAACGACCCATAGAGTTACCCAAACCCTCAGGAAGTACGAGCTCTACACCCTATGTCCAAGGATAGTCAACCAAAATTTCTAGCAACTACGCTCGGCTCATAACCATTCTCGAGACGTACTTCAAGAATTTGTTTCCCGAAGGATCATCTAGAATAGGGACCCAAACCAAATACACACGAGGAATAGCCGAGATGCAGTTATCGATATAATGGTCATAGAAGCTCTATTGCAAATCGGGGCTAGAGAAGACTCTGCTTAACAAAACAAGGGGCTCTTCGTCCGACACTAATATAGGTGTGAAGTTTAACCTTGAGGAAACTTCGGTATGATCCATTGGATTGAATGTTTAATCAACTTCATAAGGCGTTAGGAAAGTTGGGTCTTGAAGAAGGTGTGTGGAACCTATCAAAATCCTTGATGACAGCCTCGCGCAATATGTTAGATGGGTCAACTCTCATCCTACATGTAGAATGAAACACGGGGAACGAAAGGCACAAGCACCTGAAAAAGGAAAGAAAGAACAAAAGGATGAAAACACATGAGAAGGAAAGAGTAAATCCAAGAGAGTGATTTCATAGCAGCGAGGGAGATCCGCTCCACCTCTCAAGAAGAAATAACTTTCGGGAAAAAATTAAGAAGAAATGGATCGAAAAGCATGAATGTCAGATCAAGGGAATGCAAACAGATTAAATTTTCTTGAGAACATTCAAAACTTCAAAGAAAGAAAAACAATGCTTTTGAGACGCAGCCGCCCTACGGGGGCGAACAACCCAAATCCAACATTGTTTCTTGTCGTAGGCAAGGTGGAAGTCGACCGACGAACAACTGCTCACAGCGGTGTTAACTCAAAAAACCATCGCATAAAGAAAAAACCAGAGAAACTCCCACCAAAGTACGATGAAAAAACCAAAGAAAGAGTGATAGCCCACATCAAAGCTCGACTCACAAACACCTAATGACAAAAAACAAACATCGTCGCCCAACATCATGATGGGGGAAGTCTAAACACCAAAAAGTAGGGATGCCCAACAGGTGAACCGACCCGACACATAACACAGTTTACAATTATGGATTGACTCGTTAACCCGTAAATATAAACTAGACTTGTGACCCGATCCGCAAGCCAGTTTACGGGTTACAGGTTCTACGCGTCATGTCACAGTTTGACCCGTTCACCCATAATGAATTTTAAAAAATAAAAAATGATTAAAAAAATTCTAAAATTTAAAAATCAATAATTTGAAAATTCATATAACTGACTTCTAGTTAACCAATGTTACGAATGTTTTATAAAAAAAATAAAAAATATAATGTTATGTGTGTAGTATTCTCTTAAGAAATTGTGAGGGTCCACTTATACCTGACGGGATGACTTGTGACTTGAAAAGTCAAGAAAATCCAATCCGTGACTGACCCATAAATTGCGGGTTGGGTTTATGGACAGGTCGGACCCGGCCTGTAAATTCATGAATGAGTCGAGTTACGAGTCAAGTGGCCCGTTGAACACCCTTATCGTAAAGGAAAGATAGAGAAACATGATGAATGAATGCAAGAAAACGAAAACTTACTAGTTCATTCGAAGAGAAGAAGTCCGAAAAACACCTAAAGCGGCAAAATAAAGGTAAGAATCGTTGGAAAATGAGAAGGCATGTAGGGTGAAGTCGAAGCGGCACCGATGAAGAAAACGACAGGTAAAGGAACAAAAATGGGAAAGGTGATAGACAAATCCTTTTTATAAGACTCCTTACTGGGTCGATTCATGAAAGACAAGGCCCATATGAAAAGTTAACCCAAACGATCAACCCAGTCAACGACTAACCCAAAACCATGAAGCCCAAAAATAATGTGTCAAACAAAACACCCTTAAGGAACAAGTCACGAAAAGTATAAGACGAATAAACTCGCACCCAGGGAAAGAGGAGAGATTGCATGTTTGTCTCGAGGTTCCCGCAAGCAGAGAGATCAAGTCATGGGGTTGTGATAGAATTCAAGTGCTAAACGACAAGAAGAATGACCAAAGCAAAGGGGAAAAACGAGGAGACATGACATATACAAATTTAGAATCCAGAGTCATGGCATGGCATTGCCAATAAAATTGCATACTCACATTTTACGAGGGAATATCCAAAGATGTTTTATGTCTTTATTTGTAAGAGAGAAAAATACCAAGATCTGTAACAGTATGCATATTCTGAGCGCGAATAATCTAAGATTGTAAAAACTCTTTTAAAGCACACGTGAATCATTCTCACGCTCACAATAAGGAGTGAGCGCTAATGCATGCATCTTTTCTATTAATTTATGCCCTCAAACTTAACGCTCGTTTATTTCAGATTTCACCTCATTGCCACAAGTCATGCCGAAAAGTCGCCACGAGACTTGCCATAGCACATGCCAACTCACATCGACCCGAAACAAAGGCAGGGCAAGTGGCGCGAGAGAGAGTGATGATGCAGCGAAGTTGGGGGAGTACACTCGCGAGGTGTCAAGGTGATGATGGAGTCGTGATGCTCGTATGAAAGAGGCTACGCCCTAGGGTATTGCGCGAGTCAATCGATATAATGGGGAAGGAGACCAAGTAACAGGGAAAAGAACTGGATATATAATTAAAATTGTTCCTTATGCGACTAGAAGAACACAATAGCAGAGTGGAAATAATGGTTTTATGTGAGGGAACCTCGTCTCGAGTTTGAATCCGACCACCTGTTTCATTTTTTTCTACTCTAAATTTCTCCTTTTTACCTTATAAACAATCCAACAATTCCATCTTGTTACAATTTTAAATATTCAACAAAAATCTCTAAATAAAACTTAACTTGCAAAATTACAACAACAACAACATCTACCCAGATGGAACCCGGTATATACGGCATCTGGGGGGTCGAGATGTACATGAAATAATTACAATTTAACAATTTTATTCATTTATTGAAAAATTAAACAAAGTGTAACGCTTTACTTATTATTAACATGAAGTAATTAAGATAGTCATAACTATATACTAAAGTGGACGTTGAAAAAATTATTAAACGACACATGTCGCTTTTAAATTGGACCACACCACTCCTTTTATTAAAACCAATCTTTGGAAAAATAATTAATTTTAATATAAAGATAGTGTAATGTACGTACAATCTTATAATAGAAAATCCTATTCTTAATTTTAAAAAAATCTTTTATTTTCGGATATGATAAATAGAAATATTATTAAGATATTTTCTATGCTATATATTATACAAATATTAGGATATTTATTTTAATTTTAGATAGAATGCATATGCTAGGTTTAGATAATTAAGTTTAATATAAAGATAGTGTAATATATGTACAATCTCTCAATCTTATATCACTATAATTAAATTTATTTTGAACGTTCCATGTATATAATAAATTAATAAGTTTTTATCTTATTACTTATCCATTTTCATAATTAATTAAATTATCATGTATTGGATATTGATTTAATTCGTAATACTAATAAAATATTATTGTTTCAAATAAACAACTTTTATAGTTTATTGATTTTAAATATTTATTCAAAATTTATGTTTAACCATTTACATGATTATTTTTCTTGGATAATAAATATATTTAAAAATATTTTATTTTAAAAAAAATCGTACAAGGTACGGGAATACATACTAGTATATTTCTATAGAAGGACCAGGTATTACATTTTGATAGGTCTACTTGTATGACATGAGTGAAATTCTAACACTTTATAGCGTGTTCTATTGTACAATGTTAAAACCCAAAAGGATGAGGGGTCTTGTTCCCTGGAGTTTGTTAAAAAAAATTTAAGTGAAGTTTTAAAATTTTATAATAAATTAGTTTACCCTATGGTCCATATGTAATATAATTAAAAATAATAATAAGGTGATATATAAAGATCCCTCATTTAGTCATTTAAGTAAGGTATGAATCAAGTTAATTTGGTAGAGGCTGTGATCACGCTCGAGGCTTCTTAAGATTTCTATTTAAATAGGGGCAATGTCATGGTGGTTCATTCACATCCCTAAATGAAGATGGCCCATTACTCTACATTTCAACAACACTTCATTAGACTGTTTACAACCCAAAAGTGAGCTTTTGGGTTTTTAACCCCTCCAAACCAAATTTCTCACTCCTCCACCTCATTTAAAAACCCAATCTTACTTTATTCCCACAACCCACGTCCTCATTTCATTCTTTAAAATCCATTACTTTTTTTTATTTTCCATCTTTATTTATTTAAGTACACAATTCATAATATAATTAATACACATTCTAATCTACCAAAAAAATAATATACATCTTAAAAATTTTATTTCATGTTGATTTCGGATAATATTTGCTAAAAATGTATAATATTCAATTCATATTTTTAATTTAATTAATTTTATCATTATACATATCAATTAAGTGATTAGAGTATTAAGATTGAAATTAATATAAATGATAACAACACATTGTTGACAAAAGAAATTAATTTGACTATAATTTTACTTTTATTTTTTATATAATAAAAATTTTATTCATCAAAACATATTTAAAATGGGTCTCTATGAATAAAATTAAAATAAAAATATTACCTTGAATCGAATTGTTATTTTTTTTGCCCGAAAAATGGCCTAAATTGCTCATAACTTTACCCCAAACTAGTTTTACTCGTCGTACCATGTACGACTATGATTCGATATTAGTTTTATCCGTCATACTATGTACGACTACGATTCGATATTTTATAGACATTATAAATAAGATAGTAATAAATTAATTAATAAAAATATAATATAAACTTCAATATGTGTAATTTATTGCTCGTAGAATGTATACTTTTTTAATCAAATATTTTATTACAATATATCTATAAATAAATTCGTCAAAAGATATATGTTAAAAGATTTATATTTATTTTAAAATATTTTAATATTTTATCTCTATTTTTAAATACTTGTATAAGGAAGCTTTCAAAAGATATTGTTATACTAAATAGATATTTGTTTGATGTTAGAGATAAATTTAAATATTTAAAATTTTTAATAGAAAGAAGTTATAATAAAAGAAATAAAAATTAATTTTTCAAATATAAGGTAGGGCCAGAATCGTTCTGGTGGCTCAAAAGGTAAAGCTTTAATATATAGTTATAGATAGATACTTGTATAATGAAGTTTTCAAAAGATATTGTTATACTAAATAGATAGTTGCTTGATGTTAAAGATAGATTTAAATAATTAAAGAAGAATTTAGTAGGAAAAAGTTAAAGTATTAGGAATAAAAATTAATTTTGTAAATATGAGGTGAGGCCAAAATCGTTCTGGTGGCTCGAAAAGGATAGCTTTAATATATAGTTATAGTCTTATAGATTGGGTCAGGTTGTGACTTAGAGCATGTGCAGTGGTGGACCAAATTTTTTTGGTCATCAAAATAAAATATATAATTTCTCTCTCCTTATTCTCAAAAGTGGTGGAAGCTTTTCATCATCTGTACACGTGTAAGGTTGTAAGCGTATGACCAAAAAAATTTTGGTCATCACCATAACCAGGTCATGAAATTTTTTCCACCTTTTCTCTTCATTTAATAATTGTTTATTCTCTCTCTCTTCCCATGACCAACAAGTGGTCAATGGTTGAGAATATTCTTTTGAAATGCGGCGTTTCATGCACATTGAGCCCTGTAAATGCCATTTTGATTCTCTACAAAGCTAAATTAATTTTGCTAACACGCATGACGTAAGCCAAACGGGTTTTAGTTGCGCTTTCAATTTGAAGCTTGAAAGTGGGGTTTTAAGTCGTTGTGGGTGCTCTTATGTTGTTAGCCCGCTCCTTTCCCCCGTGTTCTTTTAGCCTTTTGTATGTATTAATCGCTCCGCCCCATAATGTTCGTTCTAAAGGACGGTTTTTACACAAATTAAGAAAATATTTTGAAGAAAAAGTAGCCCATAGAAATGAGAGAGAGTGTGTGATGTTGATGGATAAAGATGAGAAGAAAGAGAAAGAAAAAAGGAAATGACTAAAAGGGATATTGGAGTAGATTTTTTATTGGATAATAGGGATAAAGGTGATATTGGATGAGAGTAATATTGTAAGAAAGATATAGATATAAAAGGAAAGTGGACAAACATTTTGGAACGACGGAAAAGGAAACAAGACAAATATTATATGACAGAGGGAGTATTAGTTTCTCCCTTGGTTTGATACTACTTAAAATTCCCTAGAATTTTAAGCAATACCGAACTAGCTCAAGCTTCTTTTTTAGGGTCATATTATGCAGCATTCTTAAAATTAGTTTGCAACTTTTAACTTTTCTGAAATTATAAAATTAGTCTAAATTTACTTTTTTCCTCCTTCCCTTCTCATTCTCCATTGTATACAACTCTAATTCAAATCTAAATCTCTTCATACTCTTATTATTTAATGAAAATCGAGTAACAATGAAAGAAACTCCGAATATGAGTTACGTAATCGAAATTACATGGTACGTTCACCATTCATATAAACGTTTTTTTTTTCGCAGTTGTTCATGCACGTGCGCGTATTGTGCAAAACAATTGTTCACGCAATTTGCAAGTGTGCATAATAGCAGTGCACACAGGAAGTTTGTGTGCAAAGAAGCAGTGCACGCAGAAAGATTGTGTGCATATAAGAAATGCACATCTAATTGTTGCGTGTAAAATTTGTATACACACGAAAAATTTGTGTGCTTCGTTCGAAGGCTGCAGGATGAAACGCGTAAAAGCCAGACGAAGGTCGAAATCAATGAGCAAGTGAGCGAGGAGAAGTTTGAACGTTAAAAGAGGATTTGGAATGGAGATTCAAAGAGTTTTGAGTGAAGAGATGGGAATTGTGAAATCCTAGTCTTCTTTAAAACGAGACTTTAATTTGAACTTATTTTATAATAAATAAAAAATAGAGAGTTGTAAACTAAAAAGGTGGGATGTTGAATAGCTTGTATGCTTTTTTATCATGACGAATTAGGAAGCTAGAATCAAACCAATGAATTGGAAGTATTTCTGTCAACATTTATGAATAAAGTATTTTACTTTCGTAACTTGCTTTCGATTCAGATCCTACGTTGCAACAAACCATGTCGCCATTTGGCAGAGAAATGAAAAGTTCACAGCCATAAACAGATATTTTTGAAGAACCGTTCTCTTTGTAAGAATACAAAAACCACTTATGGGGATGAACAGAAGCCCCAAATTCTGAATTTCCCCTGTAAATTTTAGCTACGGGGTAATGTAATCATACAAACAAAATCTATCTAAGAAGAAAATACTGATCAAACCCATCCCACAATCCATCACCACCATGGAGTTCAATAATCGAATCGTCAGCCAATGCCCCAACCGCTTCTTCATGCAGTTTAATCACCAAGGCATAAAGATTAAAAATCAATGGGTTTCTGATAAACGGTTTAATGGCATTTCCCAGATTCACAACCTCAACAAATGCATCCGTACCAATGTTCACTCCAATGGCCAAAAGGCATTTCGAGAGGGCGAAAATGCCAAGGATATTACCATACAAAGGCAGAAATGCATCCTTGTGATTTCCAACGCCACCGATCCAATGCGCATCCCCAAGCTTCTCCATGTGCTCGTTCGCAAACGACGTCAACTGGTCACGGAACCTTTGTCTCCACATTTTTAAAAACGTGACAAACTCATTCCTTGAAGAACTGTCGCATTTGTAATGGTACAATACAGGGAGCTTTTCTAGGTGGGAACAGCATAGCTGACAGATCAGAAGCTTCTCCTCATGGTAGTTGTCAATCTCCTTGTCAAAGACTCTCCTGACAAGGTCTTCTCCAGAGACGACGCCATAGCTTGCAGCATCGAAAACCCGTGTTACAAGATAATCAAAATAAACAGGCCAGTTGCCAAATGTTGACGAGAGGAACTCTAGGCTTAGCTCCATCACTTTCTCCACCTGAGCTGGGACAAATCCGGATTGAGAAACGGTTCTGAATCCGTTTGGAAAGCACTTTTGGACGTCAAGTGCTAGCTTTTGTCTCAAGTCGACGTCCTCATCTTCCAGCAACTTGATACAGGTAAACCAGACGTCGAGTATCTGATAAGCAAACAATTCATCGGCAGATTCCTTAGGCTCAAGATTCTGGGAAGTAATCTGACCGCCGAAGAACTCAGCTTGCTCTAGCAATCCAGATGAGACTATCGATTCTGCTGCAGCTTTACGAATGGTCACGGATTCAGATGCATCGCTATGCTGTTTGATTAGGGCAACGAAATGACTAATGCATTTGTATATGTGAGTGGAATCTTGGTCGGTATTCCTGAACAAGATGGTGAAGTGCTTGACACACAATCCTAAACAGCAGATGAGCGCTTCCTTTGTTTTCGCATGTGATACAGATTCGTACATGGATATTAGCTTATTCCACAGTTCTAGAACCGATGCAAAATTCATATCTCCAATGTATCTTCCATCTATATCACTATTTTCACTCATCTTCTGAATATGCAACACATTCCACAAGAAAAGAATCCTCAGAATATAATATACACATTTGTGATGTGTCTCCATGGACAGCAATTTTGTTAGCATTGGGTGCAGATTAGCCTTGGCCCATATGTAAACAGCCCCTTGAACTTTGCTGTGCTCATCATTTTTGGTCACCTTCAAGAAATTAAAAAGCCACTTGAGAGTTGCAAGTCGAACCTCATAAGATGCATCTGAAATGGACAGCACAAGCCTTTCCTCAACACCAATAAACCCATTCTTTGTTTCTACTGAAATATCTTCTACACTTTCATCAGATTTTTGAAATATGCAACTGAAATATGAAATAACAGCTTGTTTACGAAGTTCTTCCACTGTAGGATCATAAAAGGAAGACCTGTCAGTTACTTCCAGAGACAAACACAGTGAAGACAACTCAGACAAAAGACCACAGATCCCATCAGAATTCTTGCTTGCTGGGCAAGTTCTTGCAATACTAAGCATTTGATCGAGTACCCAGAGGAAAGAAGTGTTTAGTGTGGGGCAAGGGCATGTCCTTGGGTTTCCAATCCATGAACACTTGACAAGAAGACTGACCAAATTCACAATAATTGAGTCCCTTGTAGAAGCATCAGCTAGACTCCTACAATTAGTATCCACAAGAGCACCCAACTGCAATAGCACCCCATGAATGGAATTCAAAGAAACACAACCAGCTCTATCAGTTAATTCAGAGGCAATTTTAAAGATTACACTGTGCAGTTTCTCATTAGACACCAGGCCAATTAGGGCTCTTGAAGCAAGAACACGAATACGTAGATTGCTTTGTGTTGAGCATTTCTGGATAAGAGGGAATAACAGAAAGGGGTCCAAATCATCACCCGTTTCACTTGCGATAGGTGAAGGCCTAAGCCTAGCAAGAAGGATTAGAATAGGGCATAAGCTTGGATGCACAACATTAGCCAGGTTTGACTGAGAACTTTCATCTCCAAGTAACTCGGTTGCAATTTTCAGTTCATTGAATATAAAAGAGTGCAGTGCTGGGTACCTTACATAGGAGAAAAAAAGACAAAATTAGACACTGTTTCACTAAATAACACACACAAAATAGATCTTATATACCTACTTGTCCAATATTCAAACAAAAGAAAATGGACTTAAAAGGCTAGGCTTCGTTTGGTGGTTTGGAGGATGAAGACTTAATTGGGGGATAATGTTGTTTGGCATCCAAAAGTAATTATCTCACAAAAACACTCATCATCATCGCCCCAGTATAGTCCCGCACAAGTAGGATCTGGGGGGTCAAGATGGGGACACCCATACCCTGAACATATCAGGAGGATGCGCCCAATAGACCCAAGGAAAGGAAAACTGAAATTCAGCAATGTGACAATAATAACTGAATTTAGTTAAAATGCACCAAAATTGCTAGGGGCTATATCCATCACAAAGGCACTATATAAAACAGCCAATGAGTAGGAGGATGCGCCCCAAAAAACACTACACAACTAAAGTTTTATTATTTTAACAATACTTCTGGGCACATATCCCAAAGCAACAAAAAAACCTTTTCTATAAAAAAATTTCCCAAAAAGGTCTTTTTAATTAAATACCAAACAGACCCTAGACAAAAGTACTAAAAGGTCAACAGAAAATGAATTAGTTTAATAAACAAATACCTGTGGAAAAACTCAAGACCAGTAAGAACACGCCGTGCAGATTCCCGTTTCTGTACATTAAGAAATCCAATCATTCGACGCACCAAGGCAGTATATGCTAAACATGCACTATTACGGACTTCCCAGTGTGGTGAGGAGAATGAACGTATTGATACTATCATGGCTTCAGCAGAAAACCCAGAAGTATCAGTAGCTAAGTTTGTATCATTAAAAGCGGCTCTGAGAACATTGAAAGCATGCACCATCGGGATGACACCTTCAACTCTCATCTTTGAAGCCATAGCGTGTACGTCATTCTCAATTGATGATCCCAACTCATTCTTTGGGTTAGAGATTTCTTCATCCATGCTGTTTGATTCAGTTTGCACCAACAATGATCCACTAGCTACATCAATCAGCCGTCTAAGTGCCCTTGGAAGTAGTTTCTTTGGTGCCCCATCAGGCTCTGAGAGAAAGAAGGCAGAGAACGCAGCAGGTATACCAGCACTTCTCCTCAGTAGATCATCTACTGTTTGTCCTTTGGCTATGGTTCTCTCCATTAGCTCCTCCATCCAAGATTCTGTCAACCTACAAAGGCTACAGAATATATATAGGGCCTCAGAAACCAATTAACAATGGGAAAAGGAAAAACATTGAATAAACAGGGAAAAGCAGGGAGATACAATGACCATTATTAAATCAAGGAAATGGTGGGGTAGGATTAAAGTGAGAAATGACATGGAGTGACAAAAGCATAAAGAAGGCGGACTTTTTTTGCCCAAGTTCACAAACTTAATGCTTGAGGTGCATATTTAAGCACCACAAATGCATATCCAAGCACCACAAGGTGCATTCAATATATACACACAATTTTAAAAGTACAAGTGTAGTACTAAATTGTATGTTTGGTATGCTGAAATAGATGTTCAGATCATTACAAACAAGATTCACATAATCACATTACATACGATTTTGCCACTCTGGTTTTTTAGGCTATCCTAACTCCCCCACTATTCACCGTATTTAAGCTACTCATGATCCAAACTTACAAATATAATCATATACATAGACAAGAAAAAACAAACTTAGTGGACCGTATTATAACCTTATCAACTAGGCACATATGACAAACAGTTATTCTTATAATTTCAACTACAGTACGTTCAGAAGGTGCTGCAGAAATGTTACACTCCAACAAAGGTGCTGCAGGAATGATCACATAAGAATTTTACAAATATATTTTTCATCAGCAGAATGTTGCACCCCAACAAATGAACTATAATATCAAAACTCAAATGCTCAGGATGAAACTAAAGATGTCTTATTTTCAGGATACACATCAATTGGTGCTAGAGCACAGTAGATCAAGTTTAGAAGAATCAGCCATAATAAATTCAGTTATCAACCGTTTGCCAAAGATACAGAAGCTTCTGATCAACAAAGGACTATGATAGGGTTTCAAAAAAAGCTGAGTACATTGTGGATGCCAAAATGAATCCACAAGCCTTGATTTTTGTGTCATACTTCAATCGGAAGTTTTCAAAATAATGTTGAAAACAGAACTCACTGACCTTGGATCATTGGAACAAAGCAAACGGTTACAGAGTGCAGTAAACCCTGCTCTTGTCTTGTCTATTGCGCCATTGTGTTTCATTTTCAGAAGAACCTTCAAAAAGTGATCACCAATTTCCTCCAATTGCTTGAAATTAAGCACCATCTCAGTGGATGCATCTGTAACATCAGATATATCGTCCAAATCTGAAGAGGTGGTACTTGGCAAGGGAACTTTCCTAATAATGGTCCCAAGAAGAAGGCTGACCTGCGAAAGAAAATGTGCACAAGTTAATTGTTTCCACACCATTAGCATAAGCAGATTTCAGCAAGAACAAATGTTAAATGCAATACGAAGGATTCAATGGTATGTATTTGACAAGGCATGCTAGCGAAAAATCCATTCTCAGCAAATAATGTACATGAAACATGGCTATATGAAGGTAGTTACCATAAAAGAAAAAAAGGATCCGTATATTCATTAAAATATTGGAGCTTCATATCAGAAACTTCTAAGACATTGAACAGTTCTCCGGAATTGAATTATGCTGTATAATTATGTTTTTGGTCAGCCAACCACTCAACGAACCCCATAATTGTCTAATTTATTAAACATCCAGTAGGTTCCATGTCTCATATAGATTTATCATGAAACACATGCCATAAATCTAGTAGGTTCTCCCAATGAAATATGATCTTTACATTCACCGAATTCTCTACAGCCTTGGCAAAATGAATTAAAGAAGGCTATGAAGGAAAACCTGCACATTGAAGGACTTTTTTGTCCAGATGATTGGTGGTAATTTAAGCTTGTTGATGCATAAATTTTGTTAGTACAAGAAATTTATAAAATGAACGCCAATTAGTATAGTAGAAGGCCAATGCCTCAAATAAATCAGATAATGCTGGTTTTAGCTCCATGTTGATTGATAAGCAACATCTAGCAGCAAAGGAATGAAGGTACCTCTTTCATAGCAAGCCAGCAGCCAACCATAACAATTTGATCTGTTGGTCCCACGCCTTGCAAAGATTTTGAATCTTTTACCCCATCAGCCATTGTTGAATCCTCCTTATCTCCGTCATCTGGAAGGTCCATCATTAAGCTAGCATCATCAGGGACATCATCCATATCCTCGGGTAAATACCATGCAGCTGCTGAAACAACGCCAAGTGCCAATGAGGTAATCCGCATAACAAGCTCCAAGAGCTTTCCTAGTTCAATTCTCATCTCAGGAATACAAGCCAAAGGCACATCGGAATTCCAGTCCAGTTCCTCAAACGTGTACCTTAGAGCAAGCAAAACGCCATGAACAAAGCTGTTTTGGCATGCCTGAAGAAGATCTCTCTCTCCTTCCTCTACAACATCACGTAGCCAATCTATGAGTGATTTTAGATATTCAACAACAGGGAAACTTGATACTGTCATCTGTTGTCCTAGATTTAAAATTTCTGATTCTGATTCAAGGCAAGCTATGCTAGTTGAAGCTCTTAGCGTCCAACCAAGCTCCATCACATATTTCCGAAATAAAAGTCTCAGTGTCAAAGCCCCAGCATCACTTTCTCGGACACGAGGACTGCAAACCAACTTTTTAGCCCATGAAATAACCTGGCCAACCATGTTGCCTGAAGATATGCCTGGCAGTGGTGTAGGGAAACTTAGTAGAATATGGAAAGAGCTCTCTCTCAGCCTATCCCAACTATCAATCAAGGATCCCACGAGTAACAATGTGGAATCGGGTAGAGTCAGACTTCTATTGTAGGGATACAGATGCTCTTCTGAAGATGGTGACCCAAGATTCCCTGACAGTGGAGGCACTATAGACCAAGTTTTTATCATTATCATAATGAGCTCCATGGCCATGGTTTTCCTCTCATATGGTGCAGACGGATAGCATGACAAAAATAAAAAGCAACTCAACCACTTCATAAAACTGAAAAGATCTTGTGCTCGGTTAAATGAATCCACTGCATGTCCATTGGAAAGAGCATTTTGGTTATTTTTGCAAGAAGAACCAGGCTGCCATATGCCTTGCTTCATTTGTCTTTCGAAAGTTGTTCGGACCCTTGAGAAAAATTTCTTAAACAAGCTGGACCACTTCATCTGGAATGCAGTTGAAGAACACCTCATGTTTAAAGGCACGGCATGTCTCATCAAAGCAATTTCTAAGTGGGAAGGTAGACTAGCCGTCTTGGGGTTCAAGAAAAGGGACTCTGCCGCATCCACACGGAGTGACTCGTCAACATGAGTCAACGCCAACACAAGCCATTCAACTGGGACTTTAACTTGTATATTCTTTATAAAGAGAAGAGCATATTCTTTTTCAAGGCCATATATTTTCCCTGATTCCAATGTATTCTCACACAATTCAATGTCTCCTTCGAAGAATGCAAGAAAACGGGCTACCTTGAGCAATGAGACAAATACTGCCACTTTCTGCTCAATTTTCAGAGCCATATTCAAAGAGCTTAGTTCTGAATACACCAAACCTGTCTCCCCTCCAACTTCTACATCAATAAAGGCAAGCATGGGAAAGATGCTATCCACATCAACTTCAAGTAAACATGGAACAGCGTAAGTATTCAAATTGGAGCGCAACTTCGGAACTCCCGAAGCAAGTCCACATAGGACAGGTGGCAAACAATGAGCTCGGTATATTTCATACCCTTGTTCAACTCCATCAGTACTCCAACATTCATCACGCAAGTGCTCGAGGAAACACTTAAGAAATGATGTGGCGGCACAGCATACATCATCATCAGTATAAGCGTGTGCAGTCTCAAATAAAAGTCTAGGGTTCATAGCCAGGATGGTTTTTGCCCCCAACCTCCTAGTGAGGGAAGCTAAGGGAATGTATCTTCCTTTGCACCTTGGCCCCAAGGAAAGAAGATCACCTGCAATTTTATGTAGGTACAGTTTTACTCTTTCACCTTGATCACCACTATAGAGAGTGGATTGAATATCAAGCAAGAGATCGAAGATGAGATGAACCTGTTTTACCGTCTGACTTAGAGGATCTTCTAAATTCTTCCACGCAATCCGTATTATACGAGCCCTCAGGTCTTCAGGAAACAGATCAGAAGTCACAAATTCATCAATGAGATCGGCCAATAAAGAAGTTTTAATCTGCTGCAGACATATCTGCATCACGGTCAATGCATGGAAGTTAAAATGACTATCAGTGGGATTTTCACAATAGTTACATAGATCAGGCAATATGCTGTCATATAATATAGTTTGCACTGAGCTTTTACTACCACCATCTATGTGGCCATCTCTTTCCACAGCAAACTGGGCATTCAGAGTGGTTCTTGAAACTCCTGTAAGAATGCCTCGAATGAGGCAAAGCCTACTGAGTGCAGAAAAACTCTGGATTTCAGCACATAAATTCCCTTGGTACTGTACTTTAGCTAATGCCCTGTTCAATTTATCTTTGCTATCACCAACCAAATTACATGGTGATAGATTGAAAACACACCCAATGATCAAGTACCCGAGCTCTTCAGGATTAAGGCAAGCCTGAAGGGCAGCACATAAGCTGACCCCAGCAGCCACAAAACAATCCCTGGAGAAGGAAGAGGACTTCAAAATACCCAAAATGGTCAACAAGCATGATTCGAAAACACTCGAAATTTCACCTACCAGCCTAATCGGAACTCCACCTGAATCAGCAAAAAACCTCATTGGAAACCGCTGGAGCAAGTAATACAGGCAACATAGGGCATCTTGGCACTGTTCCATCACCAACGGTGAGGGCCGAGCCCAATCATTAGTCTCCCTAATCAAGGATTTCAATCCACAAACAATGTCCATCGCCACCAGAATGCAGCATTCGTCCACAACATCAACCAAATAACCCAGCTTCGGAGTGCTCATCATCGACAGTGCCGCCCTCGACACACAAAAGCTCCTCCCTTTACCTTTATCTTTCCCGTCTAACCCGCCATACTCCTCGCACAAAGCTCGAAAGCACCGGCCAATCAGACCGCCGAAGTTCCGCGATTTCGCAAGAGCAGAAGCTAAAGTCCTATGCAAAGGAAGGGAGTTCTCGAGAAAGAGGAGTTCCAAATAGTATCTGGCCGCCAAGGAAATGAGGGATTCATCGTCGGAGGTGGATAGGAGGGCGCCGAATGAAGAGGCGACGCTCTTGGCGTGGGTGAGCTGGGAGTAAGTGGAGGTAAGAGAAGCTATTTCCTTCAAATCGGAGAAGAATTTCAGAGTGGAAAGCTCCGGGGGAAGTTGGGATAAGGAATCGGTGAAGTGTTGAGGGAAGACGACGGCACTGTAGGTGTAGCGATGGCGGTGCTGCAGAGCTCGCCATTTGGCTGACATTTGAATCTGAACTGAAATGCAACGGTTGATTTGTGAATTCTCCCTCCCTCTTGGTGACAGTTGAGCTAATGCTTGAGGGAGAAACAAAGAAATTAACTTTTGGGAGAGAAAACTCGGATAAACCCTAGAGGAGAGAGATGGAACAGAGAAAAAGTGGGGTGGTGAATGGAAATGGGCTTGAAAAAGCATGGCCTATTTACTTGGGCCAGGTTGATGCTGAAGAGCAAAAACAAGTACTAACTCAATAGTCAATAGAAATAACCATTTTTAATCTAATCTAACTAGTATAAAAGTATGAAAAGAAATTAAAAATTGGTACAGAAGAATAGAGTTTAGTTCAAATTAAACAAACTCTTATCCTAAAACGTGAAATAAATGCACTTTTCCTAGTTAGTAGTGCACTTTTTATAAAAAAGTGCATTGAAAAGTACAAAAAGTGTAATACGAAAAAGTGCACTACAAAAAGTATGAAAAGTGCACTACAAATTACGAAAAGTGCATGCGAAAAAGTGCACTCCAAAGTAGGAAAAATGCACTACTAACTACCAAAAGTGCATTCGGTTTCTGGATAAGAGTTCGATTCAGGATAAGAGTTCGTTTTATTTGAACCAAACTCTAGAAGAATATTATTGATTGTCTCTTTTTTGAGGATTATTAAAAAAATAGTTAAAATGAGAGGAAGAATTAGCTTAAATTTTATATAAAATATGAGAGAAAAGGAGTAATAATTATCATTTTGATTATAAATCATCAATTAAAAATAGACTAGATGTATTTCCTAATCATTTTATTTTTATACTTAATACCAAATACCAAACGAGTCGTCATTCCCAAATACAATCATTTGGTGCTTGCATTTAAATACGTGAAAAAAAAAACACAAAAAGTTGTGACATCTTCATAAACAGCTATATTAATTTCTTTGTATAGATCTCCACTAACAGTTTTAGATTCTCCTTCTACAATATCACATTCATCATTTCTCCATCATCATTCGCATATTTTGGAGTTGAATCGTGAGATCGTCATTGTCGACATCGTTTATTATAAGTATTGAAACACATCTTTATTATATCCAACTTGATACTCTTTATTATATCCAACTTGATACTCGACACTCTAATCGAACAAATCTGGCCTTAAATCCATTATCACTTACATATTTAAAATTCAAGTCAATAAAGAATGTAGAACTAGATATGTCGTCTAGGGTCTCTAGGCTCTGATATAAGTTGATGCGTTCCAACTAGGAACTAGGGGATCAGTTCTCATGGGTGCTCGATCTAGGCTAGAGGTGATGGGATTCTCCTCCGTTGGGTAACCGGATAAGTACGAACCACCGAAAGATCGCACGCGGGTCTCTTATACTCGCTTGGGTGAAACGAAATTAAGGGAAAGGAGAAAAGGATTTAGAAGGGGGTTGATGTCGAACCCAAAGGAAGGAGGAAACTCTTCTCTAAACATAAGCTTTGGATTAAATTTGACGTGGTCAAAAATGAGTTCAAGATCAAGTCCCTTATATAGAGGTGCTCCAAAATCTTAATAAGAAAAGTCTAATGGATAAGGGTTTGCATGTAAATAAGGTCCAACGTCCAAAGCCTAAAAATCATAAATAGACATAAAAAAAGTATCAACAACCAATATAGCAAAGCAAAAAACAAAAATATATTAAAAATAGGAAAATAAATAATAAATGAGACTAAGTCCTACTCCAAGGAGGACGTTATTGTTTCGAACGCCCCAGACTAGTTGGGGCCTGGTTTGACCCTAGGCATTGTTGCATCACACTACCACATCCTCAGCCACAACCGGACGCCGAATCATATCCACCCTCGAAATCAATAGGTTCTTTCGAGGGTGTTAGCTTATTAGAGTAATGCTAGAGGATCTAAAGGAGGATGCATTAAGAACTTTGACATCATTTACAAGAGATTGTTGATTCACCTTACAAGACTCTTCAAGCAACACTGTGGATCGAGCTTTGGTGAAATCAAGGAAAGAGTTAGACTACTAAATCAAGTTGGTTATCGTGTCTAATTCTTTGGAAATGCCAACAATAAGTTAAATTACCATCTATCGTTCACATACTTTGGCATCAACACTAGTAAGTTGATCAAACAAATCTTTGAGAGCTTGATAGTAAAAGGAGATTGAGGGCGATAATCTACAATTGGTTAATGTCATCCTTGGTGACTGGCGGTGCCTATTACCTACAGGAGATTGAGTTGACCAGGTTTGACATCCTCTACTTTCTGGCCCTCTTCCAGAGCTAGAGCATCGTGCATGTCTTCAAGGAGTGCCACTCTCTGGCAGACTTTATTACTGCATCGTTTCGTCGTATAACTTCTATCTTGTTAACAGTTGACTTGGATTTTATTAACCTCATCCGTAAAGATATTCTAGGGTGTTTTCTTATTATATATGAGGTTTCCTAATTTGTTCCCTCATACAAAGAATATATAGAGTATACATTAGAGCATAAGTTATTTATTTATAAGATTTTAAATAATATATTCTATCAAAAAAGCTAATTTGATCTGTGTGGGTCCAAATTACTAATTCCAGATCAAATGCCACTAATTCAATTAAATCTTAAAATTGCAGTGGGTATAACAAAGTTACGGATCATATGATATATTCCAGTAATTAAATGGTCCAAATTAAAAGATGGTCAAGAACAACAACAACAACATTGACCCAGTTCAGTACCCCTCAAGGGAGTATCTGGGGGTCAAGATGGGAGCATCCCTGGCTTAAAGCTGCAGAGGTGCGACTGAGAGACCCAAAGAGGCCGAAAACCCATAACAATTGTAAGAAGCAAAGAGGCAACAAACACGAAACGAAAGCAAAACGACACGAAAAAGAGAACACAAAGCAAGAGCAAAACGGGAAAAGAAGAAAAACACAGGAGCAAACAGTGCCAAAAACCCAAATTGCGCAAACCCCAAGCGAAAACCGGCTGTCTCGGTGGGTAGTTATTGTCTCTCACTTGGATCGCCTCCCTCCACGTGTCTCTACAAGCTGCTAAATCTGCTGAAATCTCCAACTGGCTAAAGTCTTGTCTTAAACTATACTTCCAACACTTCTTTGGCCGAAAGCACTACTTTAGCCAAATTAAAAGATGGTCATTATTTATAATTAATAGTTCACTCTTTCACTTTAAGTTACATAACTAGGTAGTGATGCCCGTGCTACGCACGGGGAAAATTTTAATTTTATTGTAAAAAATATTTGAATATAATTTAACTTTTAAGTTACTTTCATTTCTTGTGCTTGATGGTTTGAATGGTAAGACCATCCGCAACCCTAAACCCATTTTTGAGTTTTTAACCCCCCAAATCAATTTTCTCACTCCTCCACCTCATTTTAAAACTCAACTTTACTTTATCTCCACAACCCACAACCTCATTTCATTCTTTAAAATTCATTAACTTTATTTTATTTCTAAATTTTATTTGTCCAATTACACTATTTAATTTTAGGTTTTATCCAATAACACGGTATAATATAATAATCATTATAATATAATTTTATTAAATTTGATTAGTTTATATCAATTATATAATTAAATTATGAAGTTTAAATTAATATAAACAAAAAACAACATATTTATTTTACTTAAAATTGAAAATATGGAAATACATGTCTTAAAATATATTTATTTCACTACTAAATGGGTGTCTATGAGTAGATAAAAACAAAACAAAAATATTAAAATAACTTTTTGAAAAAATAATATCGTTTTATTGTTGAAATATGCTTTGAAGGGTTTATAAATATATACCGAAAGTAGAAACAATACTAGTCATTCAATCGGATCCAACGGCTCGTGAGGTGCCACGCTTGCCTACAGCTCTACATGAGAGTTTAAAATCCATTTTGGCCAGCCTCTTAATTGAAGTCCAGAATATGGATTCTTAAGCTCATTTTACTATTTGGAAGAACTTTATTACTTTTTTAAGCTAAAAATCCACCATTGTGGATGGTCTAATAGCTGTGTTTTTTCATTGATATATCACATATTATTGTTTTTTAATGGTATAGAGATTTCGTTTAAGAAATTTTATATTCTAATGGAAAAATAATTTAAGTTCAGCCCAATACATGGAGGCTAGCATACTTCTCAATTTGTGTGATTGTGGATTGGAACGTGATGCGTCCAATTCCACTCAATTATTGAAGGATCTGTAGCTTTTGGATCCTGAAAAAATGATTAAGTGGCATCCTGATGTTTTATTCGAGGTTGATTGTGATGCTAATGGAACATTCTGTATATTAGGTGTAATGAGATCTGGCGGAGAGAGTTGAAGCATAGTTAGCTCTATCTGTCAGAGCTGTTTATAAGGTACCTCCCATCAAGATGAACTCAACCTTATCCACACTATGTCCCAACCGCTTGAGTTGGTCAATCCTGCTTCTCGCCTGGACATAAGGGTTGTATCTGCAATGCAAAGGCAATAAATTAAGTAACAAGTTGATACTTCAATAAAGCAGAAGGATGGATCCATGGATCAAAAATAATATCACACATGACATAAGAAATGAAGATGCATTCATTCATATTTTAGTGCTTCTCACGTATGGGTACTTTAAGGTAAATATATATAGGAGCAACACTTGTTGTCAATTCCTCGTGGAAGAATCCTTCTGGTGAATGGCATGTTGGCTATAAATTTGTATATGAACTTTTTACCGACACATTGACTTCTCGCCTAAAGGTATCTGTTTGTTATGACTTTCTGAGTAGTAGGTTTATTTCTACTTGTTACGTTCTCATTCTGTAACTTATGTGTCTAGCTTCTTGTTTAAGCATTTTCCTTTTGACTTCTGTCCAAAAAGAGAGAAAGAAGAATTGGGATGTGAAGAATCAAGAAGCAGTTGCAGGTGCTATAAAGAAGGTTCATGAATTTGACTAGGTCTTGGATTAATTAATTACATTATAAACTATTTTTTATTAGTATCTTTTTCCTTATTTGGTACAACTATTATTTATAAGTAGTTAGAGTTTTATATGTTCTTACTTTGATTTTTATTTATTCTATTTCAGAAGCATCCCAAGGTGGAAGATCCAGAACTGAAGAGGGTACGTGATGACCTTCAAAATAGAGTAGATTTTCTACGAAAGCAAGCCGAGGTATGCATTAAGATTAAACATTGTATTTTAACCTTTTCATTTTTTTTGTGCTTTAAAATCAAATTTATAAGTTTCAGAGCAATGATGATAAAGGACCAGTAATTAATGTTGTGGTTTGGTATGATGGAGAGTTAGGGAGAGTTGCCATTGACACACAAAGCCTTGAGGATGAACCAGGCCAAGGAAAACTTCCAGATTTTGTACCTCTTACTAATTACAGGTGTGTTAATATCTTTTTGCATTTTAATTAAGGCTAGAAGAATTCTGCATTCTATCCAGTTCATTACGGATATGCAAGACAAGGTATTTTTAGTAGAATGATCAATTTTGATTACTAGCCAATATGTGCAAGTTTTGAGGTCTATTATAAGCTTTAAGAGAGTGAAAGTATTTTTCTATGTCTAGCATGATGTAAAACTGTTTGTAATGCAAGAATATCTTATAATCTCCAACAATAGCATATTTTCCTTACCTTGTACACCAACTTTTGCAGGATTGAACGAAAATTTGGAATATTTAGCAAACTGGATGCTTGTTCATTTGTGACTAATGTGTATGATGATGGATGGATCTTAAGCATTGTCACAGATAGCTCCCCCCATGGTACTCATGTTGCTCGAATTGCAACTGCCATTCACCCTGAGGTAGTATCTCAACTGCATTTCTTGGAGTTCAGCTCTCTTTAAATATGAATAATCTGATGTAGTTTTGAAATGGGATTTTTACTTGGGAACCCCGAACCCCTCTTGAATGGAGTTGCACCTGGGGCTCAGATAATATCATGCAAGATTGGTGATTCTCGCTTGTGAAGATCCTCTTGAACACGGCTTAGATTTTTACTATACCCTGTTTGGATTTGACACATATTTTTTTTGTTTATGTTTATTGAGGCTCTCTTGCCTCATTTAGTCCTACCAATTGATACATTTCTTCTCTATTAGCATTTTTCTTAACCTACAGTAACCTTTCATGGTTGAATATTTCTTTTTGCAGGGCATATCAGCTTCTTCATATTTTAGAATTCAGTAGCTTTCGTAAAAGAATGTCCGTCATCATACGAAATGAAGAGAACCAGATTTTGCTCCTCTGCAAAGGTGCAGCCAGGTAGGTCACTGCAAACAATTTTCTTGTAATTAATTGCAGACTTAACAGCATTTCATCAATGACCTGCTCTAAATTTGTGGTTGTGTTCAGTGCTATGTTTGAGCGACTTTCAGATGATGGCTGAGCCTTTGAGTCTGAGACCAAGGACCACATCAATAAATATGCAGAGGCGGGTTTAAGAACGCTGGTAATTGCATACCGAGAGCTTAAAGAAGATGATTTAAATAAATGGGAAGAAGAGTTTTTGAAAGCGAAAACTTATGTAGCTGCAGACCGAGATGAATTGATTGATATAGCCGCTGATAAGATTGAAAGGGATTTGATTCTGCTTGGTGCCACAACTGTTGAAGACAAGCTCCATAAAGGGGTAAACATATCAATATAAGCTCCAGTTTGATGTGTAAATTGTTAGGATTTACAATGGATTCATAATTTGGAATTGTTTTTGCTTAATTGCTCAGGTTCCTGAGTGCATTGACAAGCTTGGCAAACTAGGCATAAAGATATGGGTCTTAACCGGTGATAAGATGGAAACAGCAGTAAATATAGGGTGTGGTTCCATAATTTCAAATCCCTAGGCATTTTTCTGTTGCAAAGGTAGCTTTACTACTGTCAGCTATGTAAAAGCTTCTTTCTTTGATTAATGAAAATTCTGAACTATATCAGGCTTCTTATGAGAGTATAAGGAAGCAGATAGAAGATGGGAAATCCCAAATTGCCTCAAGCAACCAAAGCTCCAAGTTTGGATTGGTAATTGATGGAAAATCCCTTTCCTTGCCCTAGATGCAGAACTCGATAAACTATTTTTAGGTCTTGCGGTTGGTTGTGCGTCTGTCATATGCTGCCGTTCTTCTCCCAAACAGAAAGCTCTTGTACGTTCCCCTTATGTGATATAAGACTGAGCTTCATGACAGTCAGTATCTCTTGCTTTTGCATCGAAGTAATCTGATAAAGGTGTAGGAGATTTGTAGGTTACGAGATTGGTCAAAGTCAGAATAGGAAACACTACACTGGCTATTGGTGATGGTGCAAATGATGTTGGCATGCTTCAAGAGGCTGATATTGGCGTTGGCATCAGTGGTGTTGAAGGAATGCAGGTCAAGAGGCTGATAATACTGCCTTGACTTTCAACAGAGTTCCTCACCTTTTGTTTCTACAACTTAATTAGGTAGCATGCTATGATATTATTCAAAAAGTGCATTCTATTATACTAAAATGAAAAAACAATTTAATATTTCTGAATTTTAATTGAATGCTAGACTGTAAGGTATTTTATTGTAGGTGGAAAAGGTGTTTTTTAACATAATGTTGAGGCTTTTGTTTTTTGAAAAAAAAGAAGTTATCTTTAAGGTATTTGAAAACACAGCAATACTAGGCACTCACCGCTGCAGAGTCTTATCTACTATTAATGATTACAAGGACTTTTGCTTCTAATTTAAGATGGGAGTTGGAGCATTGCCTTTTATTTTGGTTGAACAAACTGCCATCCATGTGCTCTCCTGTTAATTTTAATATCTGAATTACGATTAATGCTAATTTATTGGCATGATGTAAGTGACATTGTTTTGGGTGTATAAGTTGAAAGGTTTTGATATGTTTAAAAAAAGATCAAATCACATGCGTTGTTTAGAGAAATGAAATCGAGGTTATAAACAGAGAATATAGAGATGAAAAATTTTAAGGCACCTTCCGTGTGTCATCTAACCTTGTCATAATCCTAGGTTCTCTATCTTTTCTCTAAACTGAATTTTTTCCATTAACTAAATGGTATCAATTTGTCTTGTATTACTTGCAGGCTGCAATGGTAAGTGATTATTCAATAGCACAGTTCCGTTTCCTAGATTGTTTGCTACTTTGCATGGGCATTGGTGCTACAGACGTCTAGCAATGATGGTATGCTCTTTTATTTTTCATGTCTGGCCTGACATCCAGAAATGTTATTTTTTATGATCAATAATATGTCAAGCTCCTTAGCTTTTCAGCTCAGTACCTTTTCTAAATAGAGGTAACAGAGTAGTAAGGTTTTCTATCCCGAAAGAGTCTAAATAAGTATGACCTCCAGTCGATGATGCCTTCTGTTTGGTGGCCTAATTCATGGACATGCCTCACGAAAGTAGTATGCTACTGATGACAAATGCTTTATCTGGTGCCATAAATAAGGTATGTCACATAGTTCTACACCTTGACTTTTTTCTTCTTCTCAAAATTCAGATTAATCAGATTAGGAATTGAAGAAGAGTTGAGGAATTAACAAAGACCATTAAATGCAGATCTACAAAGAGCGGGTACCTAATCATTTTGCAGTTGCGGACTGCAGTGTAGAATAGTACCTCAACCTTTGATAAGGAGAGGGCACAGGAACAACTACCAAAGCTATTTGGTGGAGTTGTTGCTTTCACGGTCCGATTCTTGCTGCATATCCTGTGGTAATATATGTTTTCTTTCTAAATTTGCATTCTATTTGATTTTTGTTTTTCAATACAGGATGGGGGAGGCAGTGAGGCAGAAATTGGTGAGAGGAAAGGTAGAGTTACAAATGCTTCAAATGCAACAAGAGTAGCTGTTGAGGAGGGTATAGTACCAGGCATGTTGACGTTATGTTTTGTATATATAGGTTTTTGTTTAAGGATTAGATGCATATACAATATCTTGATGGGAGGTCGAGCCTCTCGTATGGATGCAGAATGAAGGTGGACGGGTCAGCTATGCGACATCAGAAAGTGCTACTGCATCGAGGGAGCTGTTGGATAGGCAGATTTCCAGAAAAAGTGTATCAAAGAAGGTAATCTTTTCTAAGCAACGCAATTTTTTTATACACTGCTCTGGTTATCATATATGCACTTACATAAGGAATTGCAGGCTACACAATAACTTCCTTTTACTGTCAACTAGAAGGAACACAGTGGGTATATCTTTCCATCTGGCACAATTTTAGTTATTGTTCTGATGGAATTGCAAGGAAGAATAACAGTGCTGAGTTCCAAGCACCTTGTAGCACAACATAGAACCCTAGGAAAATTCCACCACTACCTTGGTACAGGGGATCTCTTCCACAGATGGCAATGGCTAGATTTTTGCCTTTATTAGCTTTGAGTTCTACAAGTAATACTATAGGATAGATTATGGTTATGAGCTCAATTAGGAAACGACAAACCATATTCTTGCAGATAAGTGAAAAATGTCGGTGTGTAAGTGAATGAACTTGTTTTATGTTTCGGTTGCATTTGTTGATAATGCAAAGAGGGCTCAAATTAGTGAGTACTTTCTAACTTCTGCCCTAAATTTGATGTAGGCTCAAATTTATAGTTGTGCACATCAATAGAAGAAGACTATCACAAGCGTTGAGCAATGGAAAGAGTTTACATCCTGTCAAGATAGTAAAAAGAATACACAAGCAATCAGAATTGTGAGTAACATTCTTGTTTCGTATTTTTTGTTAAGATACTAACAATATCATAAGAAATATTAAACAATTAGAAAGCTGAATAGTGAGTAAGTTTGGTGCACTTCTGCAATAGCAATGCTATATATTTCATCATCTAAACTTTTTTTAAATTATTTTGCTTAATGGGATTTTAATTTTGATGCAGAAAAGATGATTTTTTGTAGGTGCCAGAGAAATAAATGATAAACTGCAGACAAAGGATGTTCTACTCTGACCCAACTACAATGCTAAGATTGATCATGCACATTCTCTTGTTTTTCAAACTCTTAAGTACATAAACACAACTACCAAGAATGTTGGAAACTAGACATATTGACAATGTAAATCCAAGAGTTTAGCTCCAATTGAGTTTTCCTTTTTTTAGCATTCTTTGAAAAAAAAATTGTTTCCTTCTGTAAATTCTCAGTTTGTTAGCTTTATAATCAGACCCAGAACATACATGTAATAAATATCCTTGACATGTGTTTTTTTTCCTGATAACAGTGATGAATCTCCTTTTATATACAATCAAATAGATCGTGTTATTCAATTGCTCTCTCTCCTCTCTGTTAGTGCTTCTGAGTAGCTTTAGTATTTAACTAATGCTGCTCTTATTTCATTCGTCTTTGATAGGCTAAAAACAACGAGAAAGGATATCTTGCGGTTGCTGATGATCTTGCCCATGATGACCTTCTTGGCAAGGATACTAATGGAGCTATTGATATCGGTGATATATGGAAACAAATGTTTATTTCATTGGAAATTTCCAAGGTATTTTGACTATCTTCTATAATTCATTTTATGTCTGGAGATATTTTAGCATGATCATGCATTTTTTTTATGTGGATGATCCAAAAAATCGTTATGTTTGAATTTTACATTAGTCTTTGATTATATGGTAGTAGTTTGTTTTCTTGATTTTCTTACTTGCTTTGAATTTTTTTGCTACTTTCTGTCACGTTAGAATTTGGTTGTGCGTCTTCTCCTCATGTTATATGACGAGTCTTCTTTGTTTGTTTTGACTTTCTGATATAGAATTTGGCACCTAGCTTTGTCATTATAAATTTGTCTCATTACTGATGTAGGACTATGATATAACATACATATTTTTCTTTATTGGCTTCATTTTGCTTCATTCTCCAAGATTTTCTCCAGTTGATGAATGATCAAATGACGACACAGAGGAAGATGAACGACTATGTGATCATTCATTTATTTTGAAGGATGATATTGGTTATGTTTGTCGTGTCCGTGGCATTATAGATAAACCAATTCGCACAATCTTAGAAATCCAGTACAAGAAGGTAACTTTGCTTGCCAGAGTAGACTCTTGTCTTATTTTGTAGTTACCGCCTTTGCTCCTTCAAATAAGGTGGAGATCGTGACTGATCCCCACTCTTTTGTGAGATCCTTTTTTTTTCTGTGCATCTCTGTCAAATCTCCATGCACTGTCACTAATCAAGCTGTATGATGCGACCTTCTAATTCTCAAAGATATTATTCAAAATGGGGAGGCCAAGATGGAGGTGATGATGATGACAACCCTAAGCCTATGAACTTCTCTGCACAAAAAAGATATCATCGTGCAGAAATTTTGGCTGATCCCAAATACCTGAAACTGATGAAGCCCCGCCAGATAGAAGGCTTCAACTTCTTGCATAGTAACCTGATGGATACCGAGAATCCCGGTGGTTGTATTTTAGCGCATGCTCCTGGATCTGGAGAGACATTTATGGTCATTAGATTTGTGTAGAGCTTCCTTTCTAAGTATCCTGATGCAAGACCCTTGGTTGTGATGCCAAAGGGTATCCTATCTACTTGGAAGGAGTTCAGAGGTGGCAGATTGAGGATGTTCCATTGCTAGACTTGTATTCTGCTAAAGCAGAGAATAGAAAAGAGCACCTTGAAATCCTCATGTCATGGAAGGAAGTTGATCTCAAGAATTCTGGTGACCTTTTCTTTGAGAGCCCTGCTTTGAATGCAGATGTGAAGTGATTGCAAAAAAGGTTAGCTTTGTTTTTTATAATAAAATCACTTAAGTTCTACTTCTTTCCATACCCTAATTTCAATCTTGTGTGTGAAGCATTGAAATATATAATTAAAATGCAGGTAAAGTCCATTGTGGCCAATGGAGGTTGGATGAGGTGCTGACTGAAGTAAGTAACAGTAGGCTCTAGGAAGTAGGCAATCTAGCAGGTGTTTCATAGATCTGTCAATTTTGGCGAAAGTGTCCGTCTGTTTTGTTAATCTTGAATTCTAAGTATGGTAGCTAGAAGGGTAAAATGCTATATTGGATGTGGAGAGGGCGCTTATGACTATGTACAGAATTACACTTATAAATATTATGACTTTGCAGAGGATTTCTATATAATTACCTTTTGGATGCATTCCTCTTACAAGGATATTTACAGAACTACATTGTCTCACTCTTATGTGAGATAATTGTACGTGCTTTGCTTGAGATATTGTGTTGATTTCTTGTTGTCACTTGACTGCAACATGATATCTAAAGTGTCACTCGACTATAACAGTGCATAAAGTCAAGTACATTACATAAGATTCTTGTATATGAATCTTTACAACTATATTGTGTCTTTGTTGCTCAATAAATACTACAACTGCATATGGTGAACTCACAAAACTGAACAACTTTGTTCGGCTTGCCAATCTATCACCGACATCCTATGTGTCTCCAATGCTTGTAAATTACACTGATGAACGTCCTTCTGCTCTTATGATATGTCAATTTTCCTTGGTAGAACAACTATCTAGTACAAAACAAGTCACTGAAGTTTATGGGAAGAGGAAGAAAAGGGTAAAAATCCATTTTGATTTCCGGGGTCCATAGTAGAGGCCGAAGAGCCGAACATTTCATTACCTCTCATGCCAACAAATTACTGCTGTTGTAAACCCTCTAAGGCTAATGTAAGAGACACAACATTCCCAAATAAATACCGAAGTTTTCGGGTTCATACCGAGGTAATGCTTCTCTTCTAAGGTCATCACTTTGGAACTCATGAGCTATAGGACCTGTCATTTCAATGTCTTCAACATCTCCTCCAAGGCTCCAATATTTGAGCTGTGTGATCTGTTGCTTTTAGAAGAAGCTGCCTTATTGTTACTGTTTGGTGATTCAGAACTATTGCCATGTAGTGAATTGTATCCTCCACACTTCTACTCTCCACTGAGTGCCAAGATTACTTCGATTGGCAGACGGTGGGAATAATGCATAGCTTCAGGAAGCCCCGTAGCCCGGCCCGATACCCAGGTCCTGAGTTGTATGGAGGAGGAGGAGGAGTATAAAGGGATGAACCTGGCTCCCACTTTGGAGGTTCCTTCTATGAGCAGACATCCCTCGACTGGGGACTGGTAATAATTCTCCTTTACTTTCCTTCTTTTGAAGGCTTTTCTATATTTTTGGTATTTGGTTAATCTAATTGCTTGAGAGAGTAAATGATATTTAATTTCACCTTTTGGTGATATTTTTGCAAGGAGGAGTAAGATAGAGAGCTGATGCTTGTGGAAATGCAGTTGAGAAACTCTACAATTTTACCACTTAGTATCTTGTATCCTACTATGATAATGCATTGAGATTGACTTTGCTAGGATAATTTGCTATTGATAATATGTTCAGCTTTATCCAAGGAAGCTAATTTGAATCAATTATATTTGGATGTATTTAGACTCATCTTGGGTGCTCATTTATATTAATATCAAATTTTCACCGGTTGTTGTAGAACACATTTTATTTTTTTCATCTCTGTGAAGGTACCCTGCAATTAACAAACCAGTTGGTGTTGTACACTAGCTTAAACATAGTAAAGATGTTGAGAATATTGATTGGGTCGTAATTTTGGATGCGGATATGATCATTCGAGCTCCAATAGTACCCTGGGACCAAGGCGTAGAGAAGGGCATACCTGTTGCTGCTTACTATGGGTAAGACATTAATAAAGTTTAAGGTCTTGGAGTACTCAAGCCTGAATCGAAATTTCTTTTCAATATTCTTTTTTAGTATTTTTCATCTTTTTCTTCCTTATCATCATAATACAATATTACTGCTTGCAGGTACTGAATTGGATGTGATAATATTCTTTTCAAAGTTGCATACTGTGCACCTAGAGCTTTGTGACAAGGTAGGTGGGCTCCTGGCTTTTCATTTTGATGATCTCAAAGCATTGGCTACTTTGTGGCTATTGATACGGGAGAAATATCGGCAGCCAGACCATCTCGGGTTCGACGTCGACCTCGTCGATACGAGGAATAATTTTTAGATATATTTATAATTTTTATTTTGGATTTTAGGATGATATTTATAATTTTAGCATAATATTCTATTTATGTAATTTTTATAAACTAGAGCTTGTCTCTCTTTCCGGGTTTTCTTTACGGTTCTTTCCCGGGACGCTTTTTTTGAACCGTTAGGGCTTAGGTATAAATACTCTTGGTGTAATTCTCATAATGGATCCAAGAATTAGATTTGCCCTAAATTTCTCTTAGTTTATCAGTTGTTCTCTCGTGGCCACCAACCACGATATCCCGAGTCGGAATCCACACCGGGTTAGGCTCAACCCCTTGACCAACAAGGGTCGATACGCTGATCCACACCGGGTCCGTATCATCTGGTGCTTTCATCCGAACCATCATGTCTAAGTCGCCCTTGGACACGTCCGAACCGCAAGCCGGCGAGAAGACGGATCTTCACGAGTTGATGTTGCAGATTCACGACGATCTGCAGAAACTCTGACAGGACGTTGATGTTGAGCGCGCTCGCAACAACGAGTTCCGCGCTTCCTGGCGACAACCACAATCGGCAGGGTTTAGCGTCGCACCGTCGTCCGTCGCGCAGCCCGGCGCCACCTGGCCAGCGTCTGGTTCGCCGATAGGCACACCGCCGCTGCCCATCGCGGGTCTTCAACACGCCGCCCTCAACCCTAATTCGGCCGCTATGCTTCTGCCGCGTGTGGAGCTTCCGCCCAACCCTAGTTCAGCGCATCCGAGTTTCGCAGGGTGGGCCACGAGCGTGCCAGGGCCGAGCGCAGGCCCGTCTTTGGCTTCCCCTAATTCTGGGTGGCCTCCTCCGCTGGCGCCAACACAGGCCACCCCGCCGACGGGCCCGATCGCGACACCAAACGCGGGGTACTTTTCCCCGGCCTTGGACGGCACCAACATCGTGTCGTACACAACAGTGGGACCGTTCGACCCTCGTACTGGCGGTCGTCCGCCCGGACCGTCCGACGCCATTCCGAAATTAAGAGTCGATCCGCCACGCTTCAACGGATCCGACCCGAATGGGTGGATCTTTCGCGTACAGGCTTATTTTGACTATTTTCAGACTTCTGATTTTGATCGTCTGCGCTTAGTTGGAACCCTGATTGATCATCCTGCTTCAGATTGGTTCCGTTATCAACGCCGCAATAACTGCGGTGAAACATGGGCCGCTTTCTTATTATCCGTTCAACAACGGTTTGATCCAACGTATTACGAGGATTACACAGGGCTTTTAGCTAATTTGAAACAGAAGACATCGATGCTTGATTATCAGACAGAGTTTGAAGCCTTATTGAATAAAGTGACGGGCTTGTCGGAATCAACTCTGATCTCCCTCTTTAAAGCCGGATTGAAACAACCTGTGCGTCGCGAATTAAATTTGCGGAATCCGACGTCACTTGCTCAGGCGTTTGCACTAGCCCGGGAATTGGCCACATCTTACACCGAAATCACGACTCCCTGGCTGAACAACAAGCGGTCGTGGTCTTCCTCCGGCGTACGCCCAGCTCCCGCTCCATCGAAGCTCGCCACTTCCACAACGCCGAGCTCGGCCGAACCTCCACAAACAACGCCAACCTCTAACGGTAATTTTTCTTCTCTTCCCATTCGTCGTCTTTCTAGAGCTGAACGTGATGAACGTACTAAAAAAGGCTTGTGTTGGAATTGTGATGAGAGGTACATTCGGGGTCATCGCTGCACACCCCGCTTTCTGGCATTATTAAGCTGTGAGGATAGCGATGATGAAGTGGACGACGAGATTGTGGACGACCTTGCTGTTCAAGGCGATATTTCTAGCCTGAATTCAATGGAGGGACTACCGAACCCGCGATCATTACGCCTTGCTGGGTCAATTAACGATGCACAGATTCAGGTTTTGATTGATGGAGGTAGCACTCACAACTTTATTCATCCTGATTTGGCCGAGAAATTACGATTACCTTTGCTTAAGATCTCACCTTTCCGTGTGTTTGTCGGTAACGGAGCTTATTTATTATGTTCATATCAATGCCCGGCAACGAGTCTGATTCTGCAGGGTTATAGCTTTGCAATTGATCTTTTTGTGCTCGCGGTTCATGGACCGCCAGTTGTGCTTGGTGTACAATGGTTGCAAACACTGGGGACGGTGTCCCATGATTATGCTAAACTGACGATGCAGTTTGTCTGGAATGATAAACCAGTATTTCTGAAAGGTGACAGACAAGTGCCGAAACCAATTTCTATGTCGGAACTCCATTCTCTATGTGCGTCCGATAATATTCTTGACTGTTTTGAAATTATGCACATCGACTCGGCAGACCCTTCGGATGCCCCTGACTGGCCGCCTGAAACCGAGCCCGCGATCCGTGCGGTCTTGGAACGACACCACCAGGTTTTTTCTATGCCGACGGGCCTTCCACCGCTTCGACCATGGGACCACCACATTCACTTACAACCGGGATCTAAACCGGTTAATATCGGTATCCTTATTTTCAGAAGACGGAAATTGAACGCCAGGTTAAATCAATGTTAGATCAAGGTATCATTCAGCATAGTACAAGTCCATTTTCTTCACCGGCTCTACTTGTCAAGAAGAAAGACGGCAGCTTTCGTTTCTGCATTGATTACCGCGCCCTGAATAGCATCACCGTCGCAGATAAGTTCCCTATCCCAACAGCTGATGAATTATTTGATGAATTGGGACATGCAGTTATTTTTACTAAATTGGATTTGCGTTCCGGTTATCATCAGATTCGCATGCATTCTTCCGATATATATAAAACTGCTTTCCGAACGCATGATGGTCACTTTGAGTTCCTAGTTATGCCTTTCGGTTTGACTAATGCCCCTTCTACATTTCAGGCTGCCATGAACAATATCTTTGCTCCATATCTGCGTAAATTCGTCATTGTCTTCTTTGATGATATTTTGATTTATAGTCCATCTGTTTCAGCTCATGCTTCGGATCTTGACATTGTTTTACAGACTCTTCAGGCTAATAATTTTTATGTCAAAGGCTCGAAATGCTCTTTTGGCACGTCTCAGGTTGAATATCTGGGGCACATCGTCAACGCCGGCCAATTAATAGCCGATCCGGCAAAGTTATCAGCCATGGCCGATTGGCCTTCGCCTCGCTCCGTCAAATTGTTGCGTGGATTTTTGGGTCTCACAGGTTATTACCGGAAGTTTATTCAGAATTATGCTTTGCTAGCAGCGCCTTTGACTGATCTGTTACAGAAAGATAAATTTGAGTGGTCACCATCTGCCGAGACCGCATTTCAGAACTTGAAAACTGCTATGATGAAACCGCCCATCCTTCAGCTTCCTGATTTTTCGAAGCAGTTTACGGTTGAGACTGATGCTTCCGACGAAGGGGTTGGCGCCGTGCTGTTGCAAGATGAACGACCCTTGTCCTTTTTCAGTAAGAAGCTCGGAATTCGTCGGCGCGGGTCTTCCGCTTATCACAGGGAACTTTTTGCTATAGTTTCCGCAGTTCAGAAATGGCGTCAATACTTATTAGGTCGGGAATTCGTCATTAGAAGTGATCAGAAAAGTTTGAAAGAGCTCCTGACACAAGTCATTCAAACACCCGATCAACAGTTCTTCATGCGCAAACTCATGGGCTACAAATTTCGCATTGAATACAAATCAGGAGCCAGTAATCGCGTCGCTGATGCGCTATCTCGTTGTATGATTGAGGATGCGACGACTTCGAAACAACTGATGTCATTTGCCGCCCCAATGCCCGATTTGTTAATCCGTATTCGGGACGAGAATTCTACATGCGAGGACCTTCGGTTGCTCCATGACGCACACACGGCCGGCAAATTGGTCGAGCCATTCCGAATATTTGATGGTGTTCTTTATTACGGCCATCGTCTAGTGCTTAGTGCGGTTTCACCGCTTAAAGCGGATGTTTTAGCTGAATTCCACGCCTCGCCGAGCGCAGGACACCCGGGCATTGATCGCACTTTCCGTCGCGTAGCTGAAGTATTTTATTGGAAAGGCATGCGTGCTGATGTCAAGCGTTTTGTCGACTCTTGTCTCATATGTCAATCAACGAAATACAGTACGGCCAAACCTGCGGGTTTAATTCAGCCCTTACCCGTTCCAAAGCAAGTCTGGGACGATGTGTCCATGGATTTTATTACCGGCTTACCTCCGTCCCGAGGACACACGACGATTTTGGTGGTGGTGGATAGATTATCCAAATATGCGCATTTTGGCGCACTCGGCAATTCCTTCGACGCGCCACGCGTCGCGGCCTTATTCATTGACTTGTTTGTCAAACACCACGGCATTCCGGCGACAATTGTATCGGACAGAGATCCCATCTTCCGTAGTACTTTTTGGTCCGAATTGCATCGCTTGAGCGGTACTAAATTACACCATAGTACAGCTTATCATCCTCAGTCCGACGGTCAGACTGAAGTTAAGAATCGTAGTTTGGAGCAGTATCTGCGTGCCTTTACGCAAGGCCGTCCACGACGTTGGTTTGATTACTTACCGTGGGCGGAACTAGCCTTGAACTCTATGTATCATGAAGGGCTTGGCATGTCGCCTTTCAAGGCCTTATACGGTCGTGAGGCGCCTCCTATCGCACGAGTTACAATTCCGACGGGGCCAGCTACCCCGGCGTCCGAGGCCGTGCGTGATAGAGAACAGGTGTTGGAATTGATCCGTCTTAACTTGACCAAGATGCAACAGCGGATGGTTAGTCAAGCAAACAAGCATCGGAAGGATGTGGAATTCAAGGTGGGCGATCGTGTACTTTTGAAGTTACAACCGTATCGTCAACACTCGGTTAGTCGGTCTCTTTGCGCTAAACTCGCTCGTCGTTTTTATGGGCCATTTACTATTTTGGAGCGTATTGGCCCCGTTGCTTACCGCTTAGAGCTCCCGGAATCGGCGCGCATCCATAATGTGTTCCATGTTTCTTTACTTCGACCATTCATCCCGGACGGATCACCGCCTGTCCACGCTTCCTTGCCGTCCGAATTCTTGTACGATCGACCCATTGCTAAACCGGTCCGGGCGACAGCTGTCCGTGAAGTGATCGTGGACGGATTACCTCGAGCGGAATGGCTCGTTGAGTGGTCGGATGGACCGCCTGCTGCGACCTCTTGGGAGCCTGTCGATGTTATTCTCCGTTCTTTTCCAGATTTACGGCTTGAGGACAAGCCGATGCTCGACGGGGGAGAGAATGATACGGGAGAAATATCGGCAGCCAGACCATCTCGGGTTCGACGTCGACCTCGTCGATACGAGGAATAATTTTTAGATATATTTATAATTTTTATTTTGGATTTTAGGATGATATTTATAATTTTAGCATAATATTCTATTTATGTAATTTTTATAAACTAGAGCTTGTCTCTCTTTCCGGGTTTTCTTTACGGTTCTTTCCCGGGACGCTTTTTTTGAACCGTTAGGGCTTAGGTATAAATACTCTTGGTGTAATTCTCATAATGGATCCAAGAATTAGATTTGCCCTAAATTTCTCTTAGTTTATCAGTTGTTCTCTCGTGGCCACCAACCACGATATCCCGAGTCGGAATCCACACCGGGTTAGGCTCAACCCCTTGACCAACAAGGGTCGATACGCTGATCCACACCGGGTCCGTATCAGCTATCTAATGTTGAAGAAGTGCGAAATGATAGAGCTCATTGGGCAACACACATAACTGGTGATATTTATGGACAAGGTTGGATCAGTGAAATGTATGGATACTCATTCGGTTCAGCTGAGGTGAGGGTTTTCTTAATTCTGCTTTCTATTCTTGCTTTTTAGTACCATCATAAATTTTATGTTATTCCTGGGTTTTAACATGATACTTATTTTACGTCTCCTATCTTGACTGCTTTTTCTGCTCAGATTCTCTATTTGTTGGAGGAAACAATGGATGCAAAGATACTGATTTAATTATTTGCATTCGTTTTGTATGTATAGAAGAAATATTTGTTCCAGAAAGTATAGAAATGAAGGAAATCATAAGTTTTGATTGATCCTTTGTTTGAGAAATTAGCAAACCCAGTTCTTTATTCGTTTTTAGGAATTGCACATTTCATATATCTTTTTATTCCTTTTTGAATTTTAAAACATCTGCAGCAACTTGCTTCCAAGATATGCATTCATAATGAATGAGGTACTAAGACTAATTTGTAGAAAGGGCTGGACATAACTGCAGAATAGGCGTCTTATAGTTACAGAGCTTGAGCAATAGCTCTAAAAGGCAAAGCAACATGTATATAAGAAACACTATCTATCAACGTTCTTGATGGGTTTGTGCTCGGCTTCGTTTCAGCATGGAGGCTGGTCTTACTTAGCATTACACTCTCACCAGACTCACTTCCAAGAGTCGTGAATCGTATGCCAATGCTGGATAACTGCCGAGCAGGTAAAAACATCTAGCCTATTTAGCTTCAAACTTACATGAATTATACTATATGATGTATTCTTAACTGAGAAAAGTTCAGTGTTGGCTTTCATGTACCACTAAATTTAAATTTACCATATTAGGTTGTATAAACTTGGTTGTAACATGTTCTGTTGGTGATTCTTAGGCAATTGCACAAGTCAGGACAGTATACTCATATGTTGGTGTAACCAAGGATCTTAGTTCGTATTCAGATGCAATTCAGAACACACAAACTTTAATACAAAGCTGGAATGGCTAAAAGGATGGGCTCTTGTTTTTTGGTATGCTGGTGTTTTCATCAAGAATGGACAAACTGATGGTGGACAAGTTTCCAGCGCCATTTTCTCTGTCATTGTTGGTGGCATGTAAGTTTCATAAAGAACTAATCTATATATTTCTTTTAGGTTATCATAGAAATCTGTAATCGAGTACTGGTGGGAAAAAGAAATGTGCAGGAGTTTGGGCCAATCGTTCTCGAATCTTGGGGCATTTAGCTGTTGGAGATCATAAATCAGAAGCCTTTGATTCAAGATCCTACTGATGGTTTGCAGTTGGAGGAGGTTAACGGTAACATTGAGTTCGAAAACATCGCCTTTAGTTACCCGTCTAGACCAGATGTGATGATCTTTCGGGGTTTCTCAATCTTCTTTTCTGCTGGTAAAACCATTGCTGTTGTTGGTGGAAGTGGGTCAGGAAAAAGGCATTGTGGTGTCTTTGATTGAAAGATTCTATGATCCGAGCAAAGGTATAATTTTATTAATGGTGATCTTATAATGTTGATCTTTTGAATCAACTCTTGAAACTTTGCATTTTCATTTGTCAGGTCGAATCTTGATTGACACTGTTGACATCAAGACGCTGCAACCGAGATGGCTACGTGATCAAATCGGTCTTGTGAAAAAAGAGACGGCCCTATTTGCAACCACTATTCTTGAAGACATACTCTATGGAAAACCTGATGCCTCCGTGGCTGAAGTTGAGGCGGCTGCCAATGCCCACAACTTCATTTCTTTGCTTCCTAACGGTTATAACACACAGGTATAAAAAACAGGAAATCACAAAAGAGTCTTAAATCCTAAATTAGTCTGATTTTCTTTGCAACTGATTTTTTCCATGATTATAAACACAGGTAGGAGCGCGCGGTGTTCAGCTTTCTGGTGGACAGAAACAGATAATTGCTATAGCTAGAGCAATGCTAAGAAACCCGAAAATCCATTTTCTTGATGAAGACACCATCGCCCTTGATGCAAGCTCAGAGAGCATAGTCCAAAAAGCGCTTGACCGTCTCATGGTAGGGAAAACGACAGTCGTAGTTCACGGCTCACCGCTTGTCCACCATAAGAAACGTGGACAAAATCACCGTCCTTCAGCAAGAACAAGTGGTTGAGACCGGAACCCATGAAGATTTGATCTCCAAAGCCACTGCCTACGCAACGCTAATCCGGTTCCAAGAAATGGCGGGAAACCGAGGTTTCTCACTCGATCGTCTCGTTTGAGTAGCTTGTTGTCGACCAAGTCGTTGAGCCTTCGTTCTGGAAGCTTGAGGAATCTGAGCTACTCGTATAGCACGGGAGCTGATGAAGGATAGAGATGATCTCGAATGCAGAAACGGAGGAGAATAATCCCACCCCTCACGACTATTTTTGTAGGCTTCTGAAGTTGAATGCATCCAAGTGGCCATACTCCATAATGGGCACTGTTGGGTCGATTCTCTTGGGTTTTATCGGTCCTACTTTTGCCAATGTGACGAGTGGTACGATCGAGGTGTTCTATTACACAAACACCAACGCCAAGGAAAGGAAGACCAAGAAGTATGTGTTCATTTACATTGGTTCTAGACTTTATGTAGTTGTTACATACTTGATTCAGCATTACTTCTTTAGCAACATGGGTGCTAATCTCAGTATCTCACTACCAGAGGTAGACATTGAATGAACGATTCTCTGTTTGGACCATTTTTCTCAGGGTCGTTGCTAATCATACACATGTAAAGGTGTTAGGTATTAGCATTTCATATGTTTTCTTTTCAGCAATCTCTCCTACTGGACACTGCTGCTCTTCCTGTCGGGCATCGGTGTAAGCGCCTTCGTGTTGAGCTAATCTGTATTTCATGTGATTGGAAAATTGCAATCTGTTTTGCATTTTCAGTAATTAAGGTGTTCGGAAAAATTTAGGTTTAGGTGGATGATTTTTTAATCATACATGCTTATTTGAATATGTTCTTGTGATGCGCAATGAAGTTTTAAGCGATATAGATTATAAGCTTTCTTCTACTTCCATTGTATCATCATCACTTTCTAAAATGGGTTTTTTGGTCTTTATGCTTTGTCATGTGTGCTTGCAAGATTGCAGTCAATAGCTATGCAGCAAAACCCCACTACTTACACTCTTACAGCATGAGTGCACAGATTAGTGCTCAAAAAAAACTGTGTAACTTGTAGGATTCTGTTCAAAATCAGCTGATCCAGTTTTAACTCTTACTAACAAATGCAGCCTTCGTCGGAGCTATATTTGGAGCTGTAGCAAGTATCTTTGGCGTGAACTTCTCAATCCTGTTGTTCGAAAAGAACATGTAGAGATTAAAGCATAGTTTGATAACTGATGAGGTTATTATCATATTTTCTTTTCAGAAGTTCTCTCTCCTACGAAGAGATTGTCTACGAAGAGTTGAATGCATAATCAGTTTTCTTTGAATTGTTGTGCTTATGTTTAGTACATAATATTCAGGTGATGTGCAGAATAAGAACATATATATTGTCATCGGTGGATCTACATATGGAATTATTGCTTTTGGAATCTGAGTGAGACAATAGAAGACTTTGTGTACCAACTTTCATCCTTAAATCTAGAAAATTCAATAGATTTCCAGAAACGTCCACGAACTGGAAGAGGAAGCCAAGGAGGGCGATGGAGGAGATCCATTGATGCAATTTCTGCTGTAAAAAAGGCCAATGTTGGAAGATAATGTACACATTCATTTTCAGCTTTGCCAAAGATGGCGGATTTTGGGGCGGAATCTGTTTTTAACTTGGACTGGATGGTTTGAGCTACTAAACCTATTTTTTTCCTACTTTTAGTTCTTATATTTGCCATGTCTTTCACAGTGGGAAGATCGGTAAACACTTTAAAACAAATTTAGTATTTCTGTATGGAAAGCAGCCTTGCTGTTCTTGTTGGCCATCTTGAGAGCTTGCTCAATCATAAACAGGTTCACCTGTATGGCTGGAGAACTCTTTGGTCTTTTAATTGCCATGCTCTTCATGCAGCAAGCTATTAAGGCAAGATAAATTTTGATCCACTTACAAAATTAAACTTCTCTAGCAGACTCTTGTTGTCAACTAGAGCTCATGGTGCGCTTTTAGCTTACAGTGATGGAAAAGTCTAATATGTGACAAGGTGAAGTGGTGGGAGTGGCCGAAAACGAGGTGGTCGGGTTGGCGGTGGAGACTGAAGGAATTGTGTCCTTTAATAAAAGTTGCAATTACCGAACATGGAATAGGACGATTGATAGAGAGATTCAATCCGTTTATTTTAGGAGTCGTAGTGTTTTGCTAGAAACCAACTACGATTAATGGATTAAATAGTTTAATCCATAGCTATTATAAACGGGTCCTATGAGGTCACACACATTGAGTTGACGGGCTGGATCAACGGGCTGAAAGTCTTTGTCAGACATAGGGTTTTAGTCCAATAAGAAAAGAGTTAATTATCAATAAATATATTGGATATTATTGAGAATTAAAAGGATATATTTTATTTTGGGAAATAAATATATAAGGCAAGAGATCTAGGGTTTCAGATGTTTTTACGTAAGAAAAAAAGAGGCTCTCTTCTTCCAACTTTTCTAGTCTTTGGCACTTCGATCTAGCAATCGGAAGCGAAGGAGATCCCGATCCCGTACTCGTGTGGACTAATTAGAGAAGTCACAATTGAGGCTTTTTCTCTCGAAGGAAGAACCCTAATTACGCATCAAGAGGTATTCTACTAACCCTAATTTTGTCTCTAATCGAGAATGCTTTAGATCCATGTTTAGGTGCACGAAATTGTTTCTGAAATTCCGCTTATACGCATCTAAAAACCCTACAGTGCTATCAGAGCCTTAAGCATATCTTGATTGGATCAAAGATTTAGGTTTTTATTCTTGATGCAAATTTTAATTCAAATTAAAGTTAGTGTACGTAAAATTAGATTTCTCCTGTTTGAATTGAAATTAAAATTGTACGTACACGTGATTAATTGAAATTGGATTTCAATTTCACGTGTGAAATTGTACACGGATCGAGATAATTATTTGTATTATAAGTATGTGTACGTGCATAGCACATTAAATTTGTATGAATTTCGAGAGATCAAAACAATGAGTAATTGGATTTCAAAGTTACCCGTACAGATTTGTAATTGAATTTCAAAACAACGAGTAATTGGTTTTTGATTCAATTAATTGGTGTATGAATTTTGAATGATATGAACTTGAGTATACATACGTAGTTAAGTATAGATTTGAAATTGGATTTCAAAGTTAAAGTCTTAATTTAATATATAATTAATGTGTATGTTATTTAGAGTACAGTAAATTTCGGTTGTTCTCTTGTTTGAATTGAAAAATTAATTAGTAATTTTATCTTTTATCAAGAGATTATATTTTGGGTTTTGACTAGGTCATGATCCGATATATATTTTCCTAAAGAGTTAGGAAATCCCACTAAAATAAGATAAAATATTTGATATTATATCTTGATACAATTTTGTCCGATTAGATGCACTTTGATGATTAATTTTAGATTAATACTATATATTAATTTATTTTGAGTTAAGATTATCTTGTTAAATAAATTTCATGGATGAATTATTTGATTAATTATTATGCTTGTTTTATATTATGATATTTTGCTTGCATAAGGTGACTAGTATGGCCCATAAATACGATCTGTGCATCGTTATGTTTTCTTGTACACGATCTGCGCATCGTTTGTTTTGTTGTAATTTAATTTCTGCAATTAGAGTGATTCAAAATTGAAATACAAGAAGAAGTACAAGACATAAGTAAATCAAGGATGGAGATCCATGAAGGATACAAGATGAAGATATTATGAAGATTAGATCTTTATTTTTCGAATCGTAGGGGCCATACTAGGATCACAATTATTGCGTTTTGAATGCTTTATTTTAAGTTTTGCATAAGTTATTTATTATGTTTTTGTCACTAGTAATAAATAACCATTGCATGCTTAAGTTCCCAAATGAATATTGGGGCAATGTCTTTCCATATCATAACCCATGACGTTTTTTGGTTTTGGTTGGATGGGCTTCGCAAAAGTGAGGGTGTCCTTCTTAAATATTAAACTAGTGAGGGTGGATCTATACGGGGGTTCATAAGCCTTGATATGGTTGTACCCAACAAGAGACCAAAAGGCAAAGTTTTGGATCTTGAGACATGGTAGTAGATCCTACATTGGATGTGGACCATTAACCAAGAATTATAAGGAGTTATAATTGGTAATTGTTACTTACCTTGAACACACAAGATTAAAGGCAGTGCAAAAGTACGTTGAGTCTTGTCTGGAATAGGATCTTGGAATCATTTTATTCATCGGGAACATAAATTGTTTATTTGAATGAAATGTGCATTTATTTGTTTTAAAGCTTGTTTAATATTAAGTATTTGCATGTCAAACATGAACTTTTGTTGGTTATTTCTTTTTTGTAGAAAGCATGTCTAGCGATAATTTGAAATTCACCCTGCGCTCAATTGTTGAGAAGAACAAGCTCAATGGAGCAAACTTTCTTGATTGGGAACGGAATCTGAGAATAGTTCTCAGGTCCGAAGGACGTGAGAACGTGCTAGTAACCCCGATTCTTGTTCTGACTGATACCTCATCTGATGAGGACAAAGCAGAAGAGAAGAAAATAAGAGATGAGTCTGTGCCTGTCACATGCCTTATGCTAGTTGCTATGGAACCTTCTCTTCGAAAGAGGTTTGAAAATCAGGATGCTCATTCCATTATAACCAACCTGAAAATGCTGTTTCAAGAACAGGCAAGGATTGAGAGATATGAAACTCACAAGGCTATACTGGATAGCAAACTTGTGAAGGGAAAACCAGTTGGCCCACATGTGTTTGACATGATCGGTCTGTTTGAACGTATGGAGTCATTGGGTGCTAAATATGACCAAGAGTTGGCCACTGATATCGTCCTACACTCCTTACATGATGGTTTTGCTCAATTCAGGATGAACTACCATATGCATGGTATAAAGAAAACCCTGAATGAGCTCCATGGTATGCTTAAAGCAGCTGAACAAAACACTCCCGTTGACAACAAGAAAGATGTTCTTGTGGTCAACAATGTGCAAGGGTTCAAGAAGGCATGCAAGAAGAAGAATCATATCCAAGGGAAAGGTAAGCAAGTTGCTAAACCCAAGGGAGGTGAAAAGCCAAAGGTGGCCAGTGACCATGATTGCTTCTATTGCAAGGCCAAAGGACACTGGAAGAGGAATTGTCCCAAGTACTTGGAGGACAAGAAGAATGGAACTATGAGTTCAGGTATTAATGTTATTGAAATTTTAACAACCAATGCTACTACTTGGGTATTAGATACCGAATGTGGTTCTCACATTATTTCGAATGTGCAGGGACTAAGAAGTAGGAGGCAGTTGGAGAAAGGAGAAATAGACCTACGCGTTGGAAATGGAGCAAGGGTTGCTGCGCTTACCGTAGGAGATTTTAGTTTATTTTTACCTTCTGGTTTAGTTTTGGAACTAAGTAATTATTATTTTGTTCCTACTATTACTAAAAACCTTGTTTCAGTTTCAAGTTTACATTCTGAAGGATTTGAGTTTGATATTAAGAATGGAAGTATGTCTGTTTTTAAGAATGGAATCTTCTATGCTTGTTCTCCAATGGTTAATGGACTTTTTGTATTAGATCTCAAATCAGAATCGTATAATATTAATACTAAAAGGCAAAAATCAAATTGTTTGAGTGAGTCCTATCTATGGCATTGTCGTTTAGGTCATATTAGCTTGAATCGCATGAAGAAGCTCCATAAAGATGGAATTCTAAAAGATATGGATTGTGAATCTATTGATTTATGTGAATCATGCTTGATGGGCAAGATGACAAGGTCACCTTTCAAAGGAACAAATGAAAGGGCTAATGAACTTTTGGCCATAATACATACTGATGTATGTGGGCCAATGAGTACAGAAGCTAGAGGTGGCTATAGATATTTCATTACATTTACTGATGACATGAGCAGATATGGGTATATTTATCTTATGTCACATAAATCTGAAGCCTTTGAAAAGTTCAAGGAATTCCAAAATGAAGTAGAGACTCAAACTGGCAAAAGGATAAAAGCACTTCGATCCGACCGTGGTGGTGAATACTTAAGTCATGAATTTGATCATCATTTGAAAAATTGTGGGATTGTAACACAATTGTCTACTCCAGGGACACCACAATTGAATGGTGTGTCTGAAAGAAGAAACAGGACCTTGTTGGACATGGTTCGATCTATGATGAGTTTTGCTGACCTTCCAGTATCCTTTTGGGGATATGCACTCATGACTGCTGTATTTACACTAAACAGGACTCCGTCAAGGACTGTAGACAAGACCCCATATGAGATATGGACTGGAAAAGTTCCAAAGTTGTCTTTTTTGAAAATATGGGGGTGTGAAGCCTATGTAAAGCGTTTACAAACTGATAAGCTTGCACCTAAATCAGACAAATGCTATTTTATAGGATATCCTAAAGGTAGTTTTGGATATTATTTCTACAATCCCGCTGCACAAAAGGTGTTTGTTGCAAGGGATAGTGTCTTTTTGGAAAGAGAGTTTATTTCCAAAAAGTCAAGTGGGAGAACTATTCATCTTGAACCGGTTCTTGATGAAAAGCAACAAACACAACAACAGGATGACATAATTGATGTCGAGGATGAGATGGATTTGTTTGAAGGCCAAGGATATGATGTTATCCAAGAACCTGAACAAATTGCTCAAGAAGCAGATCCACAAATAGTTGTTGAAAATGTTGAAATCCCAGTTGTTGAACCAGTTGAACTCCTACGTAGATCAAACAGGCAAAGGTTTCAGCCAAGACGATATGATGATTTCATCTCGACCGAAAGCCTTGATGTTCTAATGTTAGAACATGGTGAGCCTGCTACCTATAAACTAGCAACGACGGGTCCAGGCTCCAAGAAATGGCTTCAGGCCATGAAATCTGAAATGGATTCCATGTTTGAAAATCAAGTCTGGGACTTGACAGATTTGCCAGATGGGGTAAAACCCATTGGATGCAAATGGGTTTTCAAACTTAAGACTGACAAAAATGGAAATGTATCTGTATACAAAGCAAGATTAGTTGCTAAAGGTTTTAAACAGATTCATGGTATTGACTATGATGAAACTTTTTCACCAGTTGTCATGATTAGATCCATAAGGATAATCCTAACTATTGCCGCTTATTATGATTATGAGATTTGGCAAATGGATGTTAAAACCGCTTTTCTGAATGGTATTTTGGAAGAGGATGTGTATATGACACAACCAGAGGGTTTTGAGGATCCAGATTATGTTGGGAAGGTGTGTAAGCTTAAGAGATCTATCTATGGGCTTAAGCAAGCATCTAGGAGTTGGAATCTTCGTTTTGATGAAAAGATCAAAGAGTTTGATTTCATCAGGTGAAGAGGATCCTTGTGTATACAAGAAGTTTAGTGGGAGTAAGGTGGCTCTCTTAGTCTTGTAGTGGGAGTAAGTTGGAATCTTCTCAATGAAAGACTTGGGAGAGGCAGAGTACATACTTGGAATAAAAATCTATAGGGATAGATCTAAGAGATTGCTTGGATTATGTCAAGGAACTTATATAGATAAGGTTCTTGAAAGATTCAATATGCAGAATTCCAAGAAGGGGTTTTTGCCCATACAACATGGCATAAATCTAAGCAAGAAGCAATGTCCTAGAACACCTGCTGAGCTTGATAAAATGAGTAAGACTCCTTATGCTTCTGCTATAGGATCTATCATGTATGCCATGGTATGTACACGTCCTGATGTTGCATTTGCTTTGAGCATGTGTAGCAGATATCAATCAAATCCAGGAGAGGCACATTGGTGTGCAGCTAAGAACATCCTAAAGTACTTAAGAAGAACCAAGGATGATTTCTTAGTATATGGGGGTGATGACAATTTAGTCGTTAAAGGATATATTGATGCTAGATTCCAGACTGACCGAGATGGCTTTGAGTCTCAATTGGGATATGTCTTCATCCTTAATGGAGGAGCTGTGAGCTGGAAGAGCTCCAAGCAAGATATAGTAGCTGATTCTACGACTGAGGCCGAGTATATTGTTGCTAGTGAAGCTGCGAAAGAGGCTGTTTGGATAAGGAAGTTTCTAGACGAGCTTGGCATTGTTCCTAGTATTTCTGAGCCTATTGACATCTATTGTGATAACAATGGTGCCATAGCCCAAGCCAAGGAACCAAGTTCAAACTCCAAATCTAGACATGTTATGAGGAAGTATCATCTTATTCGACACATAGTTGCTGGAGGTAACATCAAGATGTGTAAGGTGCATACAGATGACAATATTGCAGATCCTTTGACTAAGCCTATGCCTAGGGCTAAGCATGATAGTCACACTAGGGCTAAGGGTCTCAAACACATTGGTGAATGGTTGTGAGATTGCTTTGTATTACATTATTTCTGCTTAGAGTGTTGGACTCTTGTTTATGTTTGACTTTATGATAATATATATGATATTTCATTCTTATTTATACATTATATTAATTAGTATTGAATAATATGTCCGAATAATTCATAGTTCGTAAATGGGCTCACCTTAAGTGTTTTGGTGAATGAAACCCCATTAAGTGTACTATAGTTATGAATTATTGCACGTCCATAGTTTGAGTCATCAAATAGGACATAGATGATTTCATTTATAGCTATATTGTATATTGACTGATAGCTCAAGGTTTCATGTGCTATAGGGACATAGAGATGTCCAGTCAATTACATAGATATGTACGAATGATACATATCGGACAGACCAACCTTAAGACTCTCCAAAAGGGGTTGTAGAGTTTTTAAGGTGAACCATGTTTGGTGGATTCCTTAAACATGAGTATGTTATGTTTTCTAGTTGATGATTGGTATGTCTTTGATATTGTTAAACGCTCTCCGTAAAAGGGGGTTATAAAAGCAATTATTGGGATTGCCAAAAGTTGAGTGGGAGCCATAGTCATACAAGATTGGAAAAGTCTTCCTTATTCATGCATACATTGATACATGAAAAGGAATGGTGTCTAGGCCACTTGAAGAGCTAGAACTAGAAAATGCATGGCCATGCTCGAATGGATTAATTGTAATCATTCGTTATTTGATAGTTCGAACTCAGGTATTCAAGAAACATATTTGATGAGAGATATGAATGTCACCATATCATCAAGTAAGACATTAAGAGACAAAGGTATCTTAAAATTGTACACTTGTTTTCAAGGACAAGTGGGAGATTGAAGGAATTGTGTCCTTTAATAAAAGTTGCAATTACCGAACATGGAATAGGACGATTGATAGAGAGATTCAATCCGTTTATTTTAGGAGTCGTAGTGTTTTGATAGAAACCAACTACGATTAATGGATTAAATAGTTTAATCCATAGCTATTATAAACGGGTCTTATGAGGTCACACACATTGAGTTGACGGGCTGGATCAACGGGCTGAAAGTCTTTGTCAAACATAGGGTTTTAGTCAAATAAGAAAAGATTTAATTATCAATAAATATATTGGATATTATTGAGAATTAAAAGGATATATTTTATTTGGGGAAATAAATATATAAGGCAAGAGATCTAGGGTTTGAGATGTTTTTACGTAAGAAAAAAAAGAGGCTCTCTTCTTCCAACTTTTCTAGTCTTTGGCACTTCGATCTAGCAATCGGAAGCGAAGGAGATCCCGATCCCGTACTCGTGTGGACTAATTAGAGAAGTCACAATTGAGGCTTTTTCTCTCGAAGGAAGAACCCTAATTACGCATCAAGAGGTATTCTACTAACCCTAATTTTGTCTCTAATCGAGAATGCTTTAGATCCATATTTAGGTGCAAGAAGTTGTTTCTGAAATTCCGCTTATACGCATCTAAAAACCCTACAGAGACAAGTGGTGAGAGCTTGCTACTCGGATATCTGGTAAGCTGCACATGTGCTTTTTCTAGGTATGATAACTTATATTTTACTAACTGATAATGAGGACTATATCCCAAATGAAGGAAATGCAGCGGAGTTCTAATTTTTTATCCTCTGTTTTGCAGGAACACTTAAAATAGGGTGATCTCTCCTTTGTATTCCGTTTGCAGGTAATATGCAGAATGCAATAATCCTATAGGTATGTGCTTCTTAATTGTTCTAGGCTTTATTTTGAACTTTACATATATATGCTATGTTTTAAATAAGAACCAGCTATGAACTCCCTCGGTTGGAGGATTGGCTCTAGGTATAGCAGAGTTGTCTACTAAATCTGGAGAGTTTGAAGAAGTAAGACATTATTTTTGTAACCTTATTGTTGACTGCTCCATATATTTTATTCACAAAATCCATATTTTGTGGCAAAAAAGGACTTTGCTGAGCAACTGGATGGAGTGGTGGACTTGAAAAAACACAACGCATCAAGAATGGTTGCGTTTTTTTTTCTCACGTGATATAATTTTTCATATTTATTCTGCCAATTTGAGCAATTTTGATTGAATTTCTTGCTTTCCAGGTCTTGATGCCGCACAAGATGTAGTATCGAAGCCCATTACTATGTTTGAGGATGAATCTGACTTAGGGAGTGAATCCAAATCAACTGATACTGCTATTACTCACATTTGTCAACCTGTGGAAGATGTCATCCTGGGGGGTGAATTCAAAGCAACTGAAAATGCTATTGATTTTGATGCTATTCCGGGGTGAATTCCTTAAATACCCTCCCGACGTCGAGTCAGGGTAAGAGTGCGTACATCTCGACCCCCCAGATCCCTTTCATACCGGGTTCCAAATGGGTAGATATTGTTGAAATTGCTATTGATTTGATGGTGAAACACAAAAGGGTTAGTTTACCTTAGTCTATTCTTGCTGCATGTTATGGTTTTATCTGTTTTTAATCGGCTATATCTTGCTAAGAAACTGTTTACATTAGTTGATTTTTAGGCACGGAAGAAAATGGTTCACCAAATATTTCCTGCAATACTGCGATCGAAGATGATGACAACGATAGTGATATTAGCAATGAAGAGGTGAACCAGGCAGTAGTAGATACCCCTGAACCTCTGTCTGATGGTTATAACATGGTTAACACTTTTGTAAACAACAAGATCTCTGAATCAGCAAAAGAAGAATGCTTACCAAACAAAACTTTAAGCAAGAAGTCAGCCTCAGCTTATCAAGTAGTGCACAACACGGACAACAAAGAAGATAAGTTTTAAATTAGTACCATAACAGAAGACTATTGTTGATGATACTGATCTGTCGAAGGAGTCAATGGAAGACACTTTTCGTCGCCTATTGTAAGGGTTGCAATTCGGCTCTTACTAATCAGTTTGGGTGTACTATTCTGAATTGATTTCATTTTTTTGCTGTGAAAACTCGTCTATTGTCTTGTAGGTTATTCAAGTTTCATGTACTTCAGGAAGCAACATCAAAGTATGTACCAGGTTTGCCTTTCACTTTCTAGGCACATATTTCACATGCTCCAGTCATGTAACTTACAACTATCATTTGTTTGTAGAGAAACTAATTGGAAAAGCAGGTGGGGCAACGAAGTTAGAGTTCTTTCGGTTGAGTTCTTCATTCCGAGACAATGAAGAAGACAATGGAGGGCTTGAATATTGATCTCCTTTTTCACAGCGATCGGATGTAGGTAAGCTGTTTTGTGGAAAGGTCAAAACTTTACATCAATAATCCATATGCATCCTTATCCATGTAGGTAGGCTGTTTTGTGGGAGAAACTGAATCTGACACAGGTGATCGTTGGAGGTGAGGATTACATACAACTTTTCTTAGGTTAATGTTTAATTTATGTTTCTGCTGCAGTAACTACATATTCTTTGACAGGCTCCAAATTGATGGAAGCGGGAAATCTTGGAGGCAAGATTAATTAGGCTTCAATATGTGGACGCTAGAGGATACTTGTACATTCGCAATAAGAAATATAGCCACATACCCGGGGGGACAGCAGGAGGTAAAATCTGATATTCCATAACCTGTGTTGCTATTTGGATGAACAAAACCAATTAGATTTCACATGAGTTAAATTTAGACATATGAAGAGCCACATATACTATATGAAATCTAGAGAATATATGTAGATCATTTTTTATCGTAAAAGATACTATCTGAGCAGAAATATGAAGTTTATTTCAGTCCTTTTAATTGTTGGGTTCCATGCCTTAATTTGTTTAACAAAAAAGTAAAAGGTATTCTCCACTTAATTTAGATTTGCTTGACAATTTCTGGATTAGGTTTATGTTTCATTAGAGTCTCCTTTTTTTCCCCTCCCAAGTGATATTATATATATAGATATTAAACTGATTACACTGAATTAGGTTTATGTAGATATTCAACTAGAGGAGGAAGCAAAACAATTACATGAAGCCAGAGCTATTGTTCCCAAGTTATCTAGATTTTTTTTGTTACTAGCATACTAACATAGTAACGTTTATTTATTTACTACTCACTTCCAATTGTTTTTTTACTATTTTAGAGTGCGGATAGAAGAAGGAAAAATCAAATCAATGCCGAACAAAAGCATGGGATGATGAGGAAGACATCCATTCCAAGCCCTGACTACAGGGATCCATGGACACCAAAGGTATGTGCTTCACACCTGTTTTGATTGAACAAATTCACACACTTTGAGAATAGAATGAAATTCCGAATAGCAAGTTGTATTCTCTTGTGGCAACAATGGTTATGAAACATGCCCAAGCCTTATTTTTTTTAGAGGATGAAACGTTGAAAATAATACATGTGATTGTGCTGGTTGAATCATCCAAAATTTCTAGGCACGATGTTTAATGTTTGTAATTATGCTTTTGAGGAATTGGCTGAAAACCACCCGTATAATAGGGCATATTTTACTTAACCACCCGTATTTTGAATAATTATAGAAAACCACTCATATTAAAGCCTCCGTTAAAAATCAACCACCCAAAACCCAGATCCGTTAGCCTCCGTCCAAAAACGCTGACATGGCTTCTCGATTTTGAATTTTTATTTTATTTACCTTGCCACTTCACCACCCAATTGCCACATAAGCCTCTTCCACTTATATCCCCCTCTTTAAAATCGAAGATTCAGTTTTGAACATTTCGAAGCTTCAGAGTGAGGGTCTTTCGAAGCTCCATTCGAAGGAATCAACATTGGATTGCATACTTCCCTTCGCTCAACCTCTAATCGAAGCTCCATCGGTAAGTTTGCTCAATCTGTTTCATTCCTCTGTTGTTTTGAATTGAGGGTTCATGTTCAAATCGGTAATTTAGGGTTTATCAATGGATATAGGGCTTCATTCAAACTCTTCCTTCTAATTTCAGATTTAGGGTTTGTGATTCGCAATGGATTAGGGATTTAAGGAATAGATTTAGGCCTTGCAATAAACTTGAGTGTATGAAGCAATGTTCAGGAAGCAAAATCAGAGGTTCTGAATGCTCTGAATTGTAATTGATGCAGGGGTAGTATGTCAAGCTCAAGCTCTACGTCAACAAATCCAGAAGGAAGAGTTTGTTATTGTGGTCTTCGAGCAAAAGAATCAACTGCTCATACAGAGTTCAATTATGGTAGAAGGTTTTATGGATGTCGTCTATATGGTTTGCCTAACAGATGCAACTTCTTCATGTGGAGGGATGAAGAACATAATACTAGAGCATTGTATGTGATCAAGAAGTTGGTAAAGGAGAAGGAAAGATTGGAAGCAGATAAGAGAACACTCGAGGATGCAGCTAGAGTCCATGAAACTGTGATTATGAAGTTAAGAAAGGAGCTTGCAATGACCAGGAAAAGGAAGGCTTGTGATTATTGTTCAACTATAATGGTTGGGTTTATGCTTGCAATTGTTGTTGTGTTTATTAAAAGTGTAATGTAGGACCTAGTCTGTTGATGCTTGCAATTGTTGTTAATGTTGAGAACAAATGAGCTTGTATTGTTGAACCTATGTTTGAATGACAAAATGTTATGCTTTTATGTGTTGACCTAGTCTGTTGATGCTTTATGTGCAAGAAATATGCAAGAACACCTTGTTATTGCAAACTGATGATTATCCATGGGCAAGCAATATGAAACCTGATGCATATGTGTGTAAGAAATAACAATAACAGCTTTTATGGTTTTGCAAACTGATGCTGAAAACTGAGGCATATGGTTTTGCAAACTGATTGCTTTGAAAACTGATGGCTTTGAAAAGTGATGGCTTTGAAAGCTGATGCATATGTGTGTAAGCAATCTGAAAACTGATGCATAACAACATAATTGGAAAGTTTCATAACACTTAGAAAGTAGATAGTGCATAACACTTGGGATGATGCATAATTACAATAAAAGCATCCATATGCAATCCCATTAAGTACACTACAACCATGATAGATACTTGCTAGTCAGTAGTTACAGCAAAAGTGGCAAATGGCCTCAAAGTTTGAGTATATAGCACAAAAGTACCCAACTTTGGAACAACACTAATGTCTTACTACTGCAGCATAGAGTTAGTTACATGAAAACATAGTAATCACTTCCACATCTAGATAGTCATATCCTTCCACAACAAGATAGTCATCACTTCTGCGTAGAGTGCTTCCTAGGTGACCTCCTTATCATGTGAGAGATGAAATCCTTGGTTGCAACACTCTTCTTCCTTGGCTTTGAGGCAACGGCAGGTGTGGCAGATGCTTGAGATTGTTGAAAAGCTGGTGTGACAGATCCTTGAGATTGTTGAAAAGTTGGTGTAACCTACAACAAAGCAATGTCAGTTAAGCACTACTCTTTAGACAATGAAAAAGCTACATTTAAGCACTGCCTAGAGAAACAATACATGCACAGAGTTGCTAGCAATAGGAGTGACAGATGTTTGTGTCCCAGTGTTGACACTATCCATTACACCTCCACTCTACACATTCAAAACATTCAAATACCATAAATACAAGGGACCTGAGAGATGAAATCCTAAAGCCAACCATAAAGAACGTAACTGGATTTACCATGTCAAAACTATATTGAGAACCAATATCTGGTTGTGGGGCAGGGTTGACAGTTGAGGGACCTGAGGGATTGCTTCCAACTGGATTGTTTTTCTACAAACAAATACAAGGGTTAAATGATGAGTTCAAATAATCTAGAAGTTACAAACAAATCTAGAAGTTACCTTTTTTTCATACTTCCTCTTTTGAGCACCAATGTAGATAGTTTTAGGGTTTGCAGGCCTTCCTCCACGTTTGGGTTCCTTTGGTGGCTTATGTCCTTTGGGTGGATTGCTACATTTGTTCTTGTAGTGACCGGACTATCCACAGTTTGAACATCTTGTTTCACTCACTATCCTTATTCTTTTCTTCTTAGCTGGTAGCTCTTCTCCAGGCTCTCTTCTCCTTGTCTTCTTGGGCCTCCCGGGTTGAACAACATATTTGGGAGGGCTTGGAGCTTGTTGATTAGTCCTCTCCCATTGTGCTTCTCCAGGCATTGGATTGATTATAGGGTTATAAGCCCTCATATAAGTCTCCTTAGTGAAATAGGGATGCACATAGTCTTCCACTCTCCTTCTATCTTTCATAATGCAACACATGGCATGTGGGCAAGGTATACCAGTCAGATCCCACTTATTGCAGCCACAACTCCTTCCTAGCAAGTCAACAACATAGGTCCTCCCATAGTGATCCACCTCAAACTTGTCTCCACCAGCATAAAAAGGTACACAACTCCTCAAGCACTCTTGTTTCACCAATTCTATTCTTTTCTTAGTATGTGGTGTAAGCACACCATCATACTTAATCATACCCTCACGCTTGGCTAAGAACCTTTTCATCAATTTTCTCCTAATCCACTCACACATGGACAATATAGGAAGCTCTCTTGCACGCAAGATTAAGGAGTTAAAACTCTCACACAGATTGTTTAGTAGCATATCAGATTTGATGTGACTCTTGAACCCATGCCTAGACCATGTGTTAGGATTTGCATCAATAAGGTATTTAAAAGCAGCTTCATCCAACTTCCTTACCTCCTCCATTGGAAGCTCAAAATCAGGGGTGTTGCATGCCCTGGCAGCAGCCCATACAAGGTCCTTGTAACCCTTACATGGCCATATTGTCTTGAAATTATTGTACATGTGTCTAACACATACCCTTGTATCAGCCTCAGGAACCACCTCATGCAATGCCTCAATAAGACCCTGACTAGTATAAGCAGTTACAAGGTTTAATGAGTAGTATAACAAATAGCATAAGCAACCAATTAATGACAATAATAAAATTAACAAAATTGTGCTTAACACATACCTTTTGCCTGTCAGATATGAAAGTAGGGTTGCTTTCACCAATGTCTCTAACCAAAATCTCTAAAAACCAAACCCATGTCTCTTTCCTCTCTGCTTCAACAACAGCATATGCAATGGGGTATATGTTTTCATTCCCATCCTTGCCCACAGCAACCAACACCTGACCAGTATAAGCTCCTCTCAAATGACATCCATCTAATCCTATGATTGGTCTACAACCCAATATGAACCCTTCTTTGCAAGCTTCAAAACAAACATATAGTCTTTGAAAAAGGGGCTTCTCTGGATTGTCTAGACAAACTTTGACATAGCTAGAGCTTCCCGGGTTCCATTTCTTAATAGTGGCTGCATAATCCCAAACCCTTCCATACTGAACACTGGCATCACCCTGTGTCAACAACATTGCCCTAAATCTAGCCTTCCAAGCTTGGTAGTATGTAATGTTAATTCTATAATCCCTTCTCACAACATTGATGAAACCATGAAGCTTCCATTGTGGATCATCCCTATAAAACTCCAGATATCTCTCTGCCAGCCAAACAGATGTGACCTTGCTATTCTCATGTTGCCAACCACATTCATGCTTCCCCACCCACTGTTTTAATTGAAAACTACCATCTCTCCCCATCTTCCTAGCACAAGCCTTAAAACTACAATACACTTTTTTACACACACACTTCTTCCTAGAATGTTTCATAGCACATTCACACTTGAATTTACAATAAGCTGACACTTTTGCCTTATCATTATGCAAGTAATAGAAGTCACCACCATTTTCTATTGACCACTGCCTTAATGCTTTTCTAAATATGTCATTTGAAGCAAATATCATGTCAGGCTTCAAAACAATTTTTTTCCTAAAATCTACCAGAGGATTGAATTCAGGATACTTAGCTGAATGTTGCCCATCAGAACCACTTCCACTCCTCAATTCATCAGATTCATCTAAGGATTTCTCTTCATCCACATAAGCTTCTTCAGATTGTTGTTGTATAATCACATCATCAGCCCAAAATTGCCCTGCAGCTTCATCAACATTTTCCTCAAACAAATCATCATCCTCATCTTCACTTTGTCTGAACTCAAAATCTTCCTCATCAGATGATTCTGAACCTAAAATGCCTTCACCCTCATCACTTGAACCATCACTTGAGCCATCAGCTGTATCACCTTCATCTCCAGGAGCTAGATCTGGGAATATGGCTTGAGATGTGTTTTTTGTTTGTGTAGGAGTAGAGAGAACCCTATTTGAGAGAGGCTGCAATGTTGGCATGGGATACATGATGTTGGGCTGAAAAGATGGGATGTTGGGTCTCAATGATGCTGGGCTGGGTTCATTGCCTTGGACTACATAAAGATGGACAAGTCTATCACTACCAATCTGATTGACCATATGCACTACATCACTATCACCTTTGATATACCTCAATCCAAAGTGAATGGTTTTTCCAGGTTCCAAATACCACATTTCTTTGACATCTAGTAGCCCAACATCCTCTTTCAGTATTGTCTCTAACACAATTTTTGATGTCTGATCTGGATCTACATCTTTGTAGACATGAACCTTTGCCCTTCTATAGCTTAACTGGTCAACTTGAGACATGTAAAACGTGCCTTGGTACAAAATCCTAAAACTGATATTCATAGCTGTAAAGAAGAAGTTGCAGATGTCCATATTCCATTGTTGACCACAATAAATATGCCATACTTCTTACTAATGCACAAAGTCACATGGGCACAGGTACCCAACAAACAAAGTGGGGACAAAGGCGAGTGGTATTGAATAAAAAACCCTAAACTAAACCTAAACCACTAACACCACCATAAACACCACAATAAACCCCATACTCACTAACCCTCCCTTCATCTTCTTCGCAAAAACCCTAATGTTCAGCTAAACGAGTAAGAAATTCAAAAAAAATTGAAAACCCTAGCTATGTAAATACCTGAATCGTGGACAAAATCAGGGGTGTTCAGCTTCTGAAATTGTCGTTGAAAGCCCCTTTCATTAATGGCGACGATGAAGCTTCAATCGCGTTCAAAATCTGCACTCTCCAGCTTTCAATCGGGCTTCAATTTCTCCACTCTCTCGTGCTTTCAATCGGGTTTGGAGCAATGGGTTTGGAGCAATCAATCGGGTGGCATATGTGGGGGAATTGGAATCTGAAGGGGGATATAAGTGGAAGAGGCTTATGTGGCAATTGGGTGGTGAAGTGGAAAGGTAAATAAAAAAAATTCAAAATCGAGAAGCCATGTCAGCGTTTTTGGACGGAGGCTAACGGATCTGGGTTTTGGGTGGTTGATTTTTAACGGATGCTTTAATATGGGTGGTTTTCTATAATTATTCAAAATACGGGTGGTTAAGTGAAATATGCCCTATTATACGGGTGGTTTTCAGCCAATTCCTCTATGCTTTTTGCATCGTTCATAATAACTAGCCATTCTTCATGTTGCTTAGTGTGTGTGCTTGTGTTGGTTAAATCATAAAAAATGTTTAGGTAGCAAACTGGAGATTGATGACGCACTACAAATGGGACACGGCTGGGGTGTTGGAGCGTTAGATATTTGTGTGTATTTTCTCATACCGTTAGCACGATGTTTGTGTTTCCAATATTTTTTTTTTGTTTTTTTTGATTAGGTAAGGATTAGGGTGCTCTCCTCACGGAGGGCGCCCTAGAGCATCCTTTCGGATGAGAACTAGAAGTTCTGGATGAGTCTTAATAAACTCAACAGGGAGATTGTGGCCCAACTTAGCAATTTTGTCAGCCACAGCGTTACAATCCCTAGAAATGTGGTTAATCACGACGTTCTGGTTCCCATAAATGGAAATAAGGACATCGGCGATTATAAGCTCAATCTCCCAAGGGCGGTGGTTTTTCCCTTTGATAGCGTTAATGACTTGGAGATTATCACCCTCAATTTCTACCTGACCAAAATTTCTACTTTTCATTTGTCTAATAGCTTCGCGAAGAGCTAGCGCTTCCGCCTTTAGTACCGATACTTTCCCAAACCTTTTCGTCACAATATCTATTATTTGGCCTAGATGATCCCTAATTACAATTCCTCCCATCGAATTGCCATTTGTTAGTTTTGATGCATCAAAATTGATTTTAGTGTAGCCAAACCTAGGCTTTTTCCATTTTTTCTGATTTTGTGCTCTACTATTTCTTCTCCTTAAGTGAGTTGTAAGTATAGTTTCTTCATCTTCCTTCCACTTTGAGGCTTTTTCCCAGTTTGTAATTTGGTTTCTTATGTAGGTTGCCAAGTCTGCTATTCCTTCACATTGATCTTGCTGAAATATTAACTTATTACGTTGATGCCAAACACTCCACCATACAACAGCCAGGCATGTGAAGTCTTTCTTCCCTAAGAGTTGGTAGATTTCGCTTAGTATTGTTCTAGGCGTTTTGTTCTGGGAGTCATACGCTCTAATCGAATTCGCAATGTTTGTGTTTACTTTGTTAGTTATATAAACCGTGTATGGGCATTTTATGAGTAGGTGGTTGGTGTCTTCATTAGTGCATTGACATAAAGCACACCCTCCTGGTGTAACAACTTGTTTTTCTCTAAGTCTCGCTTTTGTTGGGAGTCCATTATTATCTACCTTCCAAAGGAAGTTTTTAACTTTTGGGTATGTATCTAGTTTCCATAACCAATTATTTATGTTCGGTGTTTGTCTTTCTAGATTTTTGATTAAATCTACTGCAGAAGAGGTGGAAAACCAACCATTTTTGCTAGGTGCCCAATATAGTCTATCTTGTATATAGTTTTCCGGAATCGGGGTATTTTGAATTTGCTCAACAATGTTATCAGGGAGAATTTGTTTCAGCTCATCTACTTTCCAACTATGGTCACTAGAAATCCATTTATCCACCGTTATTGTTTCATTAATACTTAAGGGATCCTTTGCATGAGGGTGAAGCGGGCCTCCTAATTGCCAATTGTCTGTCCAGAATTTTACCGTTTTCCCGTCCCCAATTTGCCATATGAGACCTCTATAGAAATCATCTCTTAAGTGCATGAGTTTTTTCCATTGCCATGAAGTATTTGTTTTAAGTTTGTACGTAAACAAATTATCATTCCTAAGATATTTTTGTGAAATTATCCTAACCCAAATATTATTTGGTTCCGCAATAATTTTCCAAAGTAGTTTCATTTGCAAAGCTTTGTTCATGTATTCAGTTTTCCTGATTCCTAATCCTCCTATCTCTTTAGGTCTGCAAATTTTGTCCCAACCCACTAGAGGCTTATATTTTCTGTCTTTGTTCCAGAAGAATCCCCTATTAATTCTGTCCATTTCTGTATGCGCATGGGAGGGAAGCATAAAGCTCTGCATTACATAGTTAGCCTTCGTAGCTAGGTTGGACCTAATAAGGGTCGTTCTTCCTTCTTGAGATAACGAATTTGCTTTCCATTTGGTGAGTTGTTTTTGCGCATTTCCAATGGAGTCTTTAAAGGTTTCTTTATTGACTTTACCATTAATAATTGGACAACCTAAATATTTTTCCAGATTCGTCATTGTTGCAATCCCAAGAGTTTGTTGAGCGATACTTTTTTGATGATTGGTCACATTTTTGGATGTTTGGATAGCTGATTTGTTATAGTTTATTTTTTGACCCGAGATGCTACAAAATTCCTCAATAATGGTTTTTACTTTGATACACGATCCTTGAGATGCTTTCGCAAAAATGATAATATCATCTGCAAATGATAAAAAAGGAATTCGAATTCCACCTCGGGCAATTGGGAAACCGACTGAATTTTTATCTAGCTCACTAGTTAATTGTAATTTTCTTGAGAGGATTTCCGACGCAATGACAAATAAAAATGGTGATAACGGATCTCCCTGTCTAAGTCCTTGTTCTGGTTTAAATGGTTCTGTAGGTCCATTGTTTACAAGTACTGATAAAGACACAGAACATATACACTCCCGAATTCATCCAATGAATTGTTTATCAAACCCAAACCTATACATCACATCTAACAGGAATTCCCAATCGACTCGATCATAAGTCTTTTCCATATCAAGTTTAATTGCAATCCATCCTTCTTTGTTTTTTGTATTCCTAAAAGAATGAAAAATTTCATGTGCTATAAGGATGTTATCTTGTATGGCTCGATTTGCTATGAACGCCCCTTGAAGGGGGTGGACAATTTTGGTAATTACTTTTTTGATCCTTTCTGTTATGATTTTGGAGATAATCTTGTATATCGTTGAGCATAGGCTTATCGGTCGATAATGGTTTGTTGACTTAGGGTTCTCGATCTTGGGTATGAGAGTTATAAAAGTATGGTTGATTTGTCGTAGAATCTTGCCTGAATGGAAGAAACTTTTAACTGCCTTAATTATCATTGGTCCCACAATATCCCAATATTTCTTGTAGAATTCCGCGGTCATGCCATCAGGTCCCGGAGATTTGTCTGATCCTAGACTCGTTACTGTCGTTTTGATTTCTTCGTTAGTGATGGCACTTGTTAACATCTTGTTATCTTCTTTCGTTATTTCCTTAGTTATCAAATCTAGATATTCATTCGCATTGTGTAGATATGTGGGTTGTTTAGTGAATCTTTTTTTGAAGTCATTTCTTATTTCATCGCGAATATTGTCTGTTCCTAAGATTTGTGTACCTTCATTTGTTACAATTTCCTTGATTACTTTTCGATTACGTTTACCACTCGCAATTTTATGGAAGTATCCTGTATTAGCGTCTGACAGTTTAATGTGCTTTGTCTTTGCTCTTTGTTTCCAATAAGTTTTGTGAAATTTTAGAATACATTCTTTCTTGTTCAACAGTCTGAGTTGCTTTTGGATAGCACTCGGTTGGGGAGAGATTAGGATATTTTTTTGGAGTTCAACTAGTTGTTCTTCTATTTCTTTAAGTTGCTCGAATATATTGCCTAACGTATGTTTGTTCCATCGTTTAGCATGTTGCTTAAAGAGTTGTGTTTTCTTAACAAGTTGAAACATATTCGAGCCCGGAAACTGCACTCTCCAAGCTTGCTTAACCACATTTCTAAAGTCTTTTCTGTACATCCACATCTTTTCTAGTTTAAACGGTTGTGCATTAATCGTTTCCTCATTGCTAAGGTCAACCGTCACTTTGCAGTGGTCTGAGGTAGTAAAAGCATGGTTTTTGGCATTGATGTTCGGAAATCCTTGAATAATACTACTACTTACAAGGACTCTATCTAACTTTTCATAAATGTTGTCGATTTCCGTCTTATTTTTTCTCCAGGTGAAGACATTCCCAAGAGCCGGGATGTCTTCCAAGAGACAGTCATTTTTAAAATTTAAAAGTCTTTCGAAACGCCCAGGTTCGGGGTACACACCTCCTTTTTTCTCACTCGCGTCTTGTATTTCATTGAGATCCCCTATCATAAGGATAGGGAGATTCATGTTCTGTAGAGTTTCAGTCAATTTCTTCCAAAACTCCTCTTTATCTCCGGCATTAGGGGGGGCATAGGTAAAACAGATTGCTACGATACATTTTGTGACAAGATGATAGTATTTTAAAATAACATACCTTGGTTCTTGTACAAGAATAGTAACTTCCTCATTGATGAGCTGATATGCCTTCCAGAAGATCGCAATGCCTCCTGCTCGACCAGAAGCAGGGGACCAAACAACATTATCAAACCCCGCACGTCTCCAAACCTGATCACTTGGTAGTGTTTCTGTTTTTGTTTCCGCTATTGCCATAATTTGTACTTTTTGGATTTTACAGAAGGAGTCAATTTCCGGCCAAAACGATTTTCTCCCTATCCCCCTACAATTCCAAAATCCTATTTTCATGATGATATAATTTTTGTTTAGCACGCCCCTTTTCAAATTCAATAGGTTGTAGATTGCTTTCGAGTTGGTTTATCAGTCGAAGGTAAATATTCCTGGTATTATAGTATTCCAATCTAGCTAAACTATTTACAATCCTGGTTTCTTCCATAGAAAGAGTGCTCTCAAACAAACAGTTATAGCAGCCCCTGTTGTTTGTATCAATACTAACACCAGCCATCTGATCAAAAATAAATATCAGGAGTTTTTTGCCTGCAATTGTTTTCACATGAGTCTCAATTCTAGTATGCTTTCTTTCCAGTCCTTTTTTACAAGTGGAGTTTATACTTCGATATCTTTTACATGAGCACAATAAACTTCTAGATGTAATCCATGTATTTTCCCCTTGGTGTTGGTGAGTTGTCTTGGATCCTTTAGTTTTCCTGCTATCCGACAGCGCCAGCTTCATGACAGCCATCCACAATCTCCTTGTTCTGGTTCTTTGTGGTTCATGAGTCAAACATCTTCTTAAAAGGTAAAGACACCAAAAGGAACACCAATTGACATTACAATTATTAGTACTATTCAAGCAATAATAATTATTGACTATGAAGGCATTAAGTAGTCTGGGTTCCTCATAATTGCAACACATTCTCATATTCATATCTATTCTATACCAATTCTCCAGGAAACAGATCCTGTCATAAGTATTAAATAATTTTGTTTTACTTTTGATCTTGAAAAGAATCAAAAAACTATTGTCATTAATATCTCTTTTGTCCCTTAGCATTGCTATTTCTTTAAACCAATTCGTAATCACATTTCTTCTAAGGCATAGACAATAGTAGGAATAATATTCATTAAACATCAGCAAATAAAACTGATACATACAACAGTACATCAGATTCATGATTCTAAGGGAGGAGATCATGACCAAACCACCCATGTACCTACCCCTTTGGGACACAGTACACCAAAAAGAAGAAGGTGGTTTAGCCACACTCTCCTTCATTACATCACTTACAACATAATAGTTCCTCCACCACCAAAGGTCATCAGCAAAACATAACCAGTCATTGACACAACACGTGAAATTAACAAGGTCCACACAGATTCTACTTAACAGAGAACTCCTGGAAGTTGTACAGCTACAGTTTGTTTCACCGTTTTTCAAAAGCTCCAGATCATAAAGACTGACATAATCATATCTCAAAAGCATGTCATAGCAAGACTCGTTATACATAGCCTCAAGGATTTGCCTAGGGAAAATTAGAAGCAACTCATCTTCCATCTCAATTCTATATTCTTTACACAGATTTCCAATACATAGGAGAGCATAATAAACTGTACAGCTGTTCACAAAGGTCAAAGAATAAGAGTTTTTATACAACTTTTGCACATGAATGAAGTCTTTACCAGAGAGTTCATTCAAGCAACTAATACAATAGCACACCTTGTCTAAGTTTCTCCTCCTTGTGCCAAAGTTTATCATTTTCAAAGGAGTAATAATGGTTCTTATAATGATTCTAATATGTTCATTACCTTTAGTGATAATACAACTCAAGTAAACGGTAACAAACAGAATTTTCCAAGAACATAATTTAACGGCATATTTCAAGGGCCAAAGATAATTCAAACAGAACTTTTCTTTTTCTTGTTTTCCTTTCACATACGATAGCTTAAGGTTCCTTAAATTTACATTAACATTCTTAGTATTACATATCTCACCAAGCAGGTAATAAGAACATATGTAAAAGGGGTAATCATTCAAGCTTAGCATTTTAAAGTTCAGCAGATTACAAGCATCCATGTCCATACAGTACAAGATAGAGATATTGTATAAACCACCCATGTAACCAGCTCCAAGGAGCCAGTAACACCAAAAAGCAGACAATGGTTTACCCAACATATCTTCCCAATTTGTCTCTAACAGACACAACCTAGTCCACCATACAACTTCAATGGAATCACCCAAGACAAATGCAAATAAAGATGTTTCTTTAAGGTGGTTTATGTTTTCTCTAATACCTGACACTTGGTCTAAGGAATTCATATCCATTCTTGGCTTAGCATTGCTTTTTTCTTTCTTAGATCCCGAGGGACCAACCTCATAAGGCTTAGGAGGAATGCCACCCTTAAAGGCCCCATGGGCCATGGTAGGCAGGTTTTCAGAGGTTTCAAACACAAGATCAGACTTGCTTTGTTCTTTAGAATGATACGAGAGGGTTTCAAAGGTAGAACTATCCAGATATATATAGGCCATCACACAATAGTTCTCAATTTTCAATTTAATATAGTAATTCATAGAATAAGAGTCGGAAAGGTACAACCTCTTCACTGTAGACCTCTGCACCGTCGTTCTTGTCCAAATCCACCGCCAAGAGAGGGATTTTGCCGTCAATCCTCTAGACGAAATATCCCCAAGAACCCGCTGAGGGAACGAGCCCCCAAGTCTCTCCGGCACATCCATCGCGAGCCGCACGTCTTTGTATCGTAACCCCACTAAACCTAGCCTCCACATCGACCGCATCTCTCTCCCAATAAGACCCTTTTTCTTACCCCTTCTCCAGATTCTTAGACATATAGACCACCATCGTGCTCCACGCATCGAGAAGGAGATCTCATAGTTAGTTTTCGCATCCCCGATTGTCACTTCATTGGCGGAGATACATGGATTTTTTGTAGCAATTTGCCAGCACGATTGCCAAATATCGATTAGGCTTTCATAATAGCAAACAATTTTAGCGAGAACGGCAAAGAATCGAGCAGTTTGGTCTGGATTTTTGATTTTAGGGTTTCGGATTTGGGGGTCTTGTGTTTCCAATATCTTTAGGATGATTTTGGCACTTACAATATATTTTGTATAATATTTGATCACTTGATTACCAAAAATGTAATCTTAACATTCACAAGATTGACCCCGTGCCTTCGGCACGGGGACCCCCTGCTAGTATGACAAAAAGCATAACTATAGTTAGATTAGATTCGATAGAAATGGTTGTATATATCCTCTTTTTCTATTTGTTTCACCATAGCATATGAATTTGCATATAGAGAATCCAAATAGATTTTACGCTTAATTATTTTGATTGATTTTTCATTTACACTTTTCAATGTTTATTGTAAATTTATATTTGCTTAGAACTTTCTAATTATTTATAAGTTATGAATTAAAAAATTATACTTTATATTTCTTATCTGCATATAATAAATGGGGCATTAGTATTTAATATACATAACATTGATATAAAAACAATCCAATCAAACCTTGCACAATGATTAACTTGTGAATCCAAGCAACAATAATATTTTAATTGATAAATAAAACAAAGAGATAAATTATTATACATGAAATGAAAATTACCTTGCCATAAAAATTTGTGAAAATGAAAGTTAAGCCTCTATAACATGTAAAAAATCCAAGTGATGATCAAATGAGTTTTTTCCTCTATAGGTATTTTTATAATTCTTTCTTTCCTCCTCATTTTGAAAGAAGGTGCTTCCCTAAATTTTAGATATTGTATTTTATATTTAGCAATATATTTAAACATCAATTTTAAAAACCATGATAAAAATATATTAAGGATTTATCTAAATAATTTCAAGACAAGAATAACCTCTATCATTGTTTATTCAATCTTCTTCCATATTTGATTTGGGAATATATGAACACATCACCAACACAAAAACTAAACAAATTAATCAAATAAATATTGTAAAATACAATTTATGTAAAAGAGAGGCAATTTAGAAGTTACCTTCTTGATATCATGTATATATTTCACCTATACTTGCAAAGATGATAATTTAGTAATATTTAGACATAAAATTAATTAAATGTCAAAAAATATCAAAAATATATTAACAATTTACCTCAATAACCATTGTTGTAGATTGTACAGTATAATAATTGACCTCCATTCATCTTTTATTGTGTGTGATCCACCTTTGCCCATATTATCCATCTCTTATGAGAAATGTACGTACTATCTATCATTTCTCATTCTTTATATATAAGATGAGATGAGATTGTAAGAAACTACATTAATTGTATTAAAATGAATGAGTGTTTCCTTGCATATACGAAAAGATAACTCTCACCGTAAAAACATAAAAGAAAAGGAGATTCTCATATATTAAGATGGGTGTTAGTTTCAATAATTTTTATTAGAATAATATTACATGAGTAAATGGGTTGATTTTAATGATTATTTTAATGAAAATATGTTACGAAGATGAAAGGTTTGTAATAATAGTAAATGGTTTGTGTTACGGAAGATGAATTGTCGCCCCTTTGTAAATAACTTTTTTTTCTTTTTAGTTTTACTCTTTTATGCTTTGTCATAAATAAGCAAAATTTTCATCTTTAAAGGATGTCCTTATTCATTCTAATGTTATGATTATTTATTAAGAAATGAGGTAAAAAATAAATCATACAAAAATATGTAAAAAGGGATTTTAGAATGGTATTAAGATTTTTCTTATATCTTTTATTTGGCTAAGATTGTTGAATAATGAAGAAATTTGTAGATTGATATCTTTTGAGAAGTTTGCACAACCTTATGCCTTCTTATAATAATTAGGTCTATAATACTTGGTTACCTTATTTTAGGATATGGGTTAGAGATTTTTTTTATAATTTTATTATTTTTAACGTGAAAATGATTGTAGTGGATATTTTTTATATAATTAAGAAGTAATATAGACATGTTTGTTTGTTTGTTTGTTTGTTTTATATCATATTATGTGTTTGCACATTTTTCGATTCTTTTATCAAAAGTCACCACCCATAGATATAATAAGGGTAAAAAGTATATCAATTGTAAAATTAATGAGTAGATTTTCTTTTTTTTCTTCCATTTTTTAATCTTTTACCATGTAAAGAAAATCGTATGGTTTGAATCAAATACATAAGCATTAGTTGCCATTTTTTCCCTACTTTATATTTTTTTTATAGATAGATAGATAAAAGATTTTTTGGAATATGTATAATTTTATCTTTGAGTTTGAATAAAATCACATTAAATACATGAGCATACATTGTAAAAATGTTTGTCTTATATGTTTATAGATAGATAGATAGATAGATCTAGATAGATAAAAGATAGAATAGATAGATTATAGAAGATTAGAAAATAAATTACAAATAAATATTTGATCATTTTAATGAGGCATTGATTGTCCAAAATTTTTCTATTTTATAATATATATAGATAGATTTTGAATACAATCTGAATGAACCAACCTAATAATGACTTGATCGAACTAATATGGCCCGACCAATAAGGATTAAGGAACAAATTATAAGATGGTCCGACTTCATCGAAAATTAGCACAATTTAATATCTCGATTAGATCTGAAAATTACATGAACAATACCTTAATCCATAATTACTCAATCGAAACCAAACCTGACCCAACGTGGTGTCGCTTCTGCTGCCACTAATTTCTCTCAGTTTGGCACTCTTTGATCCGTTTATGCAGAGTAGTATGGCTGACATTTAAAGCTTGTGCAAGTGACCTTATTGTTCTTCTTTGATTCAAAGGTATATCTGTAATACGATTAAGGTCGATTTCAACCCGCTTCCGTCCACAATTTTTGGTCTTTCTATGACACACTTCAACAATTGTGCCATTCGGAGTATCTTTTGCTCGTTTCCATATTCGTTGAACAATTCTTAATGACACCGAGAACAAAGAAGCGACCTCTTTTGTTGTATTACGTTTCAGCTTTCCGTTCACACTTCTCTCCAATAAAGCCCTGTAAATCAGTTCCCTTTCCTCATTTGATAAGAATTTCTTGGTTCTCGATTGCCTCTCACGAAGAAATATGTCCTCATTTTCTGTTTATTTTTTTTGAAAATATGAAGTATGAACACTTAAAATTAGACATCTCAACTATGTGAAAACAAATTACGTAAATAAAAAAGGTATATATATACAAGTTTATAATCATGAATTACATCCGCAGTAAAGAATTTGAATGTAAGAATTCTATGTTAAATTTGAACTTTGTCACTTACCGGGATTAATGGTTGAGAGTTGTTGTTCTTCTCGATCAAGTGATACAATACCATTTGAAGATGATCTAACTGGTAATTGTATGTCTTCGTGGGCCTCTTGATTGGCTTCTAAAACCGACGTGTCAAGGTTGTACTTGTGGCCTTCAAGTACAACTTCAACCTCCTCCTTTTGCTCTAAACTCGGTATTTCATTCATATCATATTCATGATCAATATTTGGAAGAGAATTTAAATCAAAGTGATTGTAAGAAGCCATCAACACAACTCCACAACTCCATCAAATTCTTATTGATACAAGACGGCGTGCAGTGTATATATATAATGACTGTGGGACGTGTAAAATTTCAGATTTGGCTCCAATTTGAAATTTGTGTATATAATGACCAATAAGTGTTTACAATTTTGGCTCCAATCTTAAATTTTTGAAATTGTTGCTAAAACTATTTTTTGAAGATACAAATGAAAAACATGAAGGGGTAAAAATTGTAGTATTCACTATTCACGGAGTGTGTGTACTTCACCTCCTTGGGATTAATGATATTGATAGGCATGGTAATTAATTAGTGCATTAAGTATTTCAACCAAAAACATTCGTGCTTTAAGTAATACAATTACAAATGGAGCGTAAAATTTTAAATCTGATTGTCAAGTAGGACTGCGAAGAACCAAAAAATGTTCCCCCTCCTATTATTTGAGAAAGAAGATGGAAACAAAGTAATTATGTGTAGAATCTTAACTGAACTCCGAAAAGGATCACTAGGTAACCAGAAATTATTGAAGGAAATAATATTTTAGAAATAATTAATGACATTATCATGATCTACAGAATAGGAAGATGATGTGTACAAGATATAGTTACCAAATACTGATATTGCCAGCAAAATCACATTTTTTTTTGTCTTGTTTTTGCCTCGTCGGGTTCGATCGTTCACACTTCACACATTGCTCTACATTCGGACCGGATACTTCGTGGCCCATTTTGGGGAGACCCTCCCAATATCACATCGGAGATAATGTCTAATTTGACCTGCCTTCGGATATTTTGTAAAACGGGCTATAACTTCAAGGTAGTACATGAAGCCGGCCTCCATTACGATTCTCATGGATAGTGTTCTTGAAAATTCAAAATCTCTAATCTAGACCTGCATATAGTACACAACCTTTACGTTATTGCATAGGGCGGCTTACATATTTGACATAAACTAATTTTGATTAGCCACTGATTATATTCAAATCTGTGGTAGACTCGATCGAACTTGCAACTCTAATGGTGTTTGTGGGCAAAGGTAATTGTATAAAAGGGACGAATTTACAATTAATAAGCTTGACCAAACCATGGTAAGTGCCAGAAAATTCCAAGCCTGCAGCCTCAAGATTACATAGCCAAAAGAAAATTTTACCTAAGTAGCAACTTAATGATACTCCCATCAGCCGATCCATCTTGCAACTTAATGATATATGAAATCTTGTCTCCAGCCTTTGATTATTGATTTTTTTTTTGGTAGGAAGAGAGGGCTAGGCCCATTATTGATTTTATTTGATAGTATTGAGTTAAAAACAAGAGCTATGTATAGAATCTTGATCCAAAGAAGTAAAAAATGAGGAATTTTATTTCTGTAGTCTCTTTGAGTTACAATTTAATGTATACAAACAAGACAGTTGGAGCCGAACTGAAACCAAAAGAACAAATCAAAGGTAATCCGATTCTCTGGAACAAAATTGTTGAAACACAGTTCAATAAATTGAAAAATCACATCAATCATAAATATCTATATATACACAAAACGAATCTTCTTCCTCGATCTTTGTCTTTAAATTTTCGACTCTATGAATGAAATTAGGAACGAAAGATGGTTTCGAAACAGTGAACGCCATCCATCTCGACGGCGAACCTCAAATTACTCCTCACCGCCTCCTTACATGACGGCAGCCTCGCCGGCGCCGGCGCGGATCCGTTGATCTTCAGGCGATCGGCCTCTGGCGCCGGCATGGCGAACTGCAGCTTCCAGCCGAAGGATTCAGCGCAGAGAGCATCGAAGGAGCTGAAGAGCGACATCATCTTGGCAATTAAGCGAGCGGAGAATGTATAAATGTAATTTGGGAAATTGGAAGTTGGTGTTGTTTAGTTGATCGATATGGTTACTAAAAGCAGAGAAGGGGCTGGGGTTTATATAGGGGCGACTGGCGAGGAGAGGTTGAGGGAAAGACGGACCAGGTGCAGTGTTTCCGTGTTTGCGTTGAAGTCGTAATAGGGAGGTTGACTTGCTGACCAAGTCAGAGTTTTAGAGTTTAGAATTGGAAGGCGGTTGCTTTGAAACTTGAAGGAACCGAGTCCAACTCAAGTACTCGAGTCGGTAACCCTCGAAAAACTCTATTGGATAATACTTTGCTTACACGTACGTCATTGGTTATGTTAGTGTCTGCCTTACTTTACTAAACCTGTCAGAGTGCCACGACTCAATTCCAAACAGTGGCGGATCCAGAATCCACCTGATGAGAGGGTGGACATTAAACAAACCTAAAAGAAATTTTTTTTGAACAAATCAAATTTAATTAAATATCAAAGTAGTATAATAATAATAAAAAAAATAATAATAAATAAATAATAGTAATAATAATAATAATAATAGTTTCACATAACCAAATAAACATACAAATCAAACTATATTTGATTTTCTACTACATGATAATTGACATCTACTAGTATTTAAACTTTAAAAACGATTCAAAATAACTTCGTTTTAAATAGTTACAAACACATCTTTCTCTATTCAAAATAACCCTTGTCAATTTCAAAACTTTCAATATCTAAACATATTCTAAATAAATATAAAAAACCAAAAACTTAATCATTTTTATTCAAAAAATTAACCTATAAATCCACATCAAACAATTCACACAATTAAATAATTAACCAATTTATTCCACAATTACAAAAAAAAAAATTATCAAAAAAACTACCAAGCAAATAGCAAAATATTACCAAACAGAGAGTAAATTGGTGGGCTGAATTGGTTTTTATTTTTATTTGGTGGGCTGAATTGGTTTTATTTGAATTTGGTGGGCTGAATTTTAGAGCAATTTGAGTCCACGGATAATTGGGGGCTAAAAATTGCAAAGGACTTTTTGTGATTAAATGAAACGACGAGTTTCATGCCGCCCATAATCTCATCTTCTTCAATCGATCGACAGACCGCCGACAGCACTGCTCCTTCTTCAACAATGGCGGACGCGATGAACGACGGTTACCACTGGCGCCCTCAGGAGATTCCGGGCCTTCCGGCCTCAGCCCTGCCCCGTCCTGCCCCCAGGCATCTCCGCTCCTCAAGGAAATATACCCTAATATCAAAAAAAAATCCGGCGAACGGGGGGGGGGGGGCAGTTGCCCTCCCCTGCCCCCCTAAATCCGCCGCTGCCCTCAGGCGATTCCGGGCCTTCCGGCCTCAGCCCAGGCATCTCCGCCCCTCAAGGGCATATACCCTAATATCAAAAAAAAATCCAGCGAACGGGGGGGGGGGCAGTTGCCCACCCCTGCCCCCCTAAATCCGTCGCTGATCCCAAAGGCACTAGCGGTTCCTCTGACATTTACTCTGTGGTGCGTCTTTCACTTTTGCTATTTGCATTTGTTTCCCTTTTATTTATAACATTTGCACTCTATTCCCGTTATTCTAGATAATTATAAAATTAAATAGTAAATCTTATAACATTATTAAAAATATTTTTAGATTTAAAAATATTAGCTTTAACTAATTGTATTATATTCTAGTAGTTTTAAATTTGTATTGGTCCTAACATTTTGTATCAAAGCCAAGTTAGCAAGTCGAAAAGCAGGAGATTTTCGATAAATAATCCGATCGAGAATCTCCACATACTAGGCATTTAAAATTTGACAAAAAATTTTATGAAACTATATTAAATACTATTGTCATTTTAGATTAAGTGAAAAAATCTAAAAAATTAAAGAATCATCACAGATGTTTTATGCCTAGTTAGTGTCGAGTATGATGGCATTAGGACACACTAATGATGAAGGATCATCCAAGAAGCTTCTACACCACCCAATGTAGAGCATGTATATATGGCACTATCATCAAGGAATTAGGGAATCTTCGTGTCTCGAAGAACTAATGCAAAGCCATGATGCTCCACTAGAAGGTGATGAAGCGTCGATGAAGCTTAGTCCGTGCAAAGAAGACAAGTCAAGGAAAACCGAGCAATGGGCGTCTTTGATTGTCTTGGGTCATGCCTTGTGTTGGCCTAAGAAAACTTATTTAGTTTATTTGGTTAAATTTGTATTTATTTTATTTATTTTTCAGAAGACATATAAATAGAGTTTAGAAAGTTCCATTTAAGACAAATTTGTATTTCTTTTATTTATTTTTCAGAAGACATATAAATAGAGTTTAGAAAGTTCCATTTAAAATAAATTTGTATTTATTTTATTTATTTTTCAGAAGACATATAAATAGAGTTTAGAAAGTTCCATTTAAGACAAATTTGTATGCCTTGTGTTGGGCCTAAGAAAAAATCAGATTATGGACAAATTATATTGGCATCCGAGAAAAAATGGATGGTTTTCTACTCATTCAGCTATCACACTTGTATCCCAAGATGAAATTACCCATGACTGTGGGTTTGATTGGATTTGGAAATTGGATATGATTCTAATGGTCAAAATATTTTGATGGAAAGTGTGTATAAATGACCTCCCAACTAAAGATAAACTAATCCAAAGACATGTAGCAGTTACGTCCGAATGCCTATTATGCCAGTATCCGAATGAAAGAAGTGTACACCTGTTAGTGCATGCCCATTTACCTATACGACCTTTTAGAGAATTGACTCCTTACTTGCAGAATCGATTTTCCAAATATAAAGATAATAAAAATGAGATTTTATCCATTATAAAAAAAACTTTTGGACTCCGTACGTGTTGGCTGATTTAATTTCTTTCCTATGACATTCCTGTAGTATCAATCAAATCTAGACCCACTCTAGATCCCGAATTCTTATCCATAAAAATACTCTAGGTTGAATCGATATTTGGCCTAAATTTTACCTTCTCAAAAAATAAAAAAAAATACATTGTACAACTAAAATGACCCAAAGTAGAACTAATAGACCGGCCTAGGACTGGTCATGGGTGGGTGGAGCACTTCTACCACCCGACCCGCGAAATAATTTTTTTCACCCGACCCACCCATCACCCGTGGAACCTTTCACCCATATCCGACCCACCCGTCACCCGCGAAATAAATTTTTCACCCGACCCACCCATCACCCGCGGAACCTTTCACCCATATCCGACCCACCCGTCACCCGCGGGTGAAGCGGGTGACATGTCACCCACGAGCGGACGAGATCGAATTGGAGCGGACGAGCGGCGCAAGAGTATTAAGCAGAGGTTGCGGAGTGGCAGATCGAACCAGAGTAGGTGAGCGGCACTCCTAAGAAACCCCAAACTAAGAAGTGAGAAGGGCGAGGGTGGGAATTAGGTCTGGCAGTCTGGGGCATAGCCGTATATCACATATGGGCATATTTTCATTTGGGTATGTATAGTTTTTTAATATTTAAAAAAAACCCAAACTTTTTTTTTAAAAGCTCCAAAATCCCAAACTTTTTATTAGGAAAAAATCAAACCTAATTTAGGATAAATTTTTACGGGTGGTTGGCGGGTGAAACGGGTGGTGGGTGACGGGCCGGGTGATGGGTCGGTTTAAGTGGGTATAAAACTTCACCCATATCCGACCCGTCACCCGTCACCCGCTTTTTTACGGTTTTTTCACCCGTATAATTGGGTCGGGTGAAGCGGGTGGTTCGGTCACCCGCGGATAATGTCCACCCTGGACCGGCCGATCACGAGCGCGTCATTGTTGTTTATGGGTCTAGCGGGCCTGTCTTTTAAACAGGCCCAAATTCATTCAATTGTTAAACAGCCCTAGGAAGGGAACCAGAGAGAGACTGGAATCTGGACGGAAAACGACGGACTCGGAGAAGGAATTCGAATTCTTCACCGCCGGGATATCGTCTCTGCCCCGTCAAAGTCTACAAATTCGTCTCCAAATTTGATAGGTTTGAACTTGTCGTCCTCAATTGAATTTTGTTTCCAACCGTGGTGCTTATTTCTCAATTGAGAAAGATCCAAATGTTCACTTGTTTTGTGCCGCTGGCGCCTGGCTGAGAACTCCCGGCCGCCCCCACCTGCCCCCGCCACTGTTGCTTTTATATGATCTTCTATTAAGAATCTTATTCTATACAGTTCCATTTTCTTGTTTTGCCTTCAAGTGATCTTGATACAAGTTTTTGATTTTGCTACAGAATGTCGGGACCTAGTGATGATTATTCTCAATATGGTGTGTCCAAAGAGGTTGGCTTCTCTTATTATCTCCTTGCATTAACTTCTATGTTTTCTTTTACAGTCACATTGGTATTGATCTGGCTTTCGTTGCAGGAAAAAGACAAACTCGTGGCTGAAGTTGTTCGTTATGTCCTCTTCAAGTCTCACCAGAGCTCTGGCTGTCCAATTAAAAGGGAAGAACTCACCCAAATTGTGACTAAAAATTATTCTCCCCGTTCACTTCCTGCTCTCATAATCAATGAGGCTAAAGAGAAGCTTGCACATACATTTGGTTATGAACTGAAGGAGCTTCAACGCTCTCGTTCTACTAACACACGTTCATCACAGCAAAGTAAGATTCCTTCAACTGCTGAAGATTGCTTATTTGTCTTAATCTGTATTCATTAATAGTACGAATTCAGCGCCCTTGCTTATTAACTAAATTTCATCTCTCTATCAGCAGGATCTTAGTTATTTTATCACGCCTAATGCATTGCATTTTGATATTAATAGTTCAAACCTAACTTCTTTACAGTGTTTGAGATTCTAAAAGTAAATGTACCATTTTCTGGGCGATATTTCCATGACTATTATTTGCAACATGATAATTGATTTCAAGTATTTGTAGAAGTTCTGAGTAAAGTTAGATCGTACATAGGATCTAGTTTAGAGCTATATCCTTAGGTTAGGTGTATCCTTAAACTAGTTGTATGTCTTCAGGTATATATATCTGATTGCTAGAGTAAAAGAATCCAAGAGCAGGCTTGATGACTTTTTTCATTTATATTATTATTGCATGATAGAACGGATTCCTGCTGCATTGTGCTGAGAGTATGTGTCTGGTTTGGTTGATCTAACAAGTTTCTTGATGTTTGATTTGAGTGGTGTGGTTCCAGTTATCACTTTTTAAACCCAAAATAATCTGTATTTCAACGTGTTTTTACTTCTGACAGTTTTATTTGTAGTGCGTGTAGCCTTCAAGTGGAACATATGTATTACACTTGGGAGTTCTGGTTACTTTCAGCTTTAATGTTCCATATGTTGCATATATGATGGTCATTTATGTCAGGATATTTAACAATGATTAGAGGGGGTTCTTGATTACATATAGAAATGTCAATCCACAAGCTAGCCACTTCTTGTACTTGGCCACCCTGGAAACTCCTGCATGCCCTGTAAAGGAGTTTCCCTGTCCTCCCAATGTTACATAAGGGTAGGGAATGGGGATACCTTATCCTTAATTGTCTTATTTGGGTTTGTAAGGACTACTTTATCTCAAATCAGTGATCTAATATGAACTAGTTGTGGGCACAAAAAATGTTTTCTATTTTTTTGATACATTAAAATATTCAATCATAAATACCGAAGAAAGTGATGTAGATGGATCCGAAGCCCTGCTCTGGTGGAGATAGTAGTGTATGGGAATAAGCAACTCGTCATTGCCATCCCATCGTGCATATGTGGTAGCTCAAATTCATAATTAATATCAGCTATCCGTAGCTTTAGTTTTTCACCTGATAATACGAGAAAGAATCGATTGTTTGATGCCAAACTTCCCGTTGGAAAACAATCTTGGAGTGACCGACATTCCATATAAAAGTGGATTTATTTTTTTTCAATGCAGTAATGCATATTTTCTTGAATCTAGATGATGTCACAGTTGGCTCATTGATGTGCCTCTGCTGTCATTTTCCACTCTGTGAGCTAATTTCTGGGTTGGAGATAATGTATGTATGATCTAAGTTTAGTGTCTGTTTGAAATCCTAACAACGAACATGGCTTTTTTGTTATGTGTAAATACTGTTTCCTTGAACATTATACTGTTTCCTTCCTATAGGGCTATTTTATCTGCAAGACGTTTAAATGATCATTTTGTTTCTTTTTATTGTTCATTTTAAACAACATTTGTGGTTTATGATCATGTACTTTTCATTCTTGATGTTGATTTTGTAGTGGTAACTAAGATGATTTGAGGTATTCTCCAGAAGTAAACAACAATATACCATAAAAATTTCCCTACCATGTCCATTTTCCTATATTCCTGAAAATGCTGCACTACCATCTCATTTACATCTCTTTCTTTGTTTAACAGGGGCTAGAAAGTAAGGAATTCTGATTGATGCTTACTTTTTGTCTATTGATATGTCCCTGTATAACAACCCGTTGGTTGTGGGGCTTCATTCAATTATTTCGGATGCAACTAACTTGAAGCTGTTTGCTGCCTTCTACTTGCACTCTTCAATACTCTACTTCAGGACCATTGTTATTAGCTCACTGCAGGACCATTATTATTGGTTTTTTTTCTTAACACTGAGTGTATGGCTAATGCTCTGCTGCAGATGCTTCAGATGCAAAATCTTATATCATCACAAGTCAGCTTCCCTCTGATGTGTATGAGAAATATGTCGAGGATGGAAAGACTGCACATCTGACAGGGTTTGCTTTTGTTATTGTTGGTATTGTTCACCTTGCTGGGGGGAAAGTCTCTGAAGGTAATTGCTTAAATCTTTAGCGATTTCTCATTTTGTTCTTGGAAAAAAAGTAGTGATAGTTTGTGGTCTTGCAGAAAACCTCTGGCATCATCTTAGGAGGATAGGATTGAATGCAAATGATGAATCTCATTCAGTCCTTGGAAATGTTACGCTATCGTTGGAAGCACTTGTTCAACAAAGGTTACTCTTGGTTTCACTCCATACTCCCAGAACAATAGATTTATGGAGTTATTCTTTCTGTTTTGTGCATTACTGGATGTAGGTATTTGCAAAAGGATAAAGTCAATGGCCCCGAAGGCAACGTTGTCATGTATGAACTTGCTGAGAGAGCTTTAGACGAGCCTGTTAGCCAGCAAATCAAGGAGTATATATTGCAGGTACATTAATTCTAGTATAACATTCATAAACATTCCTTAATATCTTCCTTCCACTACAATTATTAATAGCTTATTTGTTTTGTTTTCCCCTTCAGACCCTTCTGATTTCTATATTTTCTTAACTCTTCAAAGTTTCTTCAAGGCAATTTGTTTCAAATATTTATTTACTATTGTTGGCTGAATCACCTATTGAGCGTCAAAGTAGGAGTGCTAATGTAAAAAAAACAAGCCAGTTAAATATTTCACCACTAGTAATTCATGCAGCTGCTCTCTGAATTGTTTCAAATTTTTATCGCTTGCTTCTCCTGGTTGAAAAAGAAATAGCACTAAATCTGAACCTTGACTCTATCTGTGCAAGGAAACATGATTATTTCAATTATTTGAGCAAGTATTGCCAGTCTTTTTGTCTCTTGGATTCTGCAATCTAACTAGTTATTTGTTTGAATTTGGGAAAAAAAATGATAGTTGGTCAATAAGGATGCTGAACCTGTGGATGCTGATTAAGCTTGATAGCCTTGATCACTGTTAAGCTGGAGGTACGGCCTATCCTGCTAGATGACAAAGCTTATATCCTTTTTAAATGTTGTTCTTTGCTATCTAAAACTTTTTTCCAATAGTTGTTTTTTGCACTTACACGAGTTGTGTTGAATGCAATTTTACGTTATTCAGAATTGGAGGCACAGAGGAGCTGATCGGTTTCTATGCAAAAGGCGTGTGAAAGGTATAGTTTCTAGTGACTATTGTGATCTAGGGCACTTATTTAAGTCTGACCATTGTAATTTGAATATGGAATACTCAGTCTAGAAAAATGAGATATGTGCTTTGTTGAAGCTTTTGTGCTTTGCCTCATTTTGATGCTTAGATTATTGATTGCAAAAGGGAAAATTTATTTGTGTCAGTGTGAGTTCAAGAAGGATGTCATAGGCTTTATAGCAGACATAATTACAAGAGACAGCTTATACAATACAACCAAGAAGAACGCATGTGAGTTGCTGTTAGAGAGGTAAATGCCTAAAATTTAGGATAGTTGTTGGAATTAATTCAAATAAAATTGAATGAACTTATGTGAATGATTAAAATATAACTAGAAATTAGATGTGGATGCAGTAACTGGCCTTATCAGCATTTTCTATACAACAATGTATCACTTGAGTCTCTTTTTGTCATTTTTTCAAATATAAGTCCTCCAGTATACATGGTAGGAAGATATATATGTAGAAGCGGGAGCTACTTTTGATTAGGCCGGTTTCGGTTCGAGTTGTTTTCAGAGGGTATTTTTGAGGGCTGAATTGATAGTTTGTGATATTTTCAGGTTCCAGTCATTTCGAATTTGAATTGCTTAAAGGCTTCTGAGATTTTGATTAGGTTTCTCTTGCTAGTTTTGGTTGTAATGTGGACTGCTCATGTAGTCATGTGCATTTGCACATGTAAAGCGTATATTTTGGGTTGGGTGGTTAGTTTATGGCAAGTCGGGTCAGATTTTGTATGCCAAAAATAAAACCACGGTTGTTTCACTAGTTTTATGTAAAATCTTGTGTGCTTTGCTATTTTTTGTGTGTTTAAACCATTTTAAAACCATAGTGTATATAATTTCGTTTTCTAGACTGTATTTGTCAATCCAATCAATGCTTCTTAAAACACTCATGGGTTGAGAATATTTTATTTCTACAACGACAACGTACTGGTGTCTGTCTGGTGGCCTTTCGCCATTTCTTGAATAAAAATCAGATATAGTTTAAGATGGAGATTACCTTTTCTGGTACAAGAAATTAGAAACTATTCTCTATGCTATGTTTGGACCTAAAAGAGGCAGGCTATCAATTACACAAGGAAGTAGAGTAAAAAAAGGTTTGTGCAGGTGCTTGAATTGAAGTCTCTCCGCATGGGCATTTTGTTGACCTAATTGTCAAAAGCCGACGAAGGAATAATTACATCCTGAAATCTAGGAAGTGTGATGCTGGAAACAACACCTCATCATCAAAACAAAATCAGAATGTGTGTGTCGTTTAACTGACGGTTTAATAATGATAATCACTGTCTTTCCAACACCAATTATCATTTTTCAGTTTATTTTGCTCTATTATTTCTTCGATTAATGTGCTCGAATGTAGCATGCAAATTAGTCCGGTCTCGGTTGGACCACTAGCGAGTTAACACATGTATGACCAAGATTTTCGCATCTGTATGTACCTTTGTGCGAGTGGGTTTGAATTTTATTTGTACAATGATTAGGCTTGAGATTTGAAGTTGTTGGAAAATTAATTAGTTAGACTAAGATGTGACCTAAAAATAATATTATTTGTCCAATTTATTTTTCTATTTTTTTTATATCTATATTTTTCTTACATTGTTACCCCTACCTAATATCAATTGTTATCCATTTTTCCAATTATCAATACTACTTTACACATTTTATCCATATAAAATTACAAAAATACCCCTAATTAATCTCACTTTTTATCCATTTTTCTAATTACCAATACTACTTTACACCTTCCTTAATAACCAAAAATACCGTGCTTTTGGACAAACAAACCGGGACGGAGGAGGGAGTAGTAATAATAATTCAAAAGTATTAGAGATTAAAACGTAAATGAAATATATGAGACCGAAGTAGATACATAATAGATGGACGCTTATTTGGATTTAGTTAAGAGTGAAGTTATTTTACGTGGAGTTTGTGAGATCTGGACGGTTAATCAACAAATAAAAGATTAAGATTAATTCGATTTCTCTCTATTTTTTTCCCAAAATTTGTTATATTTTGTTTTTCTAGTAAAAGAGTTTATAAATCTACCTATAGAGTTTTTTTTACACAATTCAAAACCCATGCTTTTGATATAGCATGTGCTCATTTGAGATATTTTGTGAATTAAGAAACAAGCTAGGGTCACGTTTGCAATTTTCCTTACGAAATAGAGAATGGTAGGGCAAAGATTAGACAGGATAATGAATCGCTACCCTTGAATGATCACATGGTGTTGTATAGTAGCAAACTTAAATACAAGCACTTCTCTTTAAACCCATTTCAAATCAGACCCCAATTTGGGAACATCAAACCGAAGGTAAAATTAATGACCTACCGATTCCCTACTTCAACATCCAAACATGGTTTTGGTTTATGTCTATTTGACATTAAATTCAACTTCTCTCCTAGCACGGTAAAAGATGCGTCTTATGGATCCAACTAGTAATTTGGGCAATCTCTAATACTTTTTTTAATAAAATAATATAGAGAGTATTAGTGTAATAGTTAAATAGTCTTACATGGGATGAACTAGTTGTAGACAGTTTTAAAAATTCCGTCTAGGCCTCGCCTAGATACTGGAAGATCCCAACCCGTCTAATCTTTTAGTCCACTTAGACGTACATCTGTATGGATTTGCCTAGACAACATGGTTTTGGTTTATGTCTATTTGACATTAAATTCAACTTCTCTCCTAGCACGGTAAAAGATGCGTCTTATGGATCCAACTAGTAAAATGGGCAATCTCTAATACTTTTTTTTTAAAAAAATAATATAGAGTATTAGTGTTGATCGTTAAGTGGTCTTACATGGGATGCACTCATGCACTAGTTGTCGATATTGTTCTAAAAATTCTGTTTAGATTTCGTCTAGGCCTCGCCTAGGTACTAGAAGATCTCAATCCGTCTAATCTTTTAGTCCGCCTAAACATCTTCATGGATTTGCCTAGACAACTGTTTAGGCTGCTAGGCCCTAGAGGGCCCCTCTCCACCCAGGGCCCACTTAATATTTTTTAGAACATTGGTTATAGGAGATATGCAGGGATGTAGGAAGGTTTCAGGTTTGATTTCTATCTCAAATCCTTCATTTGGATGAAAAACAAGTCTCACCATCTTTTTTCTACTGAGTCGAAGTAGTCGGTACAAACCATTCTACTTAATTTGGAGCTCTTGCCGGTTGGGTTACAAGCCTAAAATCTATACAAAGGTGAATTTCTGATCATTAAAAAAGTAAAAATAATAGTCAGCTAGAAATAGCCTAAATTGAGTTGTATTAAGAGACAAAATTTTAAACGCTGTCTCTACCTCATAT